>OZ010786.1:195302880-195792773 GCA_963932465.1 Maratus speciosus | reverse complement strand
TAATGGGTGTTTCATGCAGAGTTATTCGATTTGCACCAAATTTAGTACACCGGTTTGTTATGCTAAGGAGCTGCCTTGATTAAATTTGGAGGTTTATTGGTTAAGTATGAAGAGGGGGGCGGGGGCTAGTCGCCTCTTAATTTAAATAAATGGGTTTTTCATGCAGAATTTTTCGATTTGCTTCAAATTTGATATATCGGTTTATTCCGATATGGCGCTTCCTTCATTAGGTTTGGAGATTCGTTGGTTAAATTTATAAAATGGGGGAAAGGGGGGCAAGTCCCCTCTTCTTAATTTAGATAAATGGATTTTCATGCAGAATTATCCAATTTATTTTATTTTTTTTCTATGTTCATTCTGATAAAGCGCTTTCCTGATTAGATTTGGAGCTTCATTAGTTAAGTATAAAGCTTAATTTACCGATATGGTTTTTTCATGCAGTATTATCTGATTTGCTTCAAATTTGGTATACCGGTTTACTATGTTAAGGAGCTTCCCTGATTAGATTTGGGGGTTCATTGGTTAAGTATAAGGGGGGGGGGGCGGAAGCTACCCCTTCATTTTTTTTTTTTTTTTTTTTTTTTTTTTTGAGGTGCATATTCTTCGAAAGTTATATTTTGCAAGATTATATTATAGTGTTGTATTTTACAAGATTATATTATACTGTTATATTTTTACAAGAAAACCCTATTGTTCCATTTGCTCCTATGTCCCATTAGCCCCCAGTCTCCCCTATATGTATTTTTCCTCAATATTTGTTATCTGGATTTTTTGTTATACTGATAGCATGAACTACGGGTGACATGAACAAAAATTTAATTCCCCTTGAGGTTCATGTTAACGAGGTTTGACTGTATTCACTTATCTTTATGTACCTAAACTTAATTTGGTAGGCAGAAAAAAAAAAACCGCATGGGAAAATTAAGATTTATATTTCTGATCAATTCTGTGGAAACTGATCGAGAAAAAATTCTGGAAATGTTCATACATATAGGAATGAAAAATATTTCGTAATCGTATTAGCGAACGTGGTAACGGAAAATATGAAACTTAGCAATTAAATAATACATTAACCCTTTATGTGACGACAGTTCTTCAAAATACCATTAAAATAACTGTTTATAAAATTCATTTAATACATCGATTAGTAGTAGTACAGTTTAGAATGAGTTACAGACGCTTTACTCTATCATGTTCGAAAGCATTATTGGTTACATAAAACAAAAGTATTTTTAAAATGATGATTTCTTTGCCTTTGCATCATTTCAGCTTTCTTGATGTTGAAATATTGGGGGGGGGGGGGGATTCTGTTGTAAGAACATGACATTTGTACATTTCCTAAATCTACAACAAGGTTAAAACAATGTGAGTTCTTAAATTATTGCCCCTCCAGTGGCCGAGAGTTCTGCTCTCGAAGCTGGTAGACGGGAGGTGCTGGGTTTGGACCCAATCGCACCCGTCGGCCCAATCGTTCGGAGTTTTTGTGGTTTGTTTCGGACCATGGATTTCCCATGCGTAAATACGGGTTAGGTTCCATTAGAAAGACACACAACGAGGGCACCCCCACCTTTTGGGCCCATATCCCTCGTGTTGATAATTGGCCGTCATAAACACAACGAACCAATCTCTTAAATTATTATACATCAATCTGCAATAGTTAAGCAAAAAATAATTCAGTCTTTAAACTTGTGAGGTCTCTAGAAATGTAGCATATGGCACTTCAGGGAATATTTAAAAAGGATAAATACAGCTGAGTATTTGTTCCAATAATCCGGTTCAAAGTTATTCATTATACGCTATCTCAAATTGTGTGAAATATCTAAAATCAACACCATTACCTATTATTTACATGAAAATATCTCATAAAAACACGATGGGTGGCACGTAAAAATTTCACATAAGAAACAACCCTTTTATTATACATTATTCGTCTGTCAGATTAATATCATTCAACAAAAACCATTCTGGAAAACTAAGGTTTATCTTCTATCACTTTCAAATACGTATATTGAAGTGAGTTGTAAAATTCCAATGTATTTTTCGTCAACATAATACCTGTCTATCATTCTTTTAAAACTACAATCTGCCAAACGCCTGTTACAATCAAATAGAAAGCAAAATATTTTGAATGATTGTCAATCAATAATAAAGAGGAACCACACTCTTTGTTGATGGATTAAGTATTTAACCTGGGGGGTCCCATGCTTCGAAAGCATGATTTTTCATTAAAGTTCAAAATATGGGTACATTTTTTCTTAATAGCCATATTTATTTAGTTTAAAATATTTTAATTTTATTCAATTATATATTTTTTAGTAAGCTATAGAATTTTTTTTATTTATTTATTATTATTATTTTTTTTTATTATTTATTTTTTATATTTAGCCAGGCCTTTACGTTTAAAAATGAATCGGAAAATTTGTCAAAGTTTCGCGTTGTTGAGTAGAGAATTTGAGAACCGCCTAAATGTATATATATTTATTTTCGGTTGTCCGATTCCATGACATTTTTAACTTAATTTCGATATTTGTTTTTTGAACCGGAAGACGAACGAAATTTAATGCCTTCCCCTTCTACCCGGCAGCCCAGGGTATACGCCCCCTAGCTTCCCTCTAGTTTTAAACCCTGAGGTCATGTAAAGTTAGTTAAACAGTATTACCAAATCTAATCGTATGTAATATATTGCCCTCTCTTTAAAACGATCTAATTGTTTGATAGGAAACAAAATATTAATAAAATTAAATAAATTATAAATAACTATTAGTTATAATATTAAAAACTTATGGAATTATATTAAGAGTACCTATATATTAATACTAGTTTACCCCTGTTGTCCATACCAGCCACGCCCATTTATCAGAATGAACATAGAAAAAAATAAAATAAATTGGATAATTCGGCATGAAAATCCATTTATCTAAATTAAGAAGAGGGAACTTTCCCCCCTTTCCCCCTTTTATATTCAACCCAACGAAATACTTCAAATGAAGGAAGCGCCATATCGGAATAAACCGATATATCAAACTTGAAGCAAATCGAAAAATTCTGCGTGAAAAACCCATTTATTTAAATTAAGGGGACTAGCCCCCGCCCCCCTCTTCATACTTAACCAATAAACCTCCAAATTTAATCAAGGCAGCTCCTTAGCATAATAAACCGGTATACCAAATTTGGTGCAAATCGAATAACTCTGCATGAAAAAACCCATTTATCTAAATTAAGGGGGGTCTAGCTCCCTTTCCCCAGTGTATACTTAATTAATGAACCTCCAAATTTAATCATGGAAGCTCCTTAACATAATAAATCGGTATACCAATTTTGGAGCAAATCGAATAATTCTGCATGAAAAACCCATAGTAGCCCCCCTTTACTCTTAACCAACAACCACCAAAATTAATCAGGGAAGCACCTTATCAGAATGAACCTGGAAAAAAAATTAAAGCAAATCGGATGTTTCTGTCAAGAGTTATCGCGTTACGTACATACAGACGTAAGTGCATACATACATACATACAGAACCTGCGTGCACATTAGCCCTTGGGCTTTGATAGCCTGTGAGCTAAATAGCAGGATAAGGAAAAAATTCCTGTAAAGAAAATGCCTCCTCTCTTCGTCTTTATTTTATTCCCTTTACAAGCTGTGTACGTAATTTTTTCCCTCCCCCTCCGCCTTATAAAACATCTTTGCTCATATATAAACTATCAATAGCGAATTGAAAGAATCAATAAATTCTATATCCTTAATACCCCCCCCCCCCCCCCCCGTAGAAAGCACTAACTTGTCCGTTGTAGAAGTCATACTAAACTTCTCTTAATGAAATGTTAAAATTGTACTTTCTTGGGCCAAATCTTAGAGTTGTCTAACTCACCCATTAACTCTGCCCCCCCCCCCCCCCCCCCCTACGCTGTAAGAAACTGACAGTGGAAAAACTTTACTTTAGTTTTTAGCATTTATTTATCGACAAGTTCAATATTTAACACTTCCTTGTCACGTTTTTTCCGGTCACCTTTTTTTCCTTGTCACGTTTTTTCCGGTCCCGTTTTTTCCTTGTCCCGTTTTTTCCGCTCTTGTTTTTTCTGTCACGTTTTTTCCGGTCCCGTTTTTTCCGGTCACCTTTTTTCCTAGATTCTTCATATATTACTTCTTTGAAGCAACCATAAATTAGAAATCCAGATAGCTTTAATTTTCAAAACAGGAAGGCTTTTAAAATCTCAAACCATAAAGTATCCTCTCTACAGAACCTGTGATAATTTTCAAATATGCGCATACACCCTCCCCCCCCCCCCCACACACACACACTTTTTTTCCTAAAGCATCTTTGAATAATGATTTGCAGATGTTTTTTTGCAAACCCGTTCCGGAACATAATAGATAACAGCATACTTTCTGTCTCTTCTCCAATTCCAAGATAAGAAAACTTGTCTTTTGAACTTGAAAAGCATAGTAAACTCTTCTTATAGTTGAAGAGTTACCAGAATTATGTTGGTATAGGGAAATTTAGAATGCATACATATGGTTTTTTTCGTTTCGCATAGTTTTCGCGAAATCATACTTTAAGAGATCAGGGTTTTATTTCAACCTCAACGTAATTAATGAAAATATCGTGATATCAAAAATTTTAGATCTAGTTCTTTCGATAGCTTTACAACTATAAGTATAAGCTCTTTCTTTACCTAATTTATTTAAGAAAATGTAGACCAAAATAATATTTCGATACTTTCTCTATAGGCAGACGTGATTGGTAAAGCGATTCGTATAACAATTGTTTCAAATAAATCAGGCTCTCCATCTCCAATGAAAAAGTTATGTTGTCAATACAGCTTTCCTAACATTATATTTCTACTTACAGATGTGGACCCATGTATGTGTTATTACAAAATATGTATTGGTTCTCAATATTACATTTTTATTTTTTATTTTTTTAACTACACTTTAGGAAGTGCCCTTTCATAAAATATACAGTAGCGTTTTTTTTTTTTTTTTTTTTTCTTTTTTTTAAATTCATGAATGCAAAAGAAGTACGTAAGAAATAAAAGCAGCAAATTCGTCATTTCATTAGTTCTTTCTCCAATATTTTTCTCTCGAATTTCTATCTAATTTATTAAAAATTAACGATTGCCGTTTTAACTCAAAATCAAATTGGCATGTTTCATGCTTGAAAAAAATATAATGAGCTGGAAATCAGCTAACACTTTTGTATAATGTAACTCATATTGCATTGTTAAATTATGCCTTTAATATTCATAACGGAAGTGTTTTTTTAGCAAAAATTAGACTTATTTTGATACAAACGTTATATTTAATATAGCTTAGTTATGGTATAAATCAACCTTCAACATTATATTAATGCAATATTAGTATTATTCTCATAGAATTTTGTACAAGCGTTACCCTCTATGTATATGGTTATTTCTTCCATCTATCCTGCACAAAAAATCAGGTCTTTTTCTGCAGAGCCTTTTGAAAGTATTTTTCTATAGCAATATAACAGTAATTGTAAGCGTTGGATAATAATTTCCCAGGAATGATATTCAGTTCCAAAGGGCACTGTTTTATATTTTTATAACGTAGTTTTTATTAAATACTTGACTTGTAAAAATCGACATAATAAGTAAGCACCAGCAGCAAAACTTTAGCATTCAGATGTTTCAAGGATTTATAAAAAACGAACATATTCATCAATAAAAGAAAAATAACAAAAACAATAAACACATGTGTTTTTTTTCTTGTTTTCTTGTTGTTGTTTTTTTTCCCTATTGGTATGGGTACTTCGACTGAAAACAGCTTCAAGAATCTGCATGCTATTGGCGTTGAAAAAAAAAAAAAATAAATAAAAAAAAAAAAAAGCAAGAAAAGCACCCCCCCCCCCCCTCACGCCAAATAAGTGAATAAATAAGTAAGAAATAAAATGACATGGCCAGATAAAGAAATGAATGTTGTCAAACATCACTAATCCAAATACTTCGTAATAAAATATTTACCAGGAAAATAAAAAAACCGAAAATTACTCAAAAAATCTAGGAGTACACTGAGAGATTTGAAGCAAATCTATTACTTTGTAACGGAATCAAATCAATTATAAATTTCTAACGTATTCCTATAATTAATTATTCGGATATTAATAAATGCTAATTTAAATGTTGAATGATTTAAGTTAATATGCATTTCAACTTTAATATAGAAAAAGTAGTTTGATGAAGTAGATATGGTAGCGATAAAACTGCCAACTTTTGTGCTTTTCTGCTACTCTACTTTAATACAATCTTCCCGTTATTTAATCCTCGAAATTTGGCGATAGATAAGGCAAAAAATGCTTTTAAAAAATAGCGGTAAGAAAAAAGTGTAAAAGTTGGGAGCTATGAAACTACCGCTTAAAAGCGTTAAAAATTAAGTATATTAGACTGAATAAAACTAGATAAAATCAACATATTGGACTTGTAAAGTATTCTACTTTACATATTTATTAACGAAACCCTTCTAACATAAGCTGGAAGCTCTAAATCTATTACTTTGAACTAACTGAGCAGTGGCAATAACTTCAGAGAAATATTCAATGCACTGACTACATACGAACATGTATGAAGGATTTGGGCGTAAAAAAAACGTTAACTGTGATTTATTATTATTATTATTATTCTCCTGTAAAGCCGTTAACTACATCCTACCATCTTTTTAAATGTACAAGTTTTCTTTTTAAATCATATATGTCATAATATTAGATACGAATTTCAAAAGTTATGCCATAAATTTTATATATAAATTTTAGAAAATAAGACTTCTTTATATAAATCCAATAAAATAAAATGAATCATACAAAATGTGTGGTACATGAGTGCAACTGAGGATGTTGAGAATACAGTATTTAACACATTAGCTGTTTTAGAGGAAACAATCACGATAGTTCACCAGAGGATAGTATACTTTTCTTTAAAAAGCTCGAATCTTCATCTCGAAATTATCTTTTATTATTTACTTATTTTACAAACGAACCTATAATTTTATAGCATTACGGTTGTTCTCAAATCAAAAGAAGATACTTTATGTCACCTTTCTGAATTCATTTTTGTTCGGAAACGCATGGAATTGGCAAGTGTTATGATTATGTAATTATGTATTTTAATGTATTTTTCATCTTTTTGGTAAAAGCAGAGGATCTTTCAGAAAATCTTGCGCACGTTTGCAATTTGAATGGAATTTCCGGATGCGACAGCACAGAAAAGGGGGAAATCTGCCGTCACGTATCAACAATTGCTTATAACTCCTTAAGTAATTTATTTATCAGAAAATTCAAAACGCCATTCGATTCTAAATTACGTTAATAGCCGGGCCTGTCAATTTTATGCTTTTACGTTTGAAAATGAGTTAGAAAATGTGTCAAAAATTTTCCTATTTTTGAGAAGAGAGTTAGAGAATCGCCTTAAGATTGGAAATAAAAACTAAAAATTACAAAAATGACAGAGCTATTATAGTTTTCTCTTAAATTTTAAAAGTAAATGAATAAGGATGCTCCTAAAATAATTGAAATCAAGTACTGTAAAGTACCGAAAGTAAGCCCCTCTTTAGCAAACAGGAAATTCTAATGATTTTAAGGGGTGTTTATAATTGGAACGTTTGTGAAAAGGGTAGGAAAATTGGGAGGGTAGGGGGGGGGGTATTTCGAATTTATGAAGTTCCTCAGGATTTGAACAATTTAAAAAATAAAATCAGATCAAATTAAACTCTCTTCCATAGAAGCTAAGTAGTTTCCATTAATAAAAATATTAAATTAATGAAGCAAGTTTACATAAAATAGTTAATTTAGATATGAAAGAAATATGAACAAATATTATAAAACTTTAACTAAATATAAATATCTATTAAATCTTATTAGTGCATAAAAGTCAATGTGAACATTAATAGTATAATATATTGAACATATGCCATCGTGATACAATGATATGTAAAGAGATTAAATAAAAATAAATTGCATAAGATCTATTCATTTAGAAGATATGGAAACAAAAATCTGGAGGAATTTCCTGAAAAACACAGGAGGATTGAGAGCGTCAAAAAATAAAACTTCAAGAGGGAGACCTTATAAATGGAACTTTTTCAAAAAAGAAAAAAAATCATATATGTTGGGGATGGGCGGGGGGTCTTATATTTGTAAGGGGGTTTACTTTCGGTACTTTACGATAGTTCAAAAGTAGAAAAATAAAACAATGATTGATGCTCTTGATTCCCTATTTCGTAATAATATAATTTCCGTGTTTCCGCAAAATCTTCTCCTAAAATTTTGGGATTTATTCTGAGGTTTTTAAACATTTTTGCCACTGCCTGTCTACTTACAAATGCTTTTCATATTATCCAGTCAACACTTCCCCCTGCATTTTGACGGCAGATTACCAGTCATTTCGGTGTGCTTCTTTTTCCTCTTTCCTTCGTTTTTTCAATGGTAAATTTATACAGTAAAAAGGGAGGAGAGATACAGAAAACAAAGTAATCTATCCATGGAGCAGTTTGAGTTCCGAAAAACGACAATCCTAAAACATTTTGCACATAAATTAATATAAAACTTATTACAAAATAACAAAAATAAACTCTTGTTATCCTATCAATTTAGCTACATCAACCATAAAAAGCATAGTAAAATAACTCAAATATTATTTGTAGAAAAAATAAATGTATGTTACTAAAAAATGTAATACTCAGGGTTTGTAAATATCACGATATTTTCGAAAATATCAAAAATATCCGATATTTTGACATGTATCCGATATTTTCGATATATATCCAATATTTTCAAAATAGTCAACTTACTGCTGATAATAAATATTTTCAAGCATAATATAAATTATAAAATAAAACATATTGCACATGACATGAGAACTTAAACAATATGCTAAAAGTGTGTTTTTTTTTCCTTTTCTTTTGAAAATACATCTGTTTGGCACACTTTATCACTCTATCCAGTTGTTGTCAATTATCTAACAGAGGAGGGTGAGAAATCGCTCGGGGTAAAAGCGATTAGTTTAGCTGGGACACATGCTTGTAAAGGGTTCTGGAAAAATGATAGTGCATTTTCAACTTTACAGAATGTATTCTTTGGTTTGTTTTAAAGAAAGAAAAAAAAATAATATTCATAATCTTGTATTTTTTTATAAAATGCATGTAAATTTTACAATAATTATTAAGATAATAATCCCCAATTTATTTAACAGCCAATATCAACAATATTGTATAAATATGTATCGAACGTTTAAACTTGGACTTAAAATCACGAAATAATTTTCCAACACAGTCATAAAAATTTCAGATGTTTTAATTCAGATTCCACACAACTGAAGATTTATTAATATTAATATTTATCTATAACAGTAATTAACTATCATAAAAAATAATTTAAATATATCTTAAATCAGTTGTCAATATATATATATATATATATATATATATATATATAATATAAACAACGTGGAAAATTGATATAAATAAGAATACATTAATGTTTTATATAAGCTTTGGAGTTTTCAAGAGAGTGGGGAAAAAATCAGATGAAAGGAAATGAAACAAATTAAGTCTTTTCCTGAAATATACACTATGTTTTGCAACCGAAAAAGTTTTTTAATAGTTTCAAAGTATTAATTATTTTATTCTGTGAAAATTAGCGTACTAAAAACTTTTTTACATGTACAGTACAAAGTATAATTTACTAAAATATTACATTTTGTTTAAAGAATTTTCAGTCAATTTTAAGTGAAAATTTAGTGCTATTTTCAAATAAATGTAATGTGATTGCAAAAGAGTATTTATTTATCTTTTTCCCTTTTAACCCTGCCTGTGTTGGCAGGGTTAAACCTATGGTACACAGGGTCGTTAAACCTATCGTACGCATGCCATTTTTGACACGTAACAGAATAATTTTGGCACGGGATTGTTTGGAACTCTAATCAAGATGCGATAACATTAGACAAAATACATACATTTAGATTATCAAATCTTGTCTAAATTCAATCGATTGAAAATGGGAGGATTATTTATTCTGCTTTATTAATGTCAAATCGCAGCTCAATATGGACTGAAAAAATTATCAAACAAATGTAATATTTGGAAAGTATTGAAAAGGAAAAATTATTAAATATTATAAGTAAAAATGCCGATGCTGAAATATGACAACTTGGAACTTAATTACAGAGCTGTTTGTAGAAGCGGCCATTTGTCGTTTACGAATTTCCCCGTCTATTCATGCCTGCTATTATTTTCACAAACAAATAATATAGATAAAAAAGAAAAAAACTCAAATAGAAACATAGGTATTTCTAGTTCAATTTATCTTCTATTGAAATGATCTTAGTATGAATCTGATACTTATTATTTTTCATCCTCGATGTCACTATAAAAATCGCATTTAATCTTTTATTACAATCTAAAATGTATTTAATTCATGCATATTACTTAAAAACATTTTAATACTAATAAATAATTTTCAAGTAATTTTAATTTATTATATTTCATTAAATTTATATTTTAATTGCACGTCATTTTCATAAAAAAAATTGGTACGCGGGTGTAAAAAGTTTCGTCGACCCCGGGCTAGAACAATTAAACTGTGCTTAAATGTTCACAAGGCAATATTAGCCAAAGATTGATGCACAGGGCATAGTTCCATGTCCGCATAAGGTTGTGTGTGTATAGGAGGGGGGGGGGGTGTCAGTAGGTAGAACAAAAAATAATAGGTGTTGAGTTTCATTATTTATATAGTTTTTACCGTACAATAGGGTCCCAGTAACTCCAATGCATAGTTTCGCAATGCACAAAACATTGTAACAAACTTCGTAACAACAAACTTCGTAATGCACAAAACATTAATAAAGCAAATTACGGGTTAATACTACATCATAAAAATCATGTCTAAAAAAGGTCTAAAGCACGCATTTGAAAGTTATATAAGCGTGTTCTCGTGCTTTTTATTTTTGCACTGCAATCAGCAAATCACATCTTTCTACACATTCACTAAGATATTTTTTGTTCGTAAAAAGGAAATTTTTTTTACATTAGTTTTTCGGATGTTGTGGAATCAAATAGTGTTTTTCCTATTAACTTAAGACTCTTGTCCCTGCCAGCGAAGACACTCACGAGCTAATTCTAATCCTATGGGGATAGATTTTTCTAATATCTCGTTTGCATTTCGACATTTTTAATCTTTTATTTATTTATTTTTTTTTTCACTGGATAGCCGAAGTCCGTTTCTACATCGCAACATTTTTACTTTTTCGATTTGGGTTGCAGATATTTTTTTATAAAGTTACTTTCAATTTCAAAACCGGTTCTGAAAAAGAAAGTGTCATTCTAAAAAATATCTGCAACCAAAATCAAAAAAAGTAAGAAATGTGCGATGTAGAGACGGATCTCGGCTATCCAATACAAAAAATAAATAAATAAATAAATAAATAAAAAATAAAAAAAAATGTCGAAATGCAAACGAGATATTAGAAAAATCCATCCCCATCGGATTAGCATTAGCTCGTGAGTGTCTTCGCCTGCAGGGTCAGAAACCTTAAGCATTTTGAATTAAAACTGATTCCTGACCGAAAACATGCTTTTTCTGTATGCCCTGTAACAACAGACATTGCTAACTTTAAGAACACTTGTTTTTAATAGAAAAATTGGAAATGCAATTCCATTTTTTGTTATTTGAATAAAACGAAATTCAAATTTTGTGCACTTATGACTAACATTGACTACGTGAAGCCATAAAGTATCAAGTTTAATTTGTGTCAGCCTATTAGAACTATAAAATATAATACGTTTACAACATATTTCAACCTCAGAGTAATCATATATGATATTTACTCCGAGATTTCAACTTAATACACAACATAAGAATGTAGCTCAAAATCGTGTTTGTACCCAGGGCCTCCAAAAGTCTAAGGCGTGTCGTGAATGTTCACGCGTTATGACGATAACTAATAAAAAAATATCAAATGAGAAAAAAAAAAGCGTACAAAATTTGTAATTTTTGCAATTCTTGTATTTTATATCAATACAAAAACCCTTAACGGGTTAAAAGTTTGTGACGCAGCGCTTTATCTTATGCTCTAAGATTTTTAAATATGGAACTTAAAAATAATGATATCAAATTTTGAGTAACGCTATGCTATTAATTATAATCTCTATACATATTTATTTAATCATTTTATTTTGTTATAATTGCATGTGTAAAAATTATGTTCAATTTAAAAAGATGTATAAAAGTTTATTCATTGATCCTTTATCATTCACACCACTCATAAATTCAAAGCATGAGTTTTATAAGATATGATATCAAAATTTAAGTGACACCTTGATGTGGCATTAAACGATTTGCTTTAAAATTCGATTTAAATTATTTTTAGTTCGGCTAAGATATATTCACACATGTAAAGAATATTTTTAATTTTCCAATACACTGCTAAATATGTCACTTTCACTGAACTTATATAATGCATTGAAATGTATTTATTTGAATAAATTGATTTATCTTTGTATCATGCTATTAAAAATTAAAAATAAAATTTATGTAAATAATTTTTTTGCCTCATAGTATCCATTTGAATACATTTCACTTAGTTCGGATACAATGACGCAAAAAATACTATTTACATAAGTTTTATTTTTAATTTTTGCCCTTTAATTTAACCCTTTGCATCCATTTTAATAAACAATTAAATAAATAAATAATAATTCCAGCTTAATAAATAATTAAAATCTTTCAAACTTAATTTGAAAAAAAAATCTGCAACATTTGTTGCTCACTTTGTTGCTTGATAAATAAATTAAGTCCTAACTTCCCAAATGTACATTTTCCTCTCCTCCCTCACCCTACTCCCCAGCAAAAAAAATCTTTACTTTTATACAGAAAATTCTATATAAATTATCCTCCTATTCCTGAAAAATACTACTTTCCCCTCCAGCCTAGCGATTTGAATCTTTAAAGCTATTTATAAAGAAAATTCTTCTGTCTTTTTAAAGATTATTAGTGACAATAAAAACCAATTAAAATAAATTATCCTCCTTTTCATGAAATTTACCACTTTCCCCCTCCAGCCTGGAGATTTGAATCTTTAGAACTTTTTAGAAAAACTAATCTGCAAAGTCTGTTGCTTAATAATAATAAAATAAAATATATAATCATGTACACTTTAAATTATTTTCCACACAAGCAATTGATATCATAGTAGTTGTTGTGAGCAAATATTGTGTTGGCTGGGTTGTCGTCCAGATAGCTCAATTGGAAGAGCACTGGCAATTAAAGCGAAAGGTTATTAAAGTTCACTTTAATTCAAGATGTTTAACCCCTTTGCGATATGAGTCCTTTGCTTAATTTTTAATCTTTTACCACCGGTTTTTCAAAACAGAAAATTTTCTGTAATTGAATCGTAAAAATGCTCTGATTAAATAAGGTAAACTTTACAATTAAAAATAAGTGGTGAGAATAATGAAATATTCTGAACACCTTAATTGACAAGTATACCGGTTGCTCGTCCTCAAGGGGTTAAAGATGCTTTTTTTGCTATTAATACCTTTAGGATTTACAATATACAAAAATCTTAACCACTTCTGAGGTAAATAAAGTAAGTGGAAAAAAATCAAGATGGCAATGCTTTGATTGATGAATTGTAAGCTGAGTAATTTGTGCCACAGAATGAAAAAATTATAAAGTTATAATAATGCCTTCTTCAGAGCACTTACAGATACTAAAACTTTAGGGTTTTTGATGAGTGAATTACATATGAAGATAAATACGATAGATCTTTATAACACACACCTTAGGATGAGACGTTCTGCGTATTACAGAATTTTGCATTACATTGATCATATTTCATTCATCATTAAATTTACCTTGTAAACGTGCTTTAAATTGCATTCCTTAGAACCAGAAATAGTGAAAATGATAGCATTTTACATAATAGTATAGGTGTAGATTCGCAATATCTGGAAGGAGAAAGTGGCTCCTAAACCCAAAACATCCAGTGGCCACATTGTGAAACAAACACATAAAAATAATTTTGTGTTTATAAGGGTGTGTGTGGGGGGGGGGGGGAGGGACTAAATTCAAAGTGGAAAATAATTTATTTGATATATACATATGTCTATGTACAAGAAAACACAGACTAATTACATCAAATGAGTATGTTTAATTTAATCACAAAATTCTTTAAATTTGATTATTAAGTGTAATACAAATGTTAAACTATGTTCATATTCAGAAGATATAGTTGGACAAGATACATTTTTAAAAAATGTAAAGCTAAGCAATCATGGTAGTGGGAAATATTAGGACAACAATATTTCTAATTTTGATTTTATCGTATAACATTAAATTAAAAAAATTGTGAATGTGTAAAATTATTTAGAGCTATAAAAATCAAAACACACTTCAGACGTTTTTTTTCTATGTAATAAAATAGTTTTCTGTGTTAAACAGATCATTCTCGACTGTAGGCATTATGAAGGAGAATACACGAATTTCATTTTTTTTAAAAGGTAGAAATCTACCATTTGCAGAAAAGGAGCATCCCTGTATAACGCATGGCGACTGAGACATTGGAAGTTAGTGGCCAAAGAAAAAAATTTAGTCTTCACATGGCGACTGAATCTGCACCTATACATAATAGGTATAGATCATGTCACACATAATTAAATTACCTTAAAGCATAATCCAAATATGCCTAGGCAAAATCATTATAAACAGTGGTAGCTCGTGACTAACAGTTTTGGGGGCACTAAATGCATGGCTGGCAAATTTATTCCTTTTTCACTATTTTTAAAAATGAAATCTTTCGCTTATTTTTGGCAGAAGTTTCTTACTTTAAATTAGGCAAAAATTTCTTTTTTTTTTAAATATTACTTTTAGAAGGCATGTATTTAGTGCCTCAAAAGAAAAAAAAAACGTCATGAGCTGCCACCGGTTATAACACTCATTTACAAAAAAAAATTAATATAATGTTTTCATTACTCCAAAACAATGCGTTAAAGAAGACAATGTATGAAATTTAGTGTTCCAAGCAATTAGCAATATCTGTGAAATACATGTGCTTTTCAACTGCAAAATTCATTGTTTACATCTGAGAAATACATTATATACATCTTCTGTATTAAATTTTTTTAGTGGCAGGCTTTTGTGATAACGCTCATTTACAAAAAATGTTAATGTAATAACAATGTTTTCATTACTCCAAAGTAATGAGTTAAAGACGACAATGTATCAAATTTAGTGTTCCCAGAAATAGTAATATTTGTGAAATACATGAGCTTCTTAACTGTAAAATTTATTGTTTACATCTGAGAAAAACATTATATGCATTTTCTGTATTAAAATTTTTTAGTGGCAGGCTTTTGTGATTGAACAAGGACTGCTTGCAGAATGCTTAAATAATTTTATAAAATTATGGCTCTTGAACTACTATTAATAAAATACAGTAATAGGGATATAAAAATCATTAAATAAATAGTTTATTTTAAAAAATTACTTGAATTTTCATCATATATACTAATTATTACTGCCATATATTATATGTAACATATTTATTATAAAAGTTACAATTATTTTGATGAAGTTTTAAAATGTAAACAAAATGATGCCTTATAAACACATAAAAAATACAGTTCGTTTTCGAAAGCCGCGCCTAACATTCTGAAAAGATTTTACGATCCAAAGGGGTGGTAACGCTGAGATAGGTATTTTCCGAAGTTCCAGTTGTATGTTGTCACTCAGCTAAATAACCTCCAATCATCCCTATTTTGATCAAATCAAAACAGACCTGACACATGCACAAAATCGCGGAAAGTTTCGCTTTATGAAAACAGACAGTACATCTGGACAAAATCATTATACAATTGACTCCCTCAAATCCGCACAACTTGGAACCAGAGGCTGTGCAGATTTTAGAATTTTGAAGATTTCTGATCATTGCTTCGTTTACAGTTTTTAAGCAGTCATTTGAATATAATTATGCAATCAAAATTATAAAAAATCCTTGCAATATAGTAAAATATTAAAATAATTAAGTACAGTAATAAGCTAAAATGATAAGAAGTAAGATAATTTAAAAAATGATTAAACTATTAAAAGTAAAGATCAAGTAAATAATTAATAATGTATAATTAAATCTGCATAATAAAGATAAGATACATTTTCCTTGAATTATTGAATAAAACTTACCTTCTAATGGTACCTATTAATTCATATCAAAATCATAAATTAAGGAAGTTTTATTTCAGGTTTAGCCAGTCTTAATAACCAAAAAATCTGTATTTTAATACATAAAAAGATTTGATAAAAAAAAGAATGTGATTACCAAAATCTTGATTTTTTTTTTCAGAAATAATTTGTACTTCCTTCCTGAAAAACCATGAGTTCAGTCATATTACAGAGAATTAATTACATAGTGAAATACAAATAAATAATAAATGTAATATTTGTCTTTTTTAATTAGAGCATTTTTTGGAATTTCACCAATAAAGGGAACTGTTTAAAAAAAGCGGTGCCAACCAAGTAAAATTTGTGTAAGGGATGCCGTCTCGAAAAGGTTAAAGATCAAAATGTGTAAAACTTAATGTTTCGGAAAATAGCAGATATTTCAACTATATGTATGTGAAATACAGGTGATTTGTAAGTGCAAAATACATTATTTACATCTCAGAAATAAATTATATAGATAGTTGCATTATAAAGATTTTCAGCAGAATCCTAGAAAGTATGTTAAATGTAATAATATATACATTATACCAGCCAGTCAAAGAAGTAAAACATTTTTATGAGAAAAAGATGAAAACATGTTTAGAATGAAACTATTTTATGCATTAATATTTATGTTTTCATTTAACTTTTTAAAAGAGCTTCATTTTATTGTTATTATACATTTTTCATTAAGAGGAGATTTGCTTTTTTTCGATTCAAAAAATCGATTTTTTCTTTTTACATTTTTCTATTCCTTACGGTCTATTTATAATCCTTATAAAATTATTTGGCCGAATTCGAAGACCTTTCGTAGTTATTTTATGCTTTAGCGCAACACGTCCATAGGCTTTTACTGTTTTAGAGCCTTACAAACGCATTTTATGTAAAATGACTTTTTTTAAAGTGGGCGGGATTAGAACCCAAATTCTATTAAACAGATCTTGCAGGCTTTTAATTAACGGGGACTTAATTCAATGGGGCTTGAACCTTTTTCAGCCTTTTTCATATTAAAAAAACATTTTTAAAATAACGCCAAAGTGCGTAAAAGGATGCCAAAAAGAGACTTTTTTTCAAATGGCCCCCATTTTGTTATTTTCAATTTTTTGAATTCAAAATACTTGAAGCGCCCAGACAATCTTATCTACTTTCATAATATTTAACGAAAATGAAATGTAGACGCCTCTGGTAATCTATCGGATCCCGCCCAGTCGGAAGTGCACGACGCGCATCACCTACGCAACTGAATCCACATAATCAATTTTTGATTTTAAAAAATGCAATATCCTTCAAATGATTATAAATAATTTGCAAAAAAAAAAACACGGAACACAAATTTTCATTCTTATCCTTAAAAAAAGCTAAAAACAGCCTTTTTTTCGTTCTTCTGAGAGACAAACCACGTTTACACTACAACCAACTATTTAAAATACTATATCGGTTATATATATAGTTCATATTTGCTTTATCCTTTAATTTCGATTTAAAACATTTATCGACGTAGGTCTGCAGTCCATGCAAAAATTTCACAAAACAATAGACCGAATTCTTGTCAGTGTTTATCTTACTTCCTCTTTTCCTTTTTATGATATTATCAAAGTGCTCTTATGACTAGATAAAATACAATATCGTCGAATAACTTTGCTTATTGTGTGATCAGAAAGGCAGAAGATCGCATTATCGAGTAAATGAATAATTGAGTGTAAGAATCGGTATAATACCATATGATCGAGTAACTTAGATTGCTTTATGTTGTAGATGGGCAGAAGGTCGCATTATCGAGTAACTGAAGTAGTTGTGTGTAGTAATTTGCAAAATACCGTATAGCCGAGTAACTTAAATTGCCGTGGCGGCAGAACGGCAGCAGATAATTACAGGCGGCAGAAGTTTGCGTTATCGAGTAACGTAGATAGTGTGTAAGAATTAGTAAAATGCCGCATCTTCAAGTAACCTTAAAATTAGAATTAAATAATTATATATTAAAGGGAGGAAAATATTGAAAATTGCGTCATAAAAATTGTATTTACACGTGAATATTAAAAATGAAAGAAAACTTTAAAATAGTAAATTCATTGATATACGTAAATTTAAACGCAGTAAATGGGGAAATTACTTCATAATATTTAAAAATGGCCAAATAATAATAGTGCCAAGCAGTTTAAAATCAAAAATATATTTACACGAGACATTTATTTCATATTTCGAGATGATATTTTTAACTATTGTTGCCAATTCTAAGTCAACGCAAATAATAATATTTCCTTTCTAGCAACAAAAGTATTTTCACGTAAACAAACAGACTGCTCAAAATAATTAAAGGATATTGTACGTCTAATGTAGAATAACGATTTATTATTACTTTAATAAATCGATTATTGTAACTAATGAAATATAAACGCGTTTGTATAAAACATCACATAGATATAATTAAAAATGCTGATTTTTAAAATTAGGTGAGATCTTAATAAAGGCTTATGGAAATTACAGTTTTCCTTTGTCAACTGTCGTCGATTGCTTGGCGGTAACGTTTATTAATTTACCTCTGGCCCGTCAGGAGAGAAAGCTGATATTTCAATGGTTTAGAATGTTGGTATTGACGAATCGACAAGATTTGGTAGTTAAAGAAAGTCCATATTTATAAATATATAGTTTTTATTTTTCACAGAAAGGTCTTTTAAGATTAATTGCTAATAACACATCAATTTTAATCTTTTTTGAAACATTATTGTGCCATGTTCCTTGGCAAAAAGAATAAAAGTACCGGTTTTCATATTTAAGGTTTTTAAACTTAAGTTTTTAAAATAATTACTCAGACTATGCACTCGTCCAAATTCTCTTAAATGAATTCCCCGCCTTCACTCACCTTTTTAAGGTAAAATCTCTGTGTCTTTATGATGGGATAAAGTACCATATCATCAAGTAACTTAAGATGCGGTGAGTGTAGATGGAAGAAGATCGCTTTATTGAGTAAATGAGAAAATGTATGAATTGGGGAAAAAAAAACAAAAAAAAACAAAAAAAAAAAACAAACAAAAAAAAACCGTACCATTAAGTAACTTAGATAGCTGTGTGTATAAATCAACAGAAGATCGCATTATCGAGTAAGTGAGATAGTTGTGTATAGTAATTGGTAAATTACAGTGTCATCTAGTAACTTATATTGCTGCGTAACACACGGCAGAAGATTGCATCATCGAGTAACTGAAAGACCTGTGTGTAGGAATTGGTAAAATATCGCATAGTCGAGTAACCTCAGCTTACTTGACAGAAAATCATTGCATCTGTGAAGGATTTGGGGTTTATAATATCTACTATATATATAAAATAAAACTGGAAATTTCGTTCGGGCTGTTGATTCTGCTAAATGGATTCTGATGGGATTTGCATTGCTAATTATGTAATTTTTAGGGGTGTTTTTAGCATTTTGCATATCGTTCTACATAAAATCTTACAATAAATGATCAACAAAAGGAGTCGCTTCTTAACAGCCGAAATTTTACCTAAAACATTCTAAAATATAACAACGTAATGCCGTTCGTATCGTTTTCAGCAATACAGAAAGACAGATAACGTTCCATATTACTTTAAAACAGATGGTCAAATTCACTAAAATTTTTCATTTGCTTCAAAGTTAGTTAGGCGAAACCTACCAGCGAAACGGGCAAAGGCTGCTAGTAATATATAAATGAAGAATAATCTATTTTAGGTACAATGCGCTCTCATGCACATACCGCTGCATGAAATGTAGAATTTAATTCGATATCGTGTTTGGTCGATTTTCGAAGTCCACAATACAGAAAAGGAAAAAGTGTTTCCAAAGACTACAATCGTTTATAACTAAAGAAGTGATACATTTATTGAAAAAGGAAAAACTGATCGATTACAAATTAATGCCATAACTATTCTGCAAGTAGCATGCTTTTATATTTAAAAATTAGTCAGAAAATGTGCCCGAAAATTTCGAGTTATTATTGGATTTTTTTTTTTTTTTTTTTTTTTTTTTTTTGAAAACCAATGTTTAGAACGTTATGTTTAATCTGTACATGAAATGTAAAAAATTATCGCAATTTAAAGCACAAATATCTAAAATAAACTTTCCTTAAAGTTGCATAAAGGAGCCTTTTCGTAAGTCTTTCTATCAAAATAAAAGAACAGGAGTGAAAAACACCAGATGATGCAGATTAGTTATGAGGATTAATTGGTTAAGTATAAAGGGTGGGAACGGGACTAATACTCCCTTAATTTAAATAAATGGATTTTTCATGCAGAAATATCCAATTTACTTCAAATTGTAAATATGTTCATTTTGAAAAGGCGCTTCCCTAATGAGTTTTGGGAATACATTCCTGAAGTATAAAGGGGGAGCGGGGGCTAATCCCCCTTTAATTTAGATAATTGGTTTTTCATGCAGAATTATCCGATTTGCTCCCAATTTGGTATACCGGTTTATTCTTATAAGACGCTTCACTGATTATATTTGGAGGATCATTGGTTAAGTATAAAAGGTGGGAAATGGGGCAGCTAATCCCCCCTTAATTTAGCTAAATGTGTTTTTCATGCAGAATTATCCGATTTGCTTCGAATTTGGTATAAAGGTTTATTCAGATAAGGCACTTCCCTGACTAGTTTTGGAGGTTTATTGGTTAAGTATAAAGGGGGGGATGTGGACTAATCCCCTCTTAATTTAGTTAAGTGAGTATTTCATGCAGAATTATTCTTTGAAATAAGAGTGTAATTAAGTTACAGCGTATTTTAGTTATTTCAAACATAATGAAATCGATATGCATTATCGAGTAGGATTCGATCAAGTTAAAAAGAGGTGCAGGCCTGGTATTAATTCGCCTCCTTTCCGCCTTCCTATACTGTCACAGAAAATTTTATATTTTATATGCTTTAGAATACAGATATAAATATTTAAATGCATATGTATATATATATATATATATATATATATATACATACATATTTTAATCTTATCTTACTGTAAAAGCACAAAATATCAATCATAATTACTATTAGATCAAAACAGATTTAAAATATCAGCCTTATAAACGTTGCATACTAAATTTCAGAGCCCCCGAAAGTCAGAGACCATAGGGTAACGGTTCAGTTGGGCAGTGCTTTAATCACATCCAGTTACTGAGGTGTATTACAACATGTTTTCTGTAAAACGTAGAGTGTGTAGTATTTCTAAATCTTTTACAAGGATACACTAAAAGATGGCAACAGTAACTCATTTAGAGCACTATACGGTAATTCGGTTTCATTACTGTCTATGAGCGATACTTACATAACTAAAAGTGGATTTTTATCTATTGTATGCGTTTCTAATATTAGCTAAACTTATGTTTATTGCGGAGTGTTTATAAATTCTGCTGATAATATACATGTCTTTAGAAAAGAGTTCTTAAGAATTATCGTTATGAGCCTGACTATTGCACGGACATGCAGAGCCACCTCACAGGTCCGCCATTTCAGAACTTTCTTGGGGCGGGCAAAGATTTTGTGAGCTAAGTTATATTGCTAAGGCTAGGATCCGGGCGTCCCCCCCCCCCCACCACCACCACCACCGAACGAGACACGTAAACAGTAAAAACTTTGAATACAAAAACTTAAGAGCCAATTAAATATTTCGTTTTAAACAGTTTTCCGTTTTAACAGGTAAAATTTCAATATATTGCATATGAAATTTTTTCTTTTTAGACTGGATTCTATTATAGGTTACATTTTTACAGGTATCCCCAAAGACTGTTAAACCATCCACTCTATAGTATAGCTCTGAAAAAAAGATGTATTACAGTAAAACTTATGAAAACGAAGCCTGTCTATAACAGAATTCTTTCTCAAAGGGGGAAAAAAAGATCATACAATTATACTTGCTAAGACAGAGACCTGTCTAAAATGAAACTTTTTTCTAGTGTTTTTCGCACTTCTTTTTTTCAGGTTTTACTACAGGGGCGCCATTTCAAAAGTTTCCTGCAAAGGACAATGAAAAATTTTGTTCGTGGAACTGGGAACGGGCAGAATTGCCTTTGTGCAGAACTGCACAAATCTCACTGAAAATGGGGAAACCCCGCACAATAAAAAAAGTTCTGTGTGATTTTGTCTCTTTAATTTCTTTAACGGACATGTGAATATTCTGCGAATTTTTTCAGTGTTCGTGAAAGTCCACGATTTTTTTTTTGCGAATTCCGAAAATCAATTCATCAAGGGGCACAGAAAATAATCGCGAATTTTGCAAAATTTTGAAAAAAAAATCCCCAAATCTTTGCGGAAAAAAATCGCTAATTTCTCCAAACGACCGTGGAAAATGTTTCTAATTTCATCAGAGATCACGAAAAGAAATGCAGATTTCGTCAAATGATTGTACAAACTAAAATCTCGAATTTTGTAAAAGGATTGCGAAAAAAATCGCGAATTTCACAAAAAGATTGTACAAAAAATCCCGTAAACGTACTCAAACAATCGAGGGGAATTTCATCAAACGATCGTGAAATAAGATACATAATTTCGTCTAACAATCGCGCCAAAAATTACAAATATTATTAGTCGGTGGTAGAAAAAAAATCACGAATTTCAGCAAATGATCATGGAAAAGAACCGCGAATTTTGTCTAAAGATCTCAGAAACAAATATGGAATTTCGTATTGTAAATTTCGACAAATGGTCGTGAGAAAAAAAAAAGCAATTTCAAGAACGGTTGCAGAAAAAAAATCGCGAATTCCGTGAAACGATCGCGGAAAAAATCGCAAATTTCGTCAGATGATCGCGAAAAAAAGAATCATGAAATTCAATCAGTCATGGGATAATCAGCAGACGAACGTCATGAATAAGTCACGAAATTTGCAACTTTTGTGATCTACAGCGATAAGAAAATTTTCTTTAGTGATTCTCTGCAAGTAAAAGTAAGGTAAAGCGTTAATTGTTTCGGATTGCGTTTTCACTATTATGAGGTGGGTTTGTACTGATACTATTTTTCAAAGAAATCCTGAATATTTTTCAGATGAAAAAGCTACATATTTGAACATTAATGAATACTGTATTATATCTTCATTTTTCTACATAAAATGTATAATTTATATTAAAGATATAATTATAGACTTCTTTTGCAATAATTTTATTAAAATAAGAATTAAATTTTCTTTCCTTTCGGATCGGGTTGCCTTTCAATGGAAAACATTTTAGCGGTTTTCGTATTTACATGAAATTACAGTCCTGCGCCAAGATATGTTAACGTATTTTCTTCGTTGCGACTGAGGTACAGTTTAAGTTTTTCTGATTGTGCTTTATCTCGGTCGGAGTCAAGAGGACCTGGTTTTTCATAAGGAAGTCCTGAATATTTTTTAAATGAAAAACTATATATTTGACTATTAATGGTGGCCGATAGTAATAACTCATGTGTTCATTTCTGTACATAGGGGATAAAATTATAGACTACTTTATTATAAATGTGTTTTTTACTTTGGTATTTGGTGGAAGTCTGTCGATTTTTGGGCTGAAGAAATTGTATTTGACGGGTGCGGGCAGACTCCATTCCTAGGCATTGAAGAATTTTGAGAGCGTTCCATACATAATATTGTTTAATAAGGCAAATAATTAAATAATTTGATAACATTGCAGTAATTGCAGTAAATATAATGTGACACTAATAATCCAAAAAAAGTAATAAAGCTGGATAATTAAGAACTTGAATTGTACTCGCCCCTTCAATCCCCCCCCCCCCCCAAAAAAAAAAAAAAAAAAAAACTATCAGAAAAAACTGTACCGCTGAATTTCTAGAATGAGGGGACTAGTTTTCCTATGATCAAGTTGTACACAGTTGAGAAGGAATTGATAAAAGAAAATGTCTCTAATGTATTTTTTAAATTAGCCAAAGTACGATATAGGTCTCACCTTAAGAAAGTTCGAATAGGAAATATTTTTTATAATCATTAATTTCTATGCATAAAGCATTTATTTAATGCATATGTTTTTATTGCAATCAAATCTGATAATTTACTTTAGCGTTTGAGGAATTTTTAAACTTTTGTTTGAGTTTGACAATTGATAGTTGATAAATTTTCTGAAAAATCAAATTCCTTGGGGGGAGGGTACTGCCCTTCCAGCCCCCTCAAATGGAGCCCCTGCCACTTCATTTGATCGGGTTCACGATGGCAGGAAGTAGGATGCCAAATTGAGTAAAATTGGCCAAAAATTACCAATGTTCCTTTTCGCCAAAAAGACTTTCAAATATTAAGGAAGGGCGTTTCCTCTTTTTTCCTCCTCTACTTCCTGTTGCTCATGCCCTCCCCCTCCCGCCCCCAAAAAAGAATGAGCTACATCATCAAAAAACTAATGATTAAAATTGTATTATAAAAACGTAGTATATTGTTTTCAAGTGAAATTATTGGCGTTTTCCTTTTAACGCGGTAAGTTAAAACAATTAATGATTATCAATGCGGGGTGGGGGGGGGGGGTTCTTTTAGATATTTCATGACATACATATATAAACAAAGGTGAAGTTCGCAAACTTTTATCCCATAAACCAATCTAACAATTTTTTTATTAGTTCCCTATTTTTCTACTAGATATTTGTTTTTAAATTGTGACTATCTTTGTTGTGTTACCAAATTAACAGATGGGAATACTACATGTTAAAATTTATGTATGTATACAAAAGGCATGAAGATTAGTAGTAGTCACTTACGCATACTGTTTATGAACAAATTCTATGGATAGACAGAAGATCGGCCTTCAAAATTATATTTGCCCCACTGCTCTAGGCTCTACGTAGTCTAAGTCGGACCAAGGAATTATTACAATATACAAGTTGTATTAGCTCAGTCGGAAAAGATAATTATATTTTCCTTTTCTAAAAGTAAATTATTTTGGGTGCGTTCATTAATTAAGAAAATTAGGAAATTCGTTTGGAAAAAACGACCCTTTGACTATCTAAATAACAAACACTATGGTCAGTGAAGCTATATGTTCAGTTCTTTAGAAATACATGGTGAATTTCTAACGATTTCATTAAAATAATTGGGAATTTTTTACTTTGGTGACAGACATACTAAAATAACTTTTCATTTGTATCATAATCGTATTATAGCTTAGTATCATCATATGTGACAACCTTAAGTTGCCACAATATCATAAAAAAAAAAAAAAAAAAAAAAAAAAAAACTAGAACCCAATTTGGGCATTTCAATTAAAAAATAATGGCTATTTGAAAAATTGAGTAAATTTACAGTTAAGGGGACTAGATTTTCAATCCATCAACTCATTATTAGACTATGTTAAAATCGTTTGATTTCAATAAAAGTTGTTTATTTTGCTAGACGAGACATTTAAAAATTTTTATGGCTTTCGTTGAATGATTTGGGTTAGGACCTTGTATGAAAGAGGGTAAATATTATAGCCAGTTGGTATTTTTTATTCTATAAGTTAAATAATTGCTTAACAAATTTGCTATAGCTATCTCATATGCATTTAATTACATTATGTAAGAAAATTAAAAATTTCGCTACAAATTAACTTTCTTAACAAAATAATGAATTTGGAGGGAATAACACCAATTTGTTTAAATTTTATTAAATCTGATGCATTATATCTTTAAAAGAATAAAAAAGAAGAAGAAGAAATAACCTATTGTTTCGGCTGGTGCCGAGAGGGGATGTTTAAAATGAATTTAATTGAAATATTGACAATTTATTCTATTAAATGCAATTTCTTTTTAATATTTTGCATTCACTGAATATTTTAAGTTATTTCAGATCTTTATTTCGTAAGAAATTCACGCTCGAAAGCTACGTTTAATAAAATCGTGAATTTCATATTTGATTTTTTTCTTATATTTAAAACACTATATAGACAGATATTCTTCTATCAAAAAACTAGTTAAATGAAGAGGAGAAACTTACATAGCAAACCTGAATTATCGAAGAAGCTAAACACACAAGAGTTGCCATTCCTGGATTATTGCCGCTTTAGTGAGTAACCGCTAAATAGAGAGGAAAATCTTATATAGCAAGCCTGTATTACCAAAGAAACCAAACACACAAGGGTTGCCATTATTGGACTATTACCGTTTTACCGAGTAATCATTAGGAAACTCCCTGGGTTTGAGGCTGCATTTTTACACACCGCCAGATGGCGTTATACAGATTTTAGATTTTACATAACACACGGTGTGTATGAATGACTGTGGAATAACGCTTTTCTGAGTAACTTCGGAAAAAGTGGTGCAACGGATAGAAAAATGCTTCAGGAACGTCGTGGTATGCTTAAACAAATCGAGTAACCGGCAAAAGTTACTCGAATTGAAATTGGTTACTCCGTACGTTGGTGTTTAAACCACTTTAGGTACTCAAAAGGGAGGGTAGGAGAGTGCACACACACACACACACACACACATATATATATATATATATATATATTATTATTATGTGTGTGTGTGTAAAGTGCTATAAAGTACCTCCTAATTTGATTTGAAATCGAGAAACGATGCTTTCATGTGAAATACGAAAAGGCAAAAATTGTACTATAGCTACTGGCAATGTGGACCAATATTATATATAATGGCTAAGTCTTGACTATATCGAGATCAATACAATAGGTTCAGTTGTCATGAAATCTCGGCTCAGTCCATAAATGAACCAATATTGGCAACATGTATTTGGACATTTTATTGCAAATATTTCTGTAGCATGGTCGTTTCATTGAAAATATTTTCAATATAGTAGATCCAATTTTTCTTCAAAACTGGTATTCCTTTAACAAAATAAAAACTTTATTTAACCAATATTCATAATTTAATGCAACTACTTACGATAAATGTAATATTTGGGGAAATTTTCGAAATAACTAGTAACAGAAGTAATCGATCGAAAATATTTTAATGCTTTTAGCCTTCAAATTTTTAATACAGTTATGTTTCTTTTCTTTTCTTTTTTTAACAATTAAGTTACACTTTGCGCTACTTTATTTGATTTTTATCAAAAATAATTTTCCTTCGTACAATATCCAAAAATAGAAAAACTGAAGCTATAGATACTAGAATGTAGGCCATCATTAGTTGTAATGTAAATATTTTTCGATAACTTGGACTATATTAAAAATGATACCAAAAAATAATTTGATCATACAATTGACATGGTATTCCATTAAATTACCAAATTACAAACATTTTTTAACCAATGTTGATATTTTAATGGAAATACTTACAATGAATAAAATGTTGGCTACATTTCGGGCTTTAACATAGTAAACATTTAAGTGGATTTGTTTCTTACAGGGATGGCTTAAAAATAATAAAAAATCTAAAATCTTTAACAACGATTTTTACTCACATGTAACGTACAGGACGACAAAAAAATCCCATAGCATCGTTTCGAGGATTCCTGGATCACAATCCTCAGTGAGAAAAAAAAAAGAATTAAAATGGGTTCGAAGAACACCTGGGTTATAGCCCCGAGTACTGGCTTATGGACTGATACAAAAGGCGGAAACAAGAATTTATATATCCTAAAGAAATGACGTAATTGACCAGAACTAACTGAAAAAGAGTCACTGCGCAGGATCCCTCCACACTGGTGAAAGAAAAAGGGTGCTGGTCATATCATTTACCTAAGAGGAAGTATGTTTATGAATATAGTGAGCTTCGTAAAAGTCTAGATCAAAAACTGAGTTACATTTTTGAATAATTTTAGCTTCTGGATAATTAAACTGGTGGTTGGAATTCCAACAATGTTTCGCTATTGTAGATTTCTCAGATTCCTGCTTTCTTACGTAATTGTGGTGTTCTTTTAGCCTAATTCTAAGTGCACGCTTCGTCTGCCTAGTGTAAGAGAGGCCGCACTCACAAAAAAAAAAATTCTGTAAATGCCCCAAGTATCGTCAATAGGATCGTTAAGATTGAAGAAAGAAATTTTATTGGTTGGAGAGAAAACAACTTTAAAACTAAACCTATTGAGAATACGAGAAAATTGTGTACGGATTTTAGGAAAATAAGGTAAGACTATAACATTTTTAAATTCTTTATTTGCTGGAACAGATTCGGTGATTATCTGAGGTTTAGGTAAAATATGGTTAATGATATTCAAACTAAATAAACGATCGATGGCAACTGCTTTTATATAGTTAATTTCACTATTAAATAAATCATAATTTGAACAAATTTTACGTGCACAGAAAATAGGAGTATTGAAAAATGCAAGTTTTTGATGTGGGGGATGACTGGACTTATAATTAGGGGGTAAACCTACAGCAAAAGGCTTTCCGTAAACTGTCGTCAAAAACTCACAATCATTACGAATTACCAGGAAGTCCAGAAAAGCTAGACGTTGTTGAGTTTCATTTTCAAAAGTAAACTATATAGGTGGATCAATTGAATAAAATAAATCAAGAACAGCGCTAATATTATGTTTAGACAAATCAAGCAAAGCAAAGGAATCATCTGCGTAATGTGTATAAAATGGAAATTGTATTAATTTAAATAATTTAACTTCAAAATAATGCATGTAAATATCACTCAAAACTGGGCTTAAAGGGTTACTCATAGTTAAACCTTCTGACATTTTATAAAACTTTCCTTGAAACAGAAAAGTATTTTGAGACAAACGAACGCTGTTTAAAGAGGTCAGGTTCTCAATTTCATATTGAAAAAATAGTGAAACTCAGAGTGAAACAAGAGACCAGAGAAAATTTGATTTTTCATGTTGCGAGAATAGTTTCTTTAGAGGGGAGAAAATGACTCGTTAATTTTTATAGATTATCGTGTTTTATATAATTCAAGTTTTTAGGAATTTTTTTTTTCTTTATTATTAACAAGTGACAGAAGTTCGAGGAAATTATAAAGCTTTTAGCTTTCAAATTTTTTAAACCGTTATGTTTTTTTTTCTTTTTAGCCCCTAGTACGGTATGCTATTTCTTTCTCCCAGCTTATTTTGTGTATTCCAAAAAATAACGTTACCTTACAGACGCTAGCCGTAAAACAAAGCATTACTATTAAATACTCTTTAGCAATTTTTTAAACTTCTAATCATCGCACATTTTAAATTTTTATACCGTCGTATTCGGGGAAAAAAAAGTTCTTTTAAATGCATTTTGTTTGAAAACTGTATCCCCATTTATTTTTGAAATATTAATTTTTTTGTAGTTTTTAGCGGCATTTGTTCAATTTCGGCAACTCAAGTACTCCATTTCTGTAGAAAGTGAAGGAAAAATAGTTGGAAAATATCAATTATATCCTTTTGTTGCCACTTTCTCATAAAAACTGAAAAAAAAGTAATTAAAATACGTGGTATTTTGATAAAATATAAATGAATTGATTTCTTTTTTACTGCATTTGTGTATTATTCTGAGATAGTGACGTCCTACCCAAACTTTATTGTAGATGTTTATGATTGGATCATAAATGAGGGATTCTTCAGTGGATTTGGATGACGTCGTTTTATATAAGTAAAATCGCGTGTTTTAAGTCTTAAAACTGAGCTAAGTTAGAGTCCCGATTATCCAATTCGCGCTTAACCGCGTTTCCGCTTTAACCCACATATTTTCTTCTGATGGTCTGATGACTTCTATTATTATGAAACAGCCATTATAAATGAAGTGTTAGGTGAAGATGAAAGAGCTTTCATCTTCACCTAACACTTCATTTATAATGGCTGTTTCATAATAATAGAAGCCATCAGTCCATCAGAAGAAAATGAAGTAATGGAAATGCCGGGGGCGACACTAAATTCTGAAAAAGCAGAATTCCTGTTCTCTAGTTAATTTATCTTTAACCTTTTTTATCCACGCAGTTCCATTGGGCGCTTCTTCAATTCATGCAAATCAATAATAATTTTTTTTCATGTAATATCGAAACTATAAAACTTAAGACTGAAAATATTTTTGCGACAATTTGGACTATATGAACAATATTACCATAAAACATTTTTCTTAAAATTTGGATGTTTTCATTTTAACGATAATGCATCAATATTATTAAACGTATTTTACAATTTTATTGCTAAAATTTAAAATGCAATGTCAATATTATTTCAATATAGTCGTTTTATTGAAAATATCTCTAATATAATGCCAATATATCTGTAACAGTAACATTTTATGAATAATATTTTAATTTAAAGCCAATACTTATCCAATATTATTCTTTCATTGGAACTATTTTCGTTGAATGCTTCATTAACTTCGATATAGCCAATTTAACTAGTAAGGACCGTACCCAATGAAATAGATTTTATTAAAAAAAAAAAAAAAGCATTATTTAATAGCTAGGGTGAAATCGATGGGTGAACGTTTTCCCATTACATATTTATATTTGCTCTTTTGAAACATCTTGCATATGAAATTTATGACTATACATTCATAGAAACACGAATAATTCAATTTAAAATAATATTAAAATACCTGATGATTTTAACATTAAAATAAGGCTGATTTTTTGTGTGCTATCCGCTTAAAAATAATACATTTTTCTGCCAAATTGCTGACCAAAAAAAATAATTACACACTTGACTAGAAATTATCTTTTTTACTTTACATTTCAAAAATAGAACTTAGGGGTTTGTCTTCATACTGCTATTGTACCAAACTCTGAAATTTTAAATATGTTCAACAACTTTTAACTTCACATTTGGCTTTTTCTCGGTAAATTTTATCTTAGGGTACAAAACGGGAAACCATTCAGTCAATTAATTTACGAATTCTGAAGTTTTTAAATTTATAACTCCGAATGTTAATTTTGTTTGGAATTGCTACTATACAGCTTACAATGCAGATGGGCTTTCTAGGTGAACTGAACTATTTGGTGTAGTAAGCTATAATTTTAGATTTGCATATTTGACGATCACATAATCTATTTCGGTTCAAAAATTCATAGGATAAAATTTATATTTTTTCGAGAAATAATTTCAGTGATATATATTTCTAAAATTAATATGAAATGTAACTTATGAATCTTTTTAATCGTAAATAATCATTTTAATTGTCTAAGTCTTATGGTTGATAAATATGTCAGTAACCAGCGGGAAAGAAACCATAAATTCTCGCTGTATTATTTCTATAAAACACATTATTTTAAAACAGTCTAGAAAAAAATTCTGAAAATTCTGAAAGCCTATTCTTTCGCAAAAATTTCGCACAATTTGGGGCCATTCTTTCATTTAGCGCCAAGCATGTGTTGAGAAAGTTTTATGTACCCTGATTGATTTAATTATGTTTTCGACAACGTTCTATGTACACTCATTGATTGAATCATATATTTCTAGAAAATTCCTTTAGATTCTGAAAGACAAATGTTCTGCACATCTTTGCCAAAATTGGCGATATTCTTTCATTTGGCGTTAAACATGTGTTTTTGCATTTTTTATCTTGAAATTCGATTTTCCTGCCAAATCCCTACAATGTCGCAATGTTTGTCAAATATTGCCAGACTTGGCGAACTGTTGACAACTTTGCGACTTCGTTTAATTCCAACTGTTCAACAACTTAATGACTGTTTGAACCTTCATTCACACTGAAATGCATTGACCCATAAATACATTGACCCCAAAATCTCCCACTCGGATTTTATCGAGCATGGGATTTAGTTCAATGGTCTTCTCGTACCTTGTACTCTAAACCTGTAGTATACAAAACTTAGTTAAAATCATTAGAGCCTTTTTTAAGATACAATTTGCATACACACACACATGATTTGCTCGTATTATAATACAGAATACCAGGTAAATATATATCTTATAACAATTTAATTTATATAAAGTTATACCCCTAGTACAAGAAATATAGCAACTTTTTGAAAGATTAATTGGTGTGTTTTTATTCTATCCTTGTTTTATACTAGCTTTCAATGATTATTGTTCCCAAATCTAACAAGCATAACGGATATTGGTTTGCTACACGACATGAATATAAATTGATACTTAACAAAATCTGAAATAGTTTGAGGAACGAGCTAAAACGTGAATTCTCATGTTGGAAAGATATATGCACTCCCTTTATTTTTAAAAACTGATATTCTTACAAGAGCTCAGCGAAAGATGGAATTCTTTTTCAAAAAATGAACAGAGTTGAAACTGATACTTGAAATGCAGTCAGAAACTACCTCATTAAAAGTGACAGATAATATTTTAGCATCACGTTTCATGGGAAAGGATTTTACGAAATCTCCTAAAAGGGACATACGACACATACAAAACCTAATCCATAGGGATACAGATATTATTTTTCTCTTGAAATTTTATATACCTGTGTAGTTATTTTCCCATATTTTCAATGTATCAATTGCAGATGGACACTTTTTTGTTTTGAGGAAATAGAGAAGGTGTTTTTCTATGAATACAAATGTTGTTAAAGAAAAAAAAAATCCGAAAAACTTTAAAAACACAATTTGGTAAAATTCAATTTAAACCCAGTTAAAAAAAATTTTAAAAAGTAATTCGTAGAAAGACATTTAAATTAAAATTCAAAATTCAAAACTGAAATTAAAACTCAACTTCAACAAAATTAGAAATTTAATTTAAATTGAAATCAGAAACTCCATAAACAAATTTGAGAAAATTCAGTTAAAAAAACAATTCGATAAATTTGTTACTCATGAACAAACCAACAGTTTTTTTTTAAATTTAAAAACTGATTTTTTCATGAAAATAAATATTAGTTACTGTTTTTTCTTTTAATTCAAAATATGGAAGTATGAGACTTTAAACAATCTGATATTTCTCATTTAAAATGTAATTATTTATTTACTAACCCGATAGCTGTAATTTATATAACGAAAAATATAGTTTATGATATCAATAACCAGGGGAAAATTTATAAAGGGTATAAAATAATATAATATATATAAGGTCTAATAGATAAAATAATATAATATAAGGTAATAAAAATATATATTAGGTTATATGTTGTGTGTTTTAGCATTTCATTTATTTCTTACAGATTTTAGTAAATAAAAGGCTGAAGGGCAAAATAGAATTTAATCTTTCAGAAGACAACTAAGGTATTTTTTTTTTTTATTTAAAAGCTTAAACACAAATATTTTGTCCATAAATTAAAATGATACACTTCTCCAGATCTACTAAAAAGAACATTATTCATTTGATACTGATTAAAAAAAAAGGTTAAGATGATCGATAAATATGGATCGATATGAAAGAAAATTAGAATAAATAAATATAAAATTTTCTAAGTATTTAATTTATAAATAAAAACTATTACCTAAATGTTGTGTGAAAATTTTCAATAACCACAGAGATATTTATAAGATTAATACAGTCCTCAGCAAAAGTTTCGACGCTGGTTATTTTTAACCTTTAAACAAAAAATGCGAACACTTGTGTTATACAAATGGCTGTACTTATTTTTAAATATATTTTAAACGTTTTAGGACAGAAATAGCTGTTTTAATTTAGAATATTATTTAACTAAACCGAAAAACGTGAAATTTGCATATTGCAAAAGTTTAGACACTTTTGTGATTTTTTGACAACTGTTCACGGAAAAATGCAAATTTTAAACTTATGACGTCACATGCATGAAGTATTTAAGTACACCTCGCGATAGTATCGGTTAGTGAAAATGCCGCGAGCTAGAAATTTTCCGTCAGATGAAGTAATTAAAGCATGGAAGCTGAAATCGAAAGGGAAGACTGTTGCAGAAATTTCAGCTACTTTGAATAGTCCAAAGAAGTCTGTCTATTAAGTACTGTCTGAGGGTGACTCTTTCAAAGCAAAACATAGATCTGGAAGGCATCGTGTAGCCAGAAAACGAGATTATAGAAGGATCCATAAACTGGCAACAAACAAATGATGACTGTTAATCGCATTAAAAGTAAGTCAGAGCTTTCTGTGTCAACGGATACTTTCGTAGATGAATTAAAGAAAGATGTACATTAGTTTGCATGAAAATGATAAAGCAACCAGCCTTGAAATCTCACAACAAATTGACCCCTTTCCGTCGAGGAGTAATTCTGTTTATGAAATCGATGAAATAATAGACTGAAACCAGAATTTATAAATGAATTTATTAGAAAATAAGAACTATAAAAGGAAGAAATATAAAAGGACAATTTTAATTAAATATTCTTGGTGCCGTCTGTCAGTTTTGGAATTAAAATTAGGTGTCGTTTTTAATGCCCTCGAAAGAGTTAATGATTTGGGTCTCACTTTGCTTTAATTCACAAATATCTCTGGAGTTTCTCAATGATCGCCAAGCAACGTAAGACTACATACATACATTGGAAAACAATTTACAGTCATTTGGTGAACTTTTAGCACGTCCAAAGTATGTATTTGAGCAAGATAATGCATCTATTCATGTTGCATACAAATTAAAAAAAATGGTTTAACTCTCAAAATATTACTGTTCTCGACTGGCCCGCGTGTAGCCCTGGTCTGAATCTAATACAAAACTTTTATGGCATCATATCTCATACGTTTTATGCAATTTTTTGACAATACTTTTCTGTAAATGAACTCCGATGTGCTGTTGAACGTGATTGGTACCAAATAGACCCTCAAGTGATGCAGGATTTAGTTTCCTCGATGGAAAGTCACATTTTTGCATTAATAGCACACAATGTAGGTGCAGTTCGATTTTAATTTATGGATATTTTTCTGTTAACAGACAGATTGTCTATACTTTTGCCACAATTTGCTTTTTTGACAATATATATTATGTAAAGTGTATAAATTAAAATTTATTGTTTGTGTATGAAAGATAAGTCCCCAGTAATATATGACAGGTGAATTACAAGAATTCGTTAAATACTTCTCAGTACAGAAGCATAATCTATCATTGTCTAAACTTTTGCTGAGCACTGTATCATGACAGTGAATAATGGAAAATAAAACTTCAAATAATCTGCTATCTCTCATGTAATTGTAATAGTTTATTTACTAACCCGGTAGTTGTCATTTGCAGAACGAAAAATATAGTTCTTGATAGCAGTAACCTTGTTTAAATGTTTTTGTAACGTTCAAATTTTGTTTCAGAATTTCGAATGCAAGAAGAAAGCACGAACTGTGATCTTACATAGTATATATATATTAGGTTATATGTGTGTGGGTTTTACTACTTCATTTATTTCGAAGCGATTTTAGTAAATAAATAACTGAAGGAAAATGTGGTATTTAAGTTTTTCAGAAGACGACCATTTTTTAAGCTTAAATACAAATATTTTATTCATAAATTATTATACCAAATTTCTTTAGATACTGATCACGAAAGAACATTTTTCATTGATATTGATAAAAAGAAGTTTCAGATGAAAAATAAATGATACAAATTTTAGTATAATTTATTATAATTTTGATACGACACAAAATTATAATAAGAAAATATAAACTTTTCAAAGTATTTAATTTATAAATATAAAAGATTACCGAAATTTTATGTGACAATTATCAATAACAGCAGAGATATTTATAAGATTTATATGATAACTGGTTCAAAAAGTACTTTAGGAGCGACTGTTTGAATGTGAAAAGTTTTCGGATGGCATTTTTTCCTCTTCAGACAGCTATTTTGAGAGTTGAAGAGAACTCAAATTCTCATGTTGTAAAAATATATCCCCTTATTTAAAAACTAATGCAGCCATAAGAACTTAGTGAATTAAAGTATAAAATCTGTTACAAAAAATGGAACGATAAGAAATTAATATTTTGATTTCAGTCAGAAATCGTCTCATTAAGCTTGACATTTGATATCCTAGCCTCAGGTTTTTTCCAAAAGGAATTTATTAAGGGGACAAGGGACATTCAAACTCATTTATCATTATTTTTTTTAATTGCATCTTAAATAATATTCAAGGGAACACTATATGAATTATGGCATATATTTATCACACAAGAAATGAAAAAAAAATAGATAAAAATGAGGAAATTTCCTGAATATTTTAAATGTTATCAAGAACTTTCAAAATGTCCGAACCTCATCAATTAAATCACTCATATATTTTTTTATGCCAGTTTGATTTACATATACAAATAAAACTGTGCATAGTTTTTATAAACTGTATATAATTGAAAAATTTAAAGGTAGTTAAGTGCAGAATTATAATGCAAAGATGATGAAAATTTCATAAAATTTAGAAAATATTTTTTTCTTACTTTTATATGAACATATAAAAAATTCGATGCACAGTTTTATTTCTATATGTAAACTGGCATAGAAAATATTTGGGATTTTAATTCATATGCAATGAGGTTGGGATATTTTGAAAGTTCTTGATAACGCTTAAACTACCCAGGTAAAAAAGTCAGCAAGAAACCTTAAAAAAAAATCTTCAGGGAAACTGAAGGTATTTGGAACTAAAATTACCTTCAGCTTACCTTTAGGTAAAAAACATGTATTTTCCCTTAACCTTCTGAGTTCCAAATACCTGCTGTTTTCCTTCAGGTAAAAAACCTGTTATTTCCCTTCACCGATTTTGGCAGAAATATCTGCAGTTTTCCTTTAGGTATAAAAGCTGTATCTTCTCTTTACATTATATCGTTGCACCTGCATGCGGACAGCCTTCTGTGCAAATTCGCATCAGATCAATACATAATAATGATTACATATCCAGTTCGACATTGATTTGATACATATTAATAAACTAAACATATTAATAAAACATATATACATATTAATAAAAAAAACTAAGGGGGGGGAAAGCACCGGAGGTGCGTAACATGAATAAGTGGTAACAGGACTTTCGAACGATATGTCACATGATGTGTCAGCAAAATTTAGAAAAGTGCCCCCCTGGGGGGCAAAGTAGGGGGCAGGGGCATTAGGGGTGCATAACATGAATAAGTGGTCAAAGGCCTTTTGAACGATATGTCACATGACGGGTGTTGGCAAAATTTAGAAAAATATCCCCGAGGGGGGCAAAGTGGGGGGAGGGGCAATAGAGGTACATAACATGAATAAATGGTCACAGGTCTTTCCAACAATATGTGACATGAGGGGCGTCAGCAAAATTTAGAAAAGTGCCCCCCCCGGGGGGGGGGGCAAAGTGGGTGGGGGGTCATTAGAGGTGCATAACATGAATAAGTGGTCATAGGCCTTTTGAACGATATGTCACATGATGTGTCAGCAAAATTTAGAAAAGTGCCCCCCGGGGGGGCAAAGTAGGGGGCAGGGCCATTAGAGGTGCATAACACGAATAAGTGGTCAAAGGCCTTTTGAACGATATGTCACATGACGGGTGTTGGCAAAATTTAGGAAAATGCCCCCGACGGGGGGCAAAGTGGGGGGAGGAGCAATAGAGGTGCATAACATGAATAAGTGGTCACAGGTCTTTCCAACAATATGTGACATGAGGGGTGTCAGCAAAATTTAGAAAAGTGACCCCCCCGGGGGGGGGCAAAGTGGGTGGAGGGTCATTAGAGGTGCATACCATGAATAAGTGGTCATAGGCCTTTTGAACGATATGTCACATCAGGGATGTCAGTAAAATTTAGAAAAGTGCCCCCCAGGGGGACAAAGTGGGGGGGAGGAGCATTAGAGGTGCATAACATGAATAAGGGGTCACAGACCTTTTCAACGATATGTCACATGACGGGTGTCGGCAAAATTTAGAAAAGTGCCCCCGAGGGGGGGGGCAAAGAGGGGGGAGGGGCATTAGAGGTGCATAACATGAATAAGTGGTCATAGGCCTTTCTAACAATATGTGACATGAGGGGTGTCAGCAAAATTTTGAAAAGTGCCCCCCCCCCGGTGGGGCAAAGTGGGGGGGAGGGGCATAACATGAATAAGTGGTCACAGACCTTTTGAACGATATGTCACATGAGAGGTGCCGGCAAAATTTAGAAAAGTGCCCCTCCCAGGGGGGAGCAAAGTGGCAGCTTGGATATCGGATGTGTATAACATGAATAAGTGGTCACAGGCCGTTCCAACTGTATGTTACACGATAAGGACAGGTGTTGGTAAAAGTTAGAAAAGTGCCGCACTTTGGGCTTTAGTATTGTGCCCCCCCCCCCCTTTTTGAAATTTTTATATATTACAAATAATATTTATCGGAAACCTCCGATGAAAATGCTGCAATTTCAAAAAAAGTCCGAAAAGTAAGAGATAATGAAATCCCCCAAAGCAGAATATGCTTATAAATGCGACGTACATCGCAGAACAACGGATTTCACTGCAGAACATTTCAAATTTTCATTTTCAAGAAATTCACCATTCAATGTAGGAAAAATCGCAAAATTTGTCACTCATTGGTTAGAAAAAAAATCACCAAATTCTTTAATCGTTCATTTAAAAAGTAAAGATGAAAATAAGCAATCGCCAGTCGCCACTCAACGAGTAAATGTGAAAAACTGACGATTAAAAATATGGAAAGTACCAGCCAAACGCAAGATTTTCCAAAAGGAATTTCGTAAAAGAATTGGGAAAGAAAAAAATGTGAATTTTGTCAAAAGATCGCGAAAAAACACACATTTCGTCAGAGGATTGCGAAAAAAAAAAATGTAAATTTCATGAAAGGATCACCAAAAAAGCGAATTGTATCTTTGAATCGCAAAAAAGCGAGAATTTTGTCAAAAAATCACAATAAAAACAGCACATTTCGTCAAAGGATCGTGGAAAAACCCGAATTTCATCAAAGGATCGCAAAGAATCCGAAATTTCGTCAAAGGAATCTGGAATAAAAGCAAATATGGTCAGTGGATTGCGGAAAAAAACACAAATATCGTCAATACATCGCAGAAAAAAAAAAAAAAAACCAATTTCGTCAAAGAATCGCAAAAAACCCACACATTTCATCAAACGATCTCTGAAAATCCAAAATTTCGTCAAAGAATCGCGAAAATACGCAAATATCATCAATAGAGCAAAGAAAAAACACAAATATCGTCAATGGATCATGGCAAAAACACAAAATTCGTCAATAGATCGTCAAAAAACACAAATTTAGTTAAAGGATCGCGGGGGGGAATGAGAATTTTGAAAAAAAAAAACCCCGAGAATTTTGCCAAAGAATTGCGAAAACGAATGTGAATTTTGTCAAAAGATCGTGAAAAAAATGCACATTTTGTCAAAGGAACGCCAAAGAAACGAAAACATTGCCAATAGATCCGGAAAAAACGTGAATTTCGTTAAAGTATCTGGAAAAAATGCATAATTAGTACCAGGAGGGATCCCCTACCAACCCTCCCTTTACATTTCAGAAAATTTGCTGCAAATTTCAGATTTTTTAAACCTATTTTTTTCAATTTTGAATCATACCTACTATTCAGTGGATAAACATACCTAAAATATACTCATAAATTAAATATTCACTGACATAAATGTACTTACTGGCTACTAAAGAAATTATTCTCACTCGCTAGTAACTGGCTACTAAATAAAGTCAACCTACCGGCCAGTGGCTACTAAGCAAAATTCCTTATTTTCATCTTTATTAAAAAGATTGTGAAATTCATCAATGGGTCACGAGAAAAACTCGTACAGTTCATCAGTCATGGAGAACAAACCATGAAATTCTTCAGCCTGTTGTGGAAAAACATACAAAATTCGACGAACAGTTGCGAGAAAAAATCCATGATTTTTGCTAATCAGTTGCAGGTAAAAAACTTCGTCAGTGCACCGCCAGAAAAAACCCACGATCTTCTCTAATCGGTCGCAAGAAAAAGTCTCAAAATTCACCTATGTTAAAAGAAAAAATCCAGAAAATTGCAAATCGGTCGTGGCTAAAAAAAAATCGCGGAATTCGTCAGTAGATCGACGGAAGAAACTGCAAAATTCGTACATCAGTAGCGGAAAAAAACTCTCTCCAATCGGCCTCAAGATATACTTACTGGTTCAAGAGAAATATAGCAAAATTTAAAAATCAGTCACCGGTAAAAAAAAAAAAAAAGCGAAATTCGTCAGTAGATCAGAGAAAAAATGGAAATTCGTCGATCAGCCATGCTAAAAAAAACCCTGGAGATTTGGCCAATCAGTTGAAAAAAAGACACAGTTTATCATTCGACTGTGAAAAAATATCACAATTTTCACTAATCTGTCACGAGTAGAATGCGAAATTCGTCGATCGGTAGCAGAAAAAAATATTATCGTTCGCAAAAAAGAGAGAAAAAATTTGCTGTCAGAAGTGGAGGGTATAAAGAGGTAAATGTTGTATACCTTCTGGTTCTTTTTCAGTAACACTGCTTAACTTCCGTTTCTCAAAAAAGCTATTGTATATACACTCTAAGGTATACCAGAGTTTCCCGTAGACAGTGTCAGGAGGGTGCTGCACCCTGCCTGCCCTTAGGTTTACAAAACAGCAGCCCTCTTACCCCTGATGGAAAACATTAGCACCCTTGTTGCCCCCAGCTGAAAAAAGTGCCTTTACTCCTTTCTTTATTAAAAAATTTACTTGCATAGTAAAAATTGCCTCATTGCTGTCTTTAAAATAGCGTCCTGTCTATTAAATATTAAAAGTAATTTTAAAAATCAAAAGGATGCCTTTAAAAATTAAAAAAAGTGTCCTTAAAAATCCAAAACATGCCTTTCGGAATCCAAAAGTGCCCTTTTCCTACAAGAAGCACCCTGCCCTTTTTTAAACATGGGAGAAACTCTGAATATACCCTCTGTTTGTTTTTTTTTTTTACGTTTACATCGCTGCATACGAGTGCCCTTTTTTCTAGAAGTTTACTGTAGAAAAAACGGGTCAGTGCCCATCAGGCACAGATTTTTTTAATAAAGGACACACTTGTACCTTGTAAAGAAACGGAAAAAAAAAAAAAAAAAAAAAACAATATTTGGAACTGGCTTTTAATGTTCCCATTTCTCAACAGAATTTTTTGATATTTTCAAACGACTGATTGAAATTTGTCAATTGTCCTCTCAAGCAACAGACGAATGTCACAATTTCTTTCTCCCGTAATCAAATGAAGAATTTTGCTAATTTTTAAACATTAAGTTTCATCATTAGGTCAGGGGGAAGCATCATAAACTTGTCAACTGGTCATATGAAAAAGAAAAAACCCCAAGAAATTTATCAGTCAGTAAAGGGTTAAAAAAAATCACACAGTTCTTTGATTGTCATGGGGGGGGGGGGGGAATTATTTAATTCATCCATTGATCGCATGAAAAAAAAATGTTTTGTTAGTAAGTTGTGGAGGAAAATATGGAAATTTATCAACTTTTTATCAGAAAAAACGAGATCTGTTGATCAGCTTAGGTAAGGGAGGGGGGGGGGGGATCGGCAAAATTCATAAACCGACTGTTATGTCAGACGACTGTTATGTATATATATATATGCAGTTCCGCTAGTTGCTCGCAAGAAAAAATGCAATATTTGCCAATCAGTACAAGTAAAATACCCCAAAATTCGTCAATTGGTTACAAGAAAAAATTGCAAAATTCTTCATTCAGTCATAAGGGGGAAAAAAAAAAAATCTGAGAAATTCACCAGTAATCATTGGGCCCGGTAGCAGAAAGTTCCTGACGGGTGACGTGCGCCGCAGATTTTCTTTTCCCTTTTGCAGATTTTTTTTTTCCATTGGATCTTTTTCCAACTTTATATTATGTTAAGTTTTAGTAATAAATAATAAAGAACTAAAGTTTATTATTAATAAAAATGAGTAAAATGCTTAAAAACATTAAAAGTAAATGATTAATTAATTAAAGGTTCATTTGTAACATTTTACCTGCAGATTATTTTCAGTCCCTGAAAGATCTGTCGCAGACACTTGGAGAATTTTCTGCTATTGGGTCATTGGGGGAAAAAAAAAAAGAGAAATTCTTCAGTGTGTTGCTTTAAAATATTGTGAAATTTGTCAATCTGCTATGGAAAAAATAATGAAATGTAGCGGACAATCAATCGTGAGAAAAAAATCATGAGATTCTTCATTCGGTTGCAGAAAAAAATGGAATGCAGAAAATTAGCGAAAAATCGCTAAATTAATCACATTAAGTGACAATTGAATATTATCGTTGAATAATAATTATTGAACATCAATGTAAATAAAAAAGAATGCATAATTATATAAATTCACCAGTCAGTTACGATGAAAAAATCACATTGTTCTTCAGTTGTAGCAGGGAAAAAATTGCTTAATTCACCCAGCGATCACATGAAAAAAAAAATAAGAAAAAGAAAAACCTCACAAGTTTACCAATTGGGTGCAAGAAAAAATGCAACATTTAAATGCAAATTGGTAGAAATAAAATATTGCAAAATTCATCAGTTGGTTGCGGGAAAAAATTGCAAAAATTCTCCTGCACTCATCTGAAAAAAATATTGCTTTAAATTTGTCTTTAACTGTTTTTTCATGAAAAAATTACTTTATTTAAAATAATTATACACATGTAAAATTATTTTTGGTACTTTTTGGTTAGCCGGGCACCAGTGTTATATATACATATATATTGTAATATATAACACTAGCGCCCGGCTAATCGAAAAGTACCTTATTTTTTCCATATTTCATATTCTACATAATAAATTAATCTACAATATATAAAAATTCTTTTAATTATTTGGTACTTTTCGGTTAGCTGGGCGCCAGTGTTATATATACATATATATGTGTATATATATGTACACATATATGCATTTATATATGCAATATATGTATGTATATATAACACTGGCAAACAGCTAACCGAAAAGTACCAATTATTTTTATGAGTCGAATATTGCAGCCAAAGATATTGAGCCCTGCTAAATGATTTGCAAGAGACATTACACCTTTACTGTGCATTATTAATCAAGCAGTTATGTTCCTAAAAAGATTATAGCTGCTCAATTTATAAAGGAAACTAAATCAGGTACTTACTAGTAAAATTTGTATTCCAATACATGGATCTATTAACTTGGGTCCTTTAAAGGACCCTTCACAAAATTTTATCACCTCAAAACAAGGAACCTTCATCAAACTTTTCACCTGCAAACAAGATCTTTCACAAAACTTTCCCACCTCCAAACTGAACTTTTTACAAGTTTAATTATTTAGGAGTAAAATCAGTCTTTCACTTTTAAACATAATGGAAATATATGAATATATTTTTCGCTATTATTTAAAAAAATAGTGAAATTTATCTTTAGTTGTACACGAAAATTTCTTATAAAAAGTTTTCCCCATATCACAGCATTTCTAAATTAATGTGGCGATATTTTTTACCGAACATGATTCTTGTCGAATGCGTAGTGAATACAAAGTGCCGAATATCAATATTAATATTAAAAAGAAGTGTAATACAGCCCTCTTACGCTATATATATATATATCAACTTAAAAATTAGTTAAAATTCGACTACTATACTGTTGAAAAACTCCCTGCAAAAAGAAAAAAATACAATAACAACATGACAACGTGACGATTAGTCCCGCTAATTTTCCGAATGGCGGTTAAAACGTAAACACACGGTCTCAGAGTTGAGTTGGGTACTTCCTTCTCATTCTCCCGTGACATGGAGTCAGAAATAGAGCTACGTAATCAAAAATCAAATGTTCCAACGAAAATTTGAAATAAATAAATTAATACGAATTATGCATTTTTCATTTGTTTTTGAAGAAGTAATTTTTATAAAAACTGGAAGTCACGCCTGATAGAGAATAAGGGCAAATTATGCATGCAATAACCCCACCTATATTTTTCAGCTTTAATCGTGGACGCCACCAAAATGAGGAGAGGGGGGGGAGGGTCCCTTCCCCTCCATTGATTTTGAAATTTAAGTGGCTACAGTGAAACCTCCCTGTGTGACCACCTCCATTAACCAACCACCTCTCAGAACGACTATTTTTTTTCATGGAACGAAATTTATTCCTATAGGCTCAATACTAATTTTACCTCCATTCAGAGACCATCCCAGTTGAACTCCCTCCATGAGCGACCAATTTGTTTGAAGAAAATGAAACAAATTCCGTTTTCTCCTGGTCGCTTGAAGAGGGTTTTATTAGAAAAATAATTCCGGAGAGCGCATTATTCATCAAACTTCTAAACTAAATTTAGATTTTTTTTTTATTATTATTCCGGTAACTTTTAAGTGTTTAAACCCCTTTATGCCTTTTTTAGGCAATGAATTTAATTCTGATGACAAATTAAGAATGACGGTCAATAAACTCCCTTGCCCTATTCTGTCAGGAAACTCTCAAAGAAATAGATAATAATAGATACAAATTAATGAAATCTTCATTATTTATTGCTCCCCCCCCCCCCAAAAAAAAAAAAAGCATTTATTTACTGAACTTCGAAAGGACTTGGTTGGATAAGTTATAAAAGATAAAACCGTATTCATTTTTTTAACTTTGTAGTAATTAACTTATGTTTTGATACTTAAATTTTTATATTTTTTCTTAATGTGAAAGATAAATGTTAGTAACATTGTTATCTTTTTTCAACAATTAAAATCTAGATTTAAACATAACCTCCATTAAGAGACCACCTCTCGGAGTGACCAATATTTATTGGAGCGGAACGTGGTCGCTTTAAGGAGGTTTTACTGTAATTAGCTTTTGTTTTGATACTTAAATTTTTATATTTTTTCTTAATGTGAAAGATAAATGTTAGTAACATTGTTATCTTTTTTCAACAATTAAAATCTAGATTTAAACATAACCTCCATTAAGAGACCACCTCTCAGAGCGACCAATTTTTATTGGAACGGAACGTGGTCGCTTTAGGGAGGTTTTACTGGACATATTTTTTTATGTTTTCAAAAACAATATAAAATTTATTATTAACGAGTAACTAAATTAAAAGAGCCTCTTTTATTTTAGCAAATATATGTAGATAGTGTAATATAGTAGATGTAATATAGATTGTAAGTGCAAAATTCTTAGTTCCTCTTTTTTAAAGAGCTGTTGTTGGTGTGTTTTATGACGGTCAATTACCTACACTTGGGATATGGGTCCAAAGGGGAGGGGAGGTGGTGCTCTGGCGTCTTTCTAAGAGAAAGCAAGGAAATCCAAGGTTCGAAGAAAACCAGGGAAAACTCCGAACGATTAGGCCGACGGGCGTGATTGGAATCGAAACCAGCACCTCTCGTCTACTAGCTTTGAGAGCAGAACCTCTCGGCCACTGGTGGGGCGGTTTTAAAGAGGAACTATGACTGTCGCGCTTGGATGAAAGAGCGGCATGGTGGGAGGGGTGAGTGCCATTGTCCCTTCTGTATTTTGAAATTTAATTAACTAAAATTTCTTTTCTTTTTTTTTTTGACAGATTTAGAAAAACACAGTAAAATTTATTCTTTTAGGAAAACTTAAAATGAAAAACTAAATAAGACATTTACAGAAAGGGGGTGGGGGAAATTGGGGCCCCATTGTCCATCGCTAGATACTAAAATTTAACTAAAATATATTTTTGTGCGTGTTTGAATACATTTTAAATATTAATGAAAGGGGTTTTGAAATAATTTGGAGATTTTTTTTAGGGGACAATTTTTGTTGATTGAAATTTTTGTATGCGTTAGAGTTTGAGGGAATATTTTTACTAGTGGGAATTTAAGAGAAATTTATGAAAAATTTTAGGATAAAAAGGAGACTTTGAAATAATTTCGTGATTATTATTTTATTTATAGAGGGGGATATTCTGAGATTGAAATTTTTGAGCGTGTTAGAGTTCAGGTGATATTGTTCCTGGTTATAATTTTAGAAAAAATTGTGACAAATTTAAGGTCAAAAAGGGCTTCGAAATAACTTTGTGATTTGTTTTTCTTTTTAGGGGGAATTTTCTGAGATTAAAATTTTTGAGCGTGTTAGAGGTAATGTTACTTGTAATAATTTCAGAAGTTAAAAATTTTTTATTGTACGGATGGAAGACTTGTCATTGACTTAATGATTGGACTTAATGATTTCCGTGTATTATCTAAAATATTAATTTAGAAATTTATTAAAATTATTAATGAGGAAACACAGGCATATCAAAATCTTAGATACCATAATGTGCAATAATAAAACTTTCAAGTAAAACCTTCATATTTCCTGCATGAGAAACAGTTTTCATTTTCCCTGAAAATATCTCAAGCGATTTCACGAAAATTTTCTAAGTCATTGAAGATAATTTGGAGGTGATAACTTACAAAAATAAACCTGTATTAAATCTTTTAAAAAGCGGTATACTTCTCTTAAGAGAACCTTTAGTTTTCATTTTCCTTAAAGATACCCGCTGAAACCTTCAAAATGGCTGCAACATCTCAAAAATTTTAAAGGTTTGTGTCTGATTTTTTTACCTGGGTATTTAGGATAATTCCTTATTTTTCTCACTTTTTTTTAATTTTTAATTCTTGTGTGATAAATATATGCCATATTATGCCATATATGCCATATATAATTCATATAGATTTAGCCCTTGAATAGTATTTAAGGTGTAATTAAAAAATAATGAAAAATGAGTTTAAAGTTCCCTTGTCCCCTTAAATTTTCAAAAAAGAAAAGTAAGATATAGGAGTCAATATTCCAGAAGATGTATTATTCTCCTTTAACCCTTTATGTTCCAAATTATGAATTCATGGAAATTTCATTTTCTAAAGCATTTTTAGTGAATTTTTGAAACTACATTAGATTTACACAATCATTTAATAAATTTTAGAAGAATTTGCCAATTAAAATGAATTAATTAAATTTGAATACATAGGGATTTTGTGCAATATTTATAAATCAATTCAAATCTTTTATTTAAGTTTTTTTTAGTATTTTGTAGAATTAGGAAATGTACAAATATAATGTTTTTACAAGAGAAATATATAAATACTTCCGAAATGAAAATTTCCCCCTCCACTCCCAATCTTTCAACTCCAAGATAGCTGAAAAGATGCAAAAACAAAAGAAATCATCCAAAAAAATGCATTGTGCAACCAATAATGCTTTTGAACAAGATAAAATAAAGCACCTATAATTCATTCTAAAGTGTATTACTGCTAATCGATGTATTAAATGAATTTTATAACAAGTTATGTTAATAGTACTTTAAAGTACCGTCGGTCCATAAAAGCTTAAATACAAATTATTACTTCAGAAAGTACTCATAAAATTATTAATTTGATGCTGATGGAGATGGAAATTTTTGAATGAATGCTAAATATGGATTAATATTTAACAAAATTAAGAATATGAAAATAACAACTTTGAAAACACTTGCTACTTATAATTAATTAATAGTACCGAATTACAATTTCGCAATTATCAGTAACTGTGTGGCAGTTGATGAAATTGTTATTATCAACAGTGCGAAAATTATAGTTTTGCAGGAGAAAGTACAGTGTAAATAAAAAGATCTGTAGTTCTACAGATGTAAAGTTACATGCTTACTAAACTTTCATCTGCAACTGTACAAAAGAAGCTGAAAATTTACAAAATTTGTTTTTGTAATGCTACAGAATTCTGCAACTTTACAATTGAATCAGCTAAAATTACAGTAACCTTATTAATATTTTATCTGTAACCCTGGTTGCATTTACATGAAAAGTTCTAGGCATCTTAGTTTCCTAAAAAATTCTTAGTAACCTTACAGATTTTTTTTATTTCCGGCGCAAAAGTGAGTCTTTTACATGAATTTTTGTTGTTGCTGTTACATAAAAGTTCTAGGAATCCCAGTTTCCTACAAAAACTTTAGTAACTTTACAGATTTTTTTTACAGTGTACTTGCAGTGAAGATTTGCATGTCATTCAATTATTTGGAGGAAGCCGAAGGAATTATAAGATCATATGCTGTGGAAGTATATGCTCTTTATGTAAGCATTTGTGCACTTAGAGTTCAGCAAAACATGAAACTCTATTTCAAAAATTTACCAATGAGGAAATTGAGCTGTATGAGTCCTGATTTTTCAACTGAACAAAACATGTGCGGGCCAGGATTCGAACATGGTATCTCTTGGCTGGAGCTGTTTACGATCTGCCAACTGAGCTATTCTGGACGAATCTGGAGGACATATTTCACCCAGCTAAACTTATTGACTGTAGCATCTGGTCTGATATATGAATCAGCTCAAGGGAATGGAGCTCCAGTAGACACTGTATACGTTATTACACTAGACTGATTTAACCCTTTATATCCTGACGGTACTTTTAAGTACCATTAACGAAAATTCAATGTAAAATTTATATAATTCGCCTACTAATAAAAGAGAATTGCCCTTTTCATATAAAATAATTTGCTGAATCATATGTAGAAATCACAGCGAAACAGTCGAAGCTAAATACTTTCTAATGTGGTTATTTTCTCAACCATTTACCTAGGTGTAGCTTTTATCCTATTAAAAATTTTTTATACGAAAGATTTGCAACTACAAAATACTTCTCTGTTACAGATAGGATCACAGTATATTTACTTACACTGTTCTTATAAGAACTGTGAGATTTCTATCACAGTATTGTTTGTTAATTAATCTAATTATTCTAGGAAACATTTTGCAAAAAGAGCTCTAACTACTTATTTAGTAAATCAGTTTCAATTAAAAGAATATCTAAAAATCAAATTAATATTCTACATGTTGTTCCGTATATCTTAGACAGGTCAGGTCAGGCGGGGAGGCCACATGTCTTAAACTCTGCAAGCCCCGCCCAGCAGGGATACCCCTATTTATTTGAAAACCAATGATCATACAATTATTTCACAAGTGGCAGTCCAATCTGTTCTGGGCGTGTGAAGAAAGTTTTACAAACATTATTTGTGATATGCCTCTTAATATTAATATAACATATAGGGCAGGGACCTTAGGCGAACCTTTCTGAGTATGCGTGACAAAAAATTCAAAATTATTATGTATCAGCACGTGCCAGAAACATTTAAACTTAGACAAAATCCAACAATTAATTTTTATAGAAATTTTACTTAAATATTTTTACTCATACCAAATTCGATTCCTAACTTATTTATTATACTGTATTTACTCAATAATATAGCCATGTCGCATCGAATTCCCTATAAATAATCTTTAAATGAGTTTTTCTTTTACTGTATACTTCCGAATTCGATCATTTTTAGTTCTTCAGGTAGAAGCAAGTTCAATAGATACATAATTATTTGCACTAGCAGTTAAAATTCAATTTTCATTTTTCAAAATTAAAACCTAAATATAATAAAACATAAAATAATTTAAAACCATAAACCTAAATAAAATAAAACCTAATCTGAAGTAGAAGCGTGTCAATTAGGTATATTACTATGCAAACTATCTCTTAAAATTCATTTTTCAAAAATGAACCTTTTGAAATTTGATAGAGAAGCAAAACGATTTGGAAAACACTACAATGTCAAATGGTTTGGCGAGAAAATGATGCTACAGGGAGCTTTCATTTAAATCTATAATACCTTAATTCATTCAAAAGTAACGTAGTATTATAATGTAAATTGTATACCTGTTACACAAAACTATATTATTTTTGTAAAAAAAAAAACATAAAATGGATTTTTCTACATAAACTGAATATAATCTATAATTTTTATGCGCGCCAGAGAAGTTTTCTTAAGTGCCAAGTTCGGCACGCGTGCCAAAGGTTCGCCCTCCCAGATATAGGGGAAGGAGAGGAAAAAAAAAAAAAAAAACGTGAAGTCCTAGTAATGCCCATGATACAAGAGTGAATGAATTTCTTGGCTGAACTGAGTCGGCTAATTTTATTAGTGAATTTTCCCCTAGGAGAGAAGTCTTAATTTTAGAACCACTAGGACCCCACGATTAACATTACTCATAATTTTACAGTACTTTAGTGATAATAAAAAATTATATACAAGAGCAGAATGCTGGATATTTACACATTAATGTAAATAATTATTCAGATGAAACAATTTTTTTATTGAAAATTCAGTATACAAAGAGTTAAATTAGCTCCTCCAGATTCTCCCGGAATAGATCAGAAGCAGCTGCAGCCAAAAGACCCCTGTTTCGAATCCTGGCCGGATATTTTTCGCGCAGACGGAAAATTACAACTCATATGATTTATTTACCAATTTGAATTATTGTGTTTAAATTAACCCTTAAATGCCTGATTTTTCAAAAATCATTGTAATAATGTTTTTCGGCTTTCATTTTTTAAAAATAAATCATGGGAAAAGTACTTAAAAAAATCATATTTTGTTTTAAGTATAGTTTACGGCTAAAAAACAGTTTGTTACTAATCGGCAATACTGGTGTTTAATGGAAAAAATAATTTCCCTTGATAAAATTCTATAATATTAAACACACAAGAATTTTAGGAACTATAATAAGAAATAAATTTTACTTGCTCACTGCAGGTCAAAATAGGGTATTTCGCAAGCTTCCAAACAAAACAAAAGAACAAGTAGCAACAATTGAAAAAATAAATCTATCTTTATTCTTAAACAGCACAAGTGTTGCCATCTACATGTTCAAAATCGATTTAATAATATTTTCAGAATGTATTTTATTGGCAACATTAGGCATTATAGCTTCAATATTATTCTAATAGTATTTTAGAGCCTAAATTAGGTATGTTGCCGAAAAGCAACACCAGGCATTTAAGGGTTAATCTAGTGTAAAGAGTTTATTAATATTCGAATTTAAATAGTCTTAGAGGTTGTTTTTTACCACCCTGTTTCATTGACAGTGATTGCATTAAACTAAATAAGGACAGAAAGAAAATATAAAATTTAGTTTCGCGGAAACATATATTACTTTTTCCTTTAAAACTTTAAATACAAATATGTTTTTTTAATAAAGTGTCCTAATACTTCAGGAATTAACCTTCATTTATCCATATCTTTTAATCGTTAACCCTTTCATTTGCTACTTATCACGAATCAGAATTTTACATGAATAATGAAAATGAATTAAAGTTTAAAACAAGTCTGAAAGTGTACGTCAAACGTGGAAAATGAGGTGCGTTAGTACTATAACTAGTTTTATAAAAATGCAGATCTCGGTGCAATAGCTGTTGCACTCTTATACAAAATTACATGAATACAAAATTTATTACGATTATATGCATTAAATCCATTAACACAGAAGTAATAGGACTCCATCTTAAAAAAACGTAATCACCATGGCAACCTAGAATCCTTACCTATCATGAGATATCATTGAATTACGTAAGATAGGATTTAATAGAATGAAGAAAGCTTTTAATACCTTTTAAGTTTTGTTTCAATTTTTATAAAATTTGAAATGACAAGACAAAATTTTGCAACGATTATACATATTAAATTTCAAACCATTCAGCTGGGTAGTTTTTGCGCTGTTATATGCGGACAGACGGACAGACAGACTAAAGGACGGAACAGAAGACGACTATAGGTGCCGAGTATTTATATGATAAACCTAAAGGAGAATAATATGAAAATAAAATCCTTTAAAACAAGTGAAATTTACATATAAATAAATATTACAAATTTCCTGCCTCTAAATTACCAGTAACCGAACAGTTATTTCTCAGATCAATATCATCGAAGGAGCGAAATTTTATTGCTCTGCCAGAGAGAGTAAATGGAGTGAAAATGTTTGTGCTGACGTTTTCATTTCCATTAAACTATTCTGAGGGACAGAACAAAACATGAATACTCGAGTCCAGTGCCATCGCTAAGACTTTTTATTGGTGGGGGAGACAACCTTAAATTCCCAAGTCAAATTTCAGTATTTGCCAACTCGTTTTATAATTTTGCCAACTTACCACAGTTAGAAAATATAATATAGTTCTTGTTTGTTAAAAGTTTAATTATACTCCCAATTAGTTTTGTAATTTTTGCCTAGTCTATCAAAAATAGAAACTATATTATAGTTTTTATTAAAATTTTAACAAAATTTGCCGACTAAGTTTGTAAATTTGCCAAGTGAAATTACATTCACAAATGTTTGGGGGGGAGGCTACCCCCCGCCCCCCCCCCCCTTAGCGAGGCCCCTGCTCCTGTCAATAGTTTATGCTTTTTTTAGAAAAACCCATGCAATCAGAAGAGATATAGAATCATTTTTTTTTTAATAAATGGACAGAAGTGAACATATATTATAATTACATTTTTTTTTTAAAGGAAGAATATGAAAATAAAATTTTTTAATACATGTACAATTTACATATAAATAAATTTTACAAATTCCCTGCATCTGAATAACCAGTAACCGATCAGTTATTTCTCAGATCAATATTTTCAAAGGAACGAAATTTTATAGATCTGCCAAAGGGAGTAAATGGAGTGAAAATGTTTGTGCTGACGTTTTCATTTCCATTCAACTATTTTGAGGGGCAGAACAAAACATGAATACTCGAGTCAAAAGTACATGCTTTTTTTTAGAAAAACCGATGCAATCAGAAGAGATATAGATCAATTTATTTTTAAAATAAATGGACGGAAGTGAACATATGTTATAAATTACATTTTTAAGAAAAGGAAGAATATGAAAATAAATTTTTTTAATATATGTACAATTTACATATAAATAAATTTTACAAATTTCCTGCATCTGAATAACCAGTAACCGATCAGTTATTTCTCAGATCAATATCATCAAAAAGGAACGAAATTTTATTGCTCTGCCAGAGAGAGTAAATGGAGTGAAAATGTTTGTGCTGACGTTTTCATTTCCATTAAACTATTTTGAGGGGCAGAACAAAACATGAATACTCGAGTCAATAGTATATGCTTTTTTTAGAAAAACCCATGCAATCAGAAGAGATATAGAATCAAATTATTTTTTTAATAAATGGACAGAAGTGAACATATATTATAATTACATTTTTTTTAAAAAGGAAGAATATGAAAATAAAAATTTTTAATACACGTACAATTTATATATAAATAAATTTTACAAATTTCGTGCATCTGAATAACCAGTAACCGATCAGTTATTTCTCAGATCAATATTATCAAAGGAACGAAATTTAATAGCTCTGCCAGAGAGAGTAAATGGAGTAAAAATGTTTGTGCTGACGTTTTCATTTTCTTTCAATTATTTTGACAGACAGAACAAAACACTAATACTCAAATCAATAGTATATGTCTTTTTTTAGAAAAACAGATGCAATCAGAAGGAATCAAATTATTTTTTTAATTAAATGTACAGAAGTGAACATATATCAGTCGTGTCCGTTTGGAAAAATCAATTCGTACCGGAAAATTCTGCCCGGTAGTTAGTAGACATTAGACATCTGAATCAATGTCTAATAATTTAAATGGTAGAATTTCTCCATAAGAAATCAAACGTAACCATTAAGTAAATTTACACCCGTTGCCCCCCCCCCCCTTAGGGATCGAATTAAAAAAAATAATCAAGGTACACTTCATGCCTTGCACTCAGAAATACATTTTTTTTTTCATTTTAAAGACCTACGTCAACAGGAAGTGTGTGAAAAATTAGTTATAAGATTTGACTGCCACACACAAACATAATTGTAAATTAAAAGAAAGCATGAAAACCCCAGTGTTCAAGTAGTATTTTTTTTTTCAATATTGCTAAATCTCGTCAAGATATAGTCAATATTGGCCAGGGTATAATTAATATAAGGAATATTAGCCAAAAAAATATGTATTACTGGGAACGTTTTAAGTTAAAAAAATTATTGAATTTTCAGCAAAAGATCGGATAAAGGAATTCAAAATAATATTTTGGAAAGGATAAATGATGTTTCTTTTCCAATTTAGAATTCAATTATTTTGAAAGATATAGGGACTTCTTTGGTTGACGACGGATAACTCGTGTGATTTATTTTCAAATTAGAATATTTATAATAAAATTAATAAAGTATTAGTAGAAGGTCATACTAATCTTATGCCTTGCAATTACTGTGGTTGGACTAATTATGAATGGAATTATTTTCATAAGTTAAACGGTAATTTTCGGGTTTACGAAATCGGTAATAACGATTAGATGAGCTGAATGTTGATGTTTTGAATCTATGTTACGTATTTGAAGAGTCACAAAAAACAAGATTTCTCAAGCTCAAAAAAATATTCTTTTAATAGAAAAAAATTATAAAGAATAAACAAAATAATCAAATTATCATTTTTTTAATAAACAAGAGAGTAACTGGCATTCTGAATTTCCTCCTAAGCAATACCTGGTCGAGAGGTTCTGCTCTCGAAGCTGGTAGACGGGAGGTGCTGGGTTCGATCCCAATCGCGCCCGTCGGCCTAATCGTTCGGAGTTTTCGTGGTTTTCTTCGAACCTTGGTTCTCCAAGCGTTAATACGGGTTATGTTCCTTTAGAAAGACCTCCATGGAAGGCACTCCCTCCCCCCTTAGGTCATATATCCCACGTGCTGATAATTGGCCGACATAAATCTAAGCAATACCACTACGATTATTATTCGCTGTTTACAGCAATTAAAAATACTGAAGATTTAAATAACTATTGTGGAGAAGAATTTTTTTTATTCTTGACACAATTATCACATGCACAAACGTGTTTTAAACTATGAAAATGAAAAGACACAGACACCTTGGAAACAAATAACCATTTCTTATACTACTAAAACATAATGAAACCACGAACCAAATATACAATAATCTCTTCCGAGTTACACATGATACCAAAAACCTTTTTTTGTATCTTTAGAAACCTCGGAAACCAGTATATTTTTGATAATAGAAAAAACTTTTATAAAAACAATTTATTCTGCTACAACTGATTTTCGGAAACGTTTCCTACTATTCTTCACAGCAAGGGTCTTCAAATGCGTGCCACGGGCGACTCACCGAGTATATTTTAATGGCCCGAAATGTCGTTTCAAATATTGTGAACAAAAGTTTTCCGCAGAATCATAAAGGACTGTCGAAGCGTCTTATTAAGGCACACTCCTTCTTTAGATAAAAAATAACAAAGAAAACAAGAAAGTCAACAAAGAAATGTCACTTAGTATACACACAATTATCTTTCAAATCAACAGAAATTCTGGCGACGGGAATTTTCTTCTTCCGTGTAGTAAAAGCTAGAACTTTATGTGACAAGCAATGATACTTTATGGTAATATCTTCTGATGTCTTATATGTACGCATTTTCACGTATGTAGGTGGTACTGCTATAAACATAATGTCCTTAGTGTCTTCCCCTCTCTAGAGTGCTATCTCATACATGTACTTTTGTACATGTTCAAAATTTGTTTTGTTACTGTTATTGCTAGTATAACATAGATGTAAACAAATCTAAATCTTCAGTGCAAATATAAATGGATAGTGTTTTATGAATCGTGCAGAAAATAGGGCTTCTGCAATTCAACAGTCCATATATACAGGGTGTTTCACTACTAAGACCGACAAACTTGCAGGAGTTGTAGGGAGCACAGAGACGACTCGGAATCACAATTCAATGCTGGGTCAGAAATGTAATACTAACAAGACAGAAGGGTTATTAGGGGCTGAATCATCGTGATCGAAAATGGACATTTAAATATTTTCTAATTGTCTTTTCAAATTATCCTATAACCTAGGCGTTTATAAATAGATAGTGTTTTATGAATCGTGCAGAAAATAGGGCTTCTGCAATTCAACAGTCCATATATACAGGGTGTATCACTACTAAGACCGACAAACTTGCAGGAGTTGTAGGGGGCACAGAGACGACTCGGAATCACAATGCAATGCGGGGTCAGAAATGTAATACTAACGGGACAGAAGGGTTGTTAGGGGCTGAATCATCGTGATCGAAAATGGACATTTAAATATTTTCTAATTGTCCTTTCAAATTATCCTATAACCTAGGCGTTTATAAATGGATAGTGTTTTATGAATCGTGTAGAAAATAGGGTTTCTGCAATTTAACAGTCCATATATATAGGGTGTTTCACTACTAAGACCGACAAACTTGCAGGAGTTGTAGGGGGCACAGAGACGACTCGGAATCACAACTCAATGCGGGGTCAGAAATGCAATACTAACGAGACAGAAGGGTTGTTAGGGGCTGAATCATCGTGATCGAAAATGGACATTTAAATATTTTCTAATTGTCTTTTCAAATTATCCTATAACCTAGGCGTTTATAAATGGATAGTGTTTTATGAATCGTGCAGAAAATAGGGCTTCTGCAATTCAACAGTCCATATATACAGGGTGTTTCACTACTAAGACCGACAAACTTGCAGGAGTTGTAGGGGGCACAGAGACGACTCGGAATCACAATTCAATGCGGGGTCAGAAATGCAATACTAACGAGACAGAAGGGTTGTTAGGGGCTGAATCATCGTGATCGAAAATGGACATTTAAATATTTTCTAATTGTCTTTTCAAATTATCCTATAACCTAGGCGTTTATAAATGGATAGTGTTTTATGAATCGTGCAGAAAATAGGGCTTCTGCAATTCAACAGTCCATATATACAGGGTGTATCACTACTAAGACCGACAAACTTGCAGGAGTTGCAGGGGGCACAGAGACGACTCGGAATCACAATGCAATGCGGGGTCAGAAATGTAATACTAACGGGACAGAAGGGTTGTTAGGGGCTGAATCATCGTGATCGAAAATGGACATTTAAATATTTTCTAATTGTCCTTTCAAATTATCCTATAACCTAGGCGTTTATAAATGGATAGTGTTTTATGAATCGTGTAGAAAATAGGGTTTCTGCAATTCAACAGTCCATATATATAGGGTGTTTCACTACTAAGACCGACAAACTTGCAGGCGCTGTAGGGGGCACAGAGACGACTCGGAATCACAATTCAATGCGGGGTCAGAAATGCAATACTAACGAGACAGAAGGGTTGTTAGGGGCTGAATCATCGTGATCGAAAATGGACATTTAAATATTTTCTAATTGTCTTTTCAAATTATCCTATAACCTAGGCGTTTATAAATGGATAGTGTTTTATGAATCGTGCAGAAAATAGGGCTTCTGCAATTCAACAGTCCATATATACAGGGTGTTTCACTACTAAGACCGACAAACTTGCAGGAGTTGTAGGGGGCCCAGAGACGACTCAGAATCACATTCAATGCTGGGTCAGAAATGTAATACTAACGAGACAAAGGGGTTGTTAGGGGCTGAATCATCGTGATCGAAAATGGACATTTAAATATTTTCTAATTGTCTTTTCAAATTATCCTATAACCTAGGCGTTTATAAATGGATAGTGTTTTGTGAATCGTGCAGAAAATAGGGCTTCTGCAATTCAACAGTCCATATATAGAGGGTGTTTCACTACTAAGACCGACAAACTTGCAGGAGTTGTAGGGGGCACAAAGACGACTCGGAATCACAATTCAATGCAGGGTCAGAAATGTAATACTAACGAGACAGAAGGGTTGTTAGGGGCTGAATCATCGTGATCGAAAATGGACATTTAAATATTTTCTAATTGTCTTTTCAAATTATCCTATAACCTAGGCGTTTATAAATTTATTGGCTACGCTATTTATCTGAATTGTAAATTCCTCGCGGATTTCAAAAAAAAAAACATATTGTTGTCGTCCTTGGAGGTGCAAGGTTAAAGATTCTTCTTTTATAGTGTAATATTCTGTTTTCTCAAACTGTAATATCGATTTTCAGGATGCTATAAATTCTCAATTAAAGGTTTTCACATTCATAAGAGAATTTATACACTCAAAATACCAAAATAATATTAATTTTAATGTTAATGTCAATGCTGTTGATTTATCATGTTTTTCTTTAAAAAAATGTTTTTGTTTATTTGAGATTGGATGGTATCCTAAATGTCTATAGTCTGATTTCAGATAACTGATTAATCTACCATAAAACCTACTCGGAAACATAGCAGAAAAATAAACATGGTTGTTATAATTCTCTCCTTTAATCTCGAAAATATATTGGTTTCTGTGGTTTCAAAGGATAAAAAAATTTCGGAATATCGGGTAACTCAGAAAAAGTTATTGTATATTTTCTTCCGTGGTTATATTGTATTTCCACAGATTAAGAAACAAAATGCTATTTTTTATAGTACGTGGATAAAATAAAAATACAAATAAATATTTAGTTTTTGGTGAGAAGTGGGGCACAAAGACGACTCGGAATCACAATTCAATGCAGGGTCAGAAATGTAATACTAACGAGACAGAAGGGTTGTATATGCACAACCCTTTAAATATGCACAGATATATTTTTTTGAGAAATGAATAAAAAAGTATTTTTTTTTTCGCAAAGAAAAAAAATTGTTTAGAATACTTGTTTTCCCATGGCAAACTGAAACTTTGAGCGTGAAATGTATCAGGAAGCTTATGAGCCACACATACATTTTGTTCCTCTTTTCAGTACAAATCTCTTTCCAGGTCTTAAAGACTAAAGATCAGCAAATCGTATGCTCACAAATCTACGAAACATATTCTAATGGTAGATATCCAAAAATATGCAAGTTTTTCAAATGGTCTGGCTTTTGAATAGAGGTATTTTCCAAGAATTGTTTCTTTGTAGGATTCTAGAGCATTTGCATTAAAAATAATCTTCAGGATAGGTTTTTTACATAATTTTTAATGAAAACCTAAAAAGGAGATTTTTGTATAAAAAAGGGGGGTATTCAAAATTCTATGGGAAAATTGATAATATTGATGTACCGATTTCTTAGTAATCACTGAAGCGATTTCATTTTTTACAGTTTTAGTAGTATCTAAAATACAAATTCGGTTAGGAAAAAAATACTATTTACGGGATTTGTACACAAAGATCTCTAACCCTTTTAAACTAAAATACTGATTTTCCATAAAACCAGAAAGATCTAAATGCACAGGAAGTTACTGTTCGTAAAAAATAAAATCATTTTAGTAATTCCAAAGGGAAAGATATGTCAATACAAGCTGTTTTACATAAAATATTTCAAATGCTTTTACACTTTATAGTTATCAATTGAATCTAACAAAAAGAAAATAGACAGTTACAATGAATCTCGTAGTACGCCTACCTTAAATTACACAACATAATACTGTTTTGTCTTTTAAATAATTCTTGAAGATGTTAATGTATTTGTTCGTCTGAAATTCGCAAATCTGATATCCGATTACTTCATTGACCCTCAGACAAACGCATTTTAAAAACATGCAACTTTTAGTGCAAAGCTTATGTGATTTCAATAAATTAGTCTTAAAAACATGCAAAATATAACAAACATTTCCTGCATCTTTGCTTTTTTAGCAACATTTTGCTTTGAAACAGAACATTTTATTGCCTCAGAGCAAAAACTACGATTGAACTGTCGATGTATCGGATAACCCGGAAAAATACATAATGAAGAGGATTTTTTTTCGGTCCCTTGCGATTCTTCCTTAGTAGGTTTTGCTGTACATAAAACGATCAAAGACATATTTTTTAATGAAAAATTAATTTATTTGCTTTATCGTCTAATTTTAAATACTATAATAAAATATGATATATACTATATGCTAAAATGTACTATATATTAAAATATACCATATACTATATACTATATTAGAATACTATAATAAAATATAATTTTAAGTACTATAATGAAATTACTATATGTTCATTATTGAACAATGCTATATTGTTGGATATTTCGATATACGAATATGTAATAACCGCACGTTGTATAAATTAATTGCATTACATATTTAAACTTTTCACATCGATTTTATTAAATTCATATAGATTCATTTAAAAGATACAAATATATTCTATAGTTTTATCATATGTATATATATTATTTTATTATTTCATTTTTAGTGTTACAAATTTTCTAATTATACAATTTTTTATGAGTATTAATTTTGTGTTTTAGGATAATCTCTGTTTTGCTTAATAAAGAAGAATTACCATATTAAATAACATATTACTTTTTTCTTCTCAAGAATACAATTACACAGAACACTCCAATTTCTAAAAGTGAAAAAAATCATTTTAAAATAATTTTTTGCTCTCCTTATACAGATTTTCATACAAATCGAGTAAGAAATTTCGTAATATATACTTTAAAATATCGTGTATTAATTTTAGTATAATTATATTTGAGGCAATATGTCGGTTTTTTATATTTTTCTTATAATAATTTTTACTTGTAAAAATCAAACGTTGTCCAAGTAAAACAAATTTGGTAACAATTAAAATCCTTCCAATTTTCTGTTAGCTGAAAGTGAATTAAAATTCTACTAAGTAATTGCTTAGTAGAAAGAGAAAATTAAAATCGATTAGGGCCATTATCGAATTCCGGTCAAGAGCAAAAGTTAGGAAAAAAGAAGTATTTGAAAATGTAATTCTAAGAAATTAGAAAACCTTGCAAATAGAGATAAGTTAAATAAGTGAAATTAAATAAAACTAGCTAAATTTCTAGATACAGGAATGGATTCTTTCGTTATTAAATAAAGCTATATCTTGCGAGATTTGACTATATGTTTGTGTAAAAAAACTAAAAGTGATAAAAAAAAACTTCCCAACATATTTGAATTTAGCATATCAAATTTACTTTACTTTCATCTAAATTGATTTAATAAAAAAAATCTAGTATAATTTAACAGCTTAGTACTTATACAAATGTGCATATTAATACTATTTTTTTCTTTTATCACATATATGTTTATTTTTCTAATTAACCAGAGTCCTTACGAAATAAAATATTTCGTAATTTACATAACCCAGTAGTTAGGGAGTTGAATTCGGAATTAATTAGGGGAAAGCTGGAAATTGTTTTAATCCCTTCTGTTTATCCCCCTCGTACTACTTGAGCGTTAGGAAATATGTATAGATTTATAGTCAAAAACACGTTGTTTTTTTTGCATACCATAACAATATCTCAAAACAGCTAACTCTGCCAAAAACATTGTCAATACAAATGTTGAAGGGCTTAAAATTCTGAGTAAAATGAGTACCTACACTTAATATTTTTGTTCATCATTAAGGCCATAATTCTACTTTAAAGTTTTAGACCCATGCTCAAGGGGTTGAATTAAGAATTAATTTGGAGAAAACTGAAAATTGTTTTAATCCCTTCATTTTAGGTCTAAAATGAATGTACTATGTTTTCTTCCTCTAAACTGGGTGAATGCTAAAAAATATGTGCATATTTATTTTCAAAAAACAAGTTTTTTTTTAAATTACCTTAACAATATCTATAAACAGCTACTCTACAAAAAACGTTGTCAATACAAATGTTGTAGAGCTTAAAATTCTGAATCATTGTGCATCATCATCTCATCATCAATTTTCTGTGCCATCATTAATATTTTTGTTTAACATTAAGGTAGCAATTCTATTTCAAAATTTTGCCTTAATCGTTAATCAAGAGCTTGAAGCCAGGAGAGACCAAGTTAACTTAACAATATCTCAAAACAGCTAACTCTATCAAAAACCTTGTCAATACAAAAGTTGTAAAGCCTAGAATTCTAAATAAAATGAGTACCTACACTTAAAATTTTTGCTCAATATTAAGACCGCAATTTTGAGACATTTTTAAGTTAACTTGGGTCTCTCCTGGCTTCAAGCTCTTGATTTCAAAAAATTTGAAATAGAATTGTGACCTTAATGTTGAACAAAAATATTAATGATGGTACTTATTTTATTCAGAATTTTAAGCTCTACAACATTTGTGTCGGCAATATTTTTTACAGAGTTAGCTGTCTTGAGATATTGTTAAGGTAATTAAAAAAAAACGTGTTTTTCGAAAATAAGTACATATTTTCTAACATTTACCCATTCGAGTAAGAAAACATATTACGTCCATTTAAGACCTAAATTGAAGGGATTAAAACAATTTCCAGTTTTCTCCTAATTAATTTTCAGTTCAACCCCCTGATCACTGGTCTGAAACTTTAAAGTAGTATTGTGACCTTAATGTTAAACAAAAATATTAAGTGTAGGTTTTTACTCAGAATTTTAAGCTCTACAACATTTTTACAATATATTGACAATAATTTTGGCAGAGTTAGCTGTTTTGAGATATTATTATGGTATTTAAAAAAGAAACGTGTTTTCTTTTCTAACGCTCACCTACTACGAGGGGGTAAACTTAGCATATTCATTCTAGTCCTAAATTAAATGGATTAAAACATTTTCCAGCTTTCCCCTAATTAATTCCGAATTCGGCCATTTTCCCCTCCCCTACCACTGGGCTAACAATAAAATATTTATAGAAAAAAAAAGGACAAAATTGTGTAAATTTTCTCAGTAAATTATAGACGTAAAAAGTGTGTTATAAAAGACGTTTCTGCCTCGCTCTACCATTTTCAGTTTCTCTATTTTATTTTATTTCTCTCTCTTTTTTTTGTATTCTTATACAAATTTTATTATTTTCACTTCAAAATATCACATATTAGCTCATTATATTCATATTTGTTGCGAGATCTGTAAGTTTTTTATTCATTTTTTTAATTTTATTAAAGTCTTAATATTTAAACGTTTGAATAAGTAAAGCAAATAAGTTAAGGTAAATTTTGTTTTAATTTTAGATTAATTAACATTAAATTTAAATTGTACTAATAAATGATTTAGTAGAAAAATAAATTTAGAATAAATTATGATCATTATAGAATTCGAATCAATAACAAAAGTTAATAAATGAGGTATTTAAAAATTTAATTCAAGGAAAATTAAAAATCTTTCCAAAATAAATAAATTTTATACAAAGTTTACATTTAATCTGTATGTAGCAACAAAATATTTCCCTTATTGTATAATAGTTTATGATATTATAATTATTGTATAATATCATAATGTAGAATAATATTGTATTATAATATATCTTGTATAATAATATATTTATTGTATAATAATATAGCAGATTTGGATGTATAATTCTGACAAAAGCAATTCGTGCAAGAAAAAAATCTCATTATATAATTAGATTTAGCTTGTCATATTTACATAGGATCCCCGAAATTGATAATAAAGGTGAAATTTTCTACTATAATTTCTACTGTTATCAGTTTTATATTTACAAAACGATACATATTAATATTAATTTTATCATTTATGTTATATCTGTTTATTTTGTTCATTAATAGAGTATGTCCTTGTCAAATAAAAGAATATTTCAGAATGCACAATGAAATAATCATAAAGCAAAATTGCATTCGCAAACAGGGAAAAATAATCTCAGAAAAACATCTCTTTCTTTCTCTTTTAAAATTCTTAAATAATTCGCTCGAAAACTTTAATTAATTACACTTCACAATTTCACATATTAAACTTCTAATAATGGTACTAAGAAGTGAGTATTTTATTATTTTCTTATCTCTTTTAAGGTCATGAGACTCAGAGGTTTCCTAACTAAAGAAGATTTGGTAAAAGAAAATAATTCTGAAATTTTCGGTTAGGTGAAATTCAGTTAAAATTGCACTGCTAAATAATTTAGAAATAAGACAAAATTAGCATCGGTGAAGGCCATTATCGAATTCCAGTCAAGAGCAAAAGTTTAGAAAAGAGAGATTTAAAAATGTAATTTTAAGAAAATTGGAAAACCTCACATGTGTAGGTAATTATATTAAATAAAACTATTTACTTTTTAGATTACTTTTTAGATAGTAGATCCTGGAACGAGTCCAAACGAGATATCAGAATAAAATATATCAGAAAAAACTGTAACAATCATATTATTTCTAAGGACATACGAATGTTTGATTACTCATAAATATTTAAAATTATTCCAATTTTTCTTAATTTATTGATAATGATGTAAACTTATCTTTATTTAAATTAAAATTTTATTCATCAAAATTCCTAAGGGATTTTTAATAAAAGTTAAATAATAATTCGCGTATCGAAAAAAAATTACATATTGTTGAAAAATCACTTTTTAATGGGGTCAAAGACTGGAAGTAAAAAAAATTGTTTTAACATCTACAAATGTTCTAAATTGTTTTTAGCATCAACAACTTTTAACTGATGTATTATGATGTTTACATGCGGCGTTGCTGTATTTTACTTAGTATTCTATTCTTTTCTACTTAATCTAAATTCATTTCAAAATCAAATCTAATGTCTAGGTGCTTCAGTGGTATCTAATTCTACAAATAATCAACGTTCTTTACGGCACAAACAAACATTTAATAACGAAAACAGAACATAAAAATCTATTAAGTGACATTCGGCAGATTGCATCTAAAGCATTCTAAGATCAACAAAAGATTAGTTCATTTCAGTTCAGAAGTAGACAGTTCAAACAGAGCATGCGCTGGCTAACTAGCTGTTTAGAGAATTAGCCGGAACACTCAGTGTTCTATGGATGCAAACCTTTCAAGTTGGATACGATTTAAGTGAAGTTATGTGACAATGAATTTTTGTATGTTTTGCAACTTTAAAGTATGTATCATAAACCTTTGCACACGAGGGCTCCGCTGCGGAGACATAATCTTTCTTTTCAAAATTTGTTTTTGGCACCAGTAATAAAGGAAAGTAAAATGCACCTTATTTAATCACAGCATTTTTGAAATTATGTACTTGAACGAAACTTCTTTTAAAAAAGTGGTGCCGATCGAATAAAATTTGTGTAAGAGACGCCGAACGCAAAAGGTTAAATTCTTACAAATTTGAATTGCTTTCATATGGAATTTTGTACAGGCTTATTGCATTATACTTTAATTAAACATCTTTAAATAGTTTCATTTAAAGCAAAATTTCTGAATAGATTTTGATTCAGAAATAAAGAACCACATCTGGAAATCAAATTAATAATCATTATTTATTTAATAATGAAAAAATAATCATTTTACCTTGGGCCATCTAAAAACAACAAAAGAGTTCTTCTATGAATACTTGTAATACTTTAACATTCGTGAAATCCATTCTTTGAATCATATATCTTTAATTCTTACCAATGCAAAATAATTTCATACGGAATTTTGTACGGGCTTATTCCATAGTACTTTAATCGAAACAAATTTAACTATTTTCATTTCAGGAAAAATTTCTGAAGATATTTGCATTCAAAAATGAAGAACAGCATCCGGAGAATCTAATTCATAATTATTATTTTATGTAAAGAAAAATTAATCATTTTGTACCAGGCCACCTGAAAAAATAGCAAAAGAGTTCTCCTATGAATATTTCTCATTCTTTAATATCGGTGAAGATCATTCGTTGAAGCATGTCTCTCTATTCTAAAAAAAAGTAACTACCGCTGTCACCGCCGCCGCCGCCGCCGCCGCCGCCGCCGGTTTTGAGTTTTTTTTGTGACCGGAGGTCTTTCTCCGTTAATAATAAGAAAAATATTGCATACAAAAATATGAAAATCGGCGGTATTATAGAGAAATGTTTGATAAACACGCTGATGCAGACAGTTTTCAAATCGAAGACTTATTTTAAGAGATATTTAAGGCTAAATTTGGACAAAGTCGTTCCATTAAACAAGTTTTATAGGAGTAAAAACTATACATCGGAATTTAATCATTTTTAGGCCATTTTATACGTTATAATTTCCAAGTGTGCAGATTGCATTTAGTTTTTAAATTTTACTCATCTTTTGAGCTTTTATTTCTATTTTAAATTCAAATTTTCGGCATTTCGAGAGATATTTTTTACTTATTTTAGAAAATTGTATTAATTTAAACTGTTGCCAACTGTATAAACAGTGCAAACAATAATGTTTGCTTCAAATTAAAAATTTATTTTACACGTGACTATTATAAACAGAAAATATGAAAAGCAGGAACTGATTGAAAATTATGTCATAAAAACTATACTTAAAGGTGAATTATAAAAGAGAAAGAATATTGTAAAATAATAAATTCATTAACATGCGTTAGAAGTCTTAAATAGGAGAAATTACGTAACATTTACGTCACATTACAGTTATTACATAAAATGAACACAAAATAATCTTGCAAAACAGTTTAAATTTAGAAATTGCGCTAGACATTTATTTGATATTTTGAGAGGATACTTTTCAACTATTTTTGTTAGGAAAGCGCAAATAATATTTCATTTCTAACAAAAGTATTTTCACGTGAATATTTAAAAGAGAAAGAACAGCTTGGTCAAAATTACGTCAGATTAAAAACGATTAATTTAAAATGTCTCATTTAAAAGAACTTTCTTTTCGCTTTGTTAAAAAATACCAGGAAACAAAGGCTCTGTTTACTTAATTCCTTTTATATTAGCTTATTTTGAAATGTTGTTCCACGTGTCTACGTCATCAAGTTATTTTTATTTCGACTTTTTATTTGTAATTTTATTAATGTTGTACTAATTTATTTGTTCTTTCGTTATTTAAAATAAAAATTATGTCAATTTGTATAATGTGGCGAGTGATTTGGCGATTTATATAATTTGGCGAAATTGGTCGACGGGATAATCAAGTAGTACCGCAGCGGATTTGGCGTTAAAATTCCCCAATCAGAGAGAAATGAATAGAAATCCATTTATAGGGAGATCGCCACTGTTTTTTAAATTATAATTCAATCTTTCGAAATCTTTTTAAAGTCGATCAAATTAGAGTGTATTTAGAGTCTGCGGTGTCTGGACGGGGGTTGGCGAGCGTAGCTCGTAGGGGTCCGAGCCTTCTAGTATCTTAAATTATGACAAATGCAAAATGCTGTCATATGGAAGTTTGTACGGATTTATTGCATTATACTTTAATTAAAACTTATTTAAGTATTTTCATTTCAAGGAAAATTTCTGAATAGATTGAAAAATAATGAGCCGCATTCGAAAGATCAAATTCATAATCATTCTTTTATTCAAAGAAAACCACCTAAAAAAACTACAAAAGAGTTCTCCCATGAAATTTTTTTATTCTTTAATCCTATCGCACTACACTTAACTGGTGTAATGCATCTGAAAATTTTCAGTCCAATTAAGATGGTGCAAAATTCCTAGGGCGTAAATCGATTTTACTAGACATGACTATTAAAGAATTAGCATAGAGAGTTTTTAATTATTGTCGATAAAAAGATTGATCGAGCCGTATTAAAGGTTGGCAGTCATTTATAAAGCTGCTCCGATAAAAAAAAAAAAAAACAGTCAAAAAAACACACTAGAAAAATATTTATTTGAAGCGTCACTTCCTCTCAGATGTTGACTCTTTATTATCAGGATTATTGAATCAAGAACATTGTATAAAAATATTATGGATCAAGTTCATGCACATCAAAAATGTTTATTCGAAGCGTCACTTCCTCACAGATGTTGACTCTTTATTATCAGGATTATTGAATCAAGAGCATTGTATAAAAATATTATGGATCAAGTTCACACACATAACAAAATCGGTGATAACCATCAAAATAATACAGCACAATACAATATTCACGAGGAGTCAATTTTACCAGATTTTTGATGCAGGAAGAACAAAATAATAAGTTAACTTTAAGTTGATGTAAGACCTTCTATTGACACAGCGGAGAGGTACAAATACGCATTACAGATAGAGTTATTATTTAACCCTTTATGTACTGAATTATGAATTCATGAAAATTTTTATCTTCTAAAGCATTTTTCGTGAATTGTTTAAACTGCATTAGAAGATTTTCATAGTCATTTAATACATTTTAGAAGGATTTTAGAAGAATTGAAGGATTTAAAAGGATTAATTAAATTTAAATTTAGAGGGATTTTATGCAGTATTTATAACGCCTCCCAAATCTTTTATGTTAAATATTTTTCTTAGCATTTTGTAGAATTATGACATGTACAAATATAATGTTCTTACAATAGAAATATAGAATTATTTCCGAATTGAAAATCCCCACCCCCTCTCAAAAGCCAAAAAAGTCGATTAAGATGCAAAGGCAAAAGAAATCATCCTTTTAAAATTATTTTTGTTTTGTGTAACCCATAATGCTTTTCGAACAAGATAAAGTAATGTATCTCTAACTCATTCTAAACTGTATTACAACTAATCGATGTATTAAATGAATTTTATAACAAGTTATTTTAATGATACTTATAAGTACCGTCAGTAGATAAAGGGTTAATCAGAGGTCTCCATTGGTAGCAGTGTCTCTGAAGCATAAAACTGAGCAATAATGTGAAACTTTAGGTGAAAATTGAATTTTCGAAGCGTCCTTTCGAATAGACATAATTAGGCAAAATAAAATGGAACATTTTCATTTTCGATAGAAGTGAGATTAGGAAAAATAGAAGAAAAGCAAAGGCATGACTATTTGAAAACTTTACAATTTAGAAAAGGGAAAAAGAACAAGAAGTATTTGAAGACAATACACTAAAGTGAATTTCGAAAATTTTAGAAATATTAAAAATATATTGCATGTATATCTATATAAATATACGTGACGACATTTTGTAAGACTCAGAAGAAAACTGAGTTCAGAACAATAACATCGTTTAACTCCAATAGAATATTCTGCACCCACTAAATTCCATATTCTGGAACTTTAATCAGTACCATTCTACCATTTATTTAGTAAATTAGCACTGAGGTAAATATACTAGAACAGCACATTGCAGTCGTCGTTAGCCGTTTTATCCTGGATCGAATATATAGGGGTTTCTCCTTAAATAAAAGAGCAGAATTATCCGCATAAGAAGCACTTTTATTTAATCAGTTGAGTATAATACAATATGTCATTCTGTCTAACCTGTCATTCGCCATAGTTAGCATTCGCCATAGAATATTTCGATTTTTTTCACTACTTAACTTTAGTAGTTAGTCATGTCCTCATGATCTACATTTTAAAAATGATGTTATGATATCAATGTATTATTCAAATAAAAAAGTGTTCCGGCGACAGGCATGAGTTTCCAAGAAATGGAAACGCGAAAACCTGCTATCCTCGGTCATATTTTGGCGTTTTAAATCTCTAAACAGAGCGATTTTCTCTACACTGCAGATGTACTGACTACCGAATAACAGCGCGAATAGGCGCAAAACTATATTTTAAGTGCGGACGAAAAAATTGAGCAAGCCAGACTTTTCGGAAAAAAAAAATCAGCCTGAATGACCAAAAAAGATAAAGGTACAAAACAGATGTTTTTCAAAAAATTCATATCCGCATTTAAGATTGAAAAATGAGAGATCTTCAAACAAATAATAATTACAGAAAATATTTTTTAGAATAAATTTTAAAAATAAATAAAATATTAAAATACGCATTTTAAATAGAAATAAATATAGTAAACATAATGATTGGAGTATTTTTTAAGATAAGAAATAATTTAATAAACTAGAATTGTAGTATAGAATCATGTTAAATTAGAAATTTTTTGGGGGTAATTTTAATTTTCGTAAAATATATATCATTATAAATATATTATTTCTATGCTGACATCTTAAATACTTTTCTTTCTGATACTACACAATCTAAAGAATTCCATTTAAAAGTTAAAAAACAAAAAACAAAAAAAAAAAAACAAAAAAAAAAAACCTCAAATTAAAAATAGCTTATTATACGTTATTACGCAATGGCTTTCTGGGTGCATTGCACTGCAGTCTAACTATTGTGTTAATTTGTGAAATCACCTCGAATAGTACACATTACATTAAATTTATTGTTTTCTTTAAGAGCAACCCGACACAAAAGATAAATTATTTAATTATATTTGTACAGCATATTATACAGAAACAGTATGCCAAAAACTACGCTACATATCATAAAATGAATAAAACATGAACTGTGAGCATTATCCTGGAATGCAATTTCTTCTATATATGTATTTATGCAAATATGAATATGTGCTGGAATAAGTAATACCTTTTTGCCGATTTTTTGTTTTGATGAAAATGTCAAAACGGAATAATGATAATAGTCTGAAGACGCATTCAATTATCAGTGTATTATTATGATTAATGCTCATAGCAAACAATTTATCTACTTAGTTTTATTTTCAGGGAAAATCATTTGTTGATTTCACTCCAAGTAGGTTTGGCACGCGAAGAATCAAACATTCAGAAGCGGAATGTCAGAAGCAGAAATCTGTAGCTTTACAAAAGAGTCTATTAAAATTAAAGTAATCTTACGAAAATTTTATCTGTAATCCGGGTTGCATTTCATAAAAAGTTTTAGGTGTCCCAGATTCCTAAAAAATGCTTCGTAACCTTACAGGTTTTTTGATTTACAGAGCAAAAGAATATATGTTACATGAATTTTTCCTGTTGCCGTTACATAAAATGTTCTAGGAATCCCAGTATCCTAGAAAAAATTTAGTAACTTTAGAGATTTATTTTACAGTATATTGGAATACATCTAAAAGAAAAACAATAAATTATAGCATTTGTAAACATGTAAATTTGGAGAGAATTATTCTTCGTCTATTATTTTATTTTAATAAGTGACAGAATTTGAACCATTAATGGTGTGCAGCATAAACTATTCACAAGCTTCACTAAAATGATCAACTAATAAAAGAAAAATGTAAAGGATGCATTCTAAAGTATGAAAATATAACAGATGTCTGTAAATTACATCAATATCTATTCTTTTTAAAACTTTATGTAGCACAAAACACGTGCATTCTAAACAGTCAAAAACTTTATTTATATATATATATATATATATATATATATATATGGCTAGTTCTGAAATGAAGTGGAAATTTCACTTTGGTAATTTGTAAAAAATAAAAGTTCAAATTTTCGCGTTTAAGTTGTGTTTCCAACATTTTCTTAAGGTTTTAGAGATAAATAAATCATGATCCGAGGTCAAGGTTATTTTTTTTAATTTAAAATTAAATTTCATTTTTCATATGAACATGTATGTGACAACCTTTAATAGTAATGATGAATATAAGTTTTATTGTGTATTTACTAGATTGGAAAACATTTATGGTTGCGATATTAGTTTGTTTTATTGTTTAAGAGGTATAATATCTAATTTCAATGAAATACAGAAAGTCAAATAACACATCAAAATTAAAACTGGATTACAATATCGTTAAAGAACACTATTCTTGAGTAACATGTAAAAAAAAAAAGAAATAAAAAGCTCAAATTAACTTTTTTTATTAAATTGTATTGCAGTTTTGAGAGATTAAATCAAAGATACATTGTAACCGATTGTTCACTTTCCACTGTTTAAACCACACAAATTTATTTGTCAGATCTTATGATTGCTTCTTGCTCCTTACTAAAAACAATTTTGTTCTTGTATCCGGAACATCTTTGCATAAATTTAACTTCCACGTAATCTTCAACTGAAGTCACATTTGCTAAATACAGATTAACTGGACCTAATTGAAATCTTGTGCATACTGCGGTACTTCTTTATTATTTTTTCAGAAAGGACAAGTCCAGAGGCTTTCTTTGACTTTTGAGACTTCTATTTTTTTTCAAAATTTTTCTCGATTTGAGTGGTCAATGCAGCACTGAATTCCAGAAATTTTCTAACTTTATGAGAAACGTTTTCACCTTTCAATATTTTCTGTACCTTCACTTTTAGACTTTAAATTTTTTCGTTTACTTATGATGCGTTGATATCTTTTCTTATAATAATCTTTTTTTTTCTTTTATATTTCAACTTTTCATAACATTTTTAAGCTCTTTTTCAAGCAATTTTATTCTTTAGTATGTCTTTGTTTTGTTTCTGTTAACAATTTTCGACCCCTTTTTACCCGATTGGTAGCTGCTTTTCCTATCACATTTTTAACATCCGCAATAGGATTGTTTATAATTTCCGAATCCTCATCTGTTTCTGGTGTAGCAGAATTTAAAAAAACTTGCTGTAATTTTTCTTTATTTGATTTCTTCTCTCGACTTTTCTTTGTCTTTTGTACCCAATTCTTTCTTTGTGCACACTTCTGTCGTTCACTCAATTGACAAATAGCTTTTATTTTTCCTTCTTTTTTCTTCTTTTAATACAGTTTGCGCCCTTTTTTCTTACATTCTTCATACAATTCTGGATGTTCTTTCATTTTATCTTATCTTTTCTGCTCTGCTTCTCGTCTGAGTTTTCTTTTCTTCTCTACTGAATTGTTTTTGCTTTTTGCCCGAGCCATAACTAAAAAATATTGAAAAATATTAACGCGTAATTAGATAAAAATAAATGGAAAATACAGCACTTTAAATGTACGATTGCAGAGTACTCTAGTGTGGCCATATTATTTAAATATAATATTAAATATTTTTTTTTATTATTATTAGTTATTTATCAAAATTTAAATTTAGTTCTGTTTTTATTTTTTTTTTAAGTTTAGGAGATCAGGAAATTCAACAAGAGGCTTTAAAATAAAGTTTAATTAAACCTAACTTGTTTAACTAAAATTTTACTTTTATTTAAAGATACAATACGGCATTGAAAAATCAAACTTATACAAAATTAAATATTTTAGAATTAAAAATTTTCATTTTCAAAAAATATTTTTATTAATATAAAATTATCCCTAAAATAAAAATATAGGTTCAATAATTAAAAATATACTTTAAGTACCCTTAAAATATTGTTTACATCAATAAATGTCACATCCATAGATCAGTAACACCTCCATCATACAACAATGGCATGGAGGTGACATCCATGGAGATGACATATCTGAGATTAGGCCTAATATTTTCTAAACTATGCACAACATGAACATAATGCTACTTGGATACAAAATTAAATAAAGCAATTTAACTTTACTTATCAACAGAATTCTGCTACTTTTAAAACTGACAAAATTAATGAGGCCAAAATTAATGAGTTGGCATCCAATTAAAGTACACTTTGGTAATTAACAGTTTTTTAATTAAAACTAGATGAAGTAACAACTTGCCATGCTTTAGAAGTATTCCATCATATCAGTAGCTGCCTGGAGTTAATTTATATTCCAAGTTCTAGATTGTTCTGCCATCTAGTAAATTTTTATATAACTATAACTAATATGTCATGGAAGTAGCTCTAATTCTGGGGACTGATGTGTCTTGGTCGGTAATTTTTTTTTTTTTTAAATAAAAATTTTCAGAATTTTGTTTTAAAAAGTAAGTAAAGTACATCCATTTTTTAACTTAATACATTTTATACGGTTCTTTTCGTTTATCTTATGGGATATATTCATGTTCTAAAGTAAAAACAGGCATGGAGGGACATACCATGGAGGTGACATTTAGTATGATTTTAATTTTATTAAAATAGTTTTAAATTTCAAATTCACTCTAAAGTATATTTTATTACAACTTTTAGATGTGCCTTCATAGATTATCAGTTTAGTTGAACAATTATTAGCATAAAAGAACAAAAAAAAAAATGATTCGGACTCAAATTTCCACTTAATTTCAAAACTATCCATATATATATATGATCTAAATTGATTCTTGAAAAAAAAAATATGAACTCTTCCTACAATTTTTTTTAATGACAATTCATTTTTAGAAGCTATAAATATGCAAAAATCAAGCTCAACCAAAATTACAGTTGATTACTTGAAGTAGTTTTCAGTTATGTTTAAAAAAAGAACATCATTGCAATCTCTTTTGCAAAGATTACAAACGAATTTAACATTTGGAGTTCCAAACTTTAAGCCAGTACAATTCTGAACTACCAGGCCGAATGATACACTTGATATCTTATAGCAAAATTTATCCAAAAATCCAAATATGATCAAATTAAATGTCAGAATTTGGTGTTAACTGTGAAATGTTTAAAGTTCGATAGAATTTCTTTATAAAGATAACACATTAATAAAACAAAATAGTATAAGATTAAATAGTATATGTTATTACTAAGCGATTTGTATTTATATGATGATAGTGGGAGGTGGTGTGCTTTTTCCTTGCATGCGCATTCGCAGAAATATAAAAGCATTATCGCATGCTATTTTACCACCAAATTGTCCCAGAGAGGTGCAGGAAATACCCTGTGACAGGGAATTATGCTTGTCTTCTGATTGATCATTTATACATTTAAATTTTACAATCATAATTTTTCAAATGCCAGAATCCATTTGATTTGTTTCCTTGGATTAACACAGCCCAGAAAATGAATATGTACTTTTCCTCAAATTTTCATAAAGTTATAAAAGAAAATGTAATAGGGGTTTATATAGAAATTTTAAAAAATAAAATAATATTTTTCAAGAAAAAGTGCAGGAAATATTTATCATATCACCAGAAAAATGATATAAAATATAAATATGAAGAAAATTTTTTTTCTTTGAATGGCAGTTCTTCCTTTGGGGCTGTTTAGATCCATGTAAATTAAAATCTGAATTTTCGCTGTTAACTTTTGTAAAATGGAAATGTTGTCGACACCTATTAATTCATATTCGGAAAGTAAACACAGTTCCCCGTGGAATGGTATCTCTTGTATCTCTGTGCGGCAATTCGGTGATAAAATAGCATGAGGTAGTGTATTTGTTTCTCTACAGCTGTACATGGTACATTGTCGTAAACTTCCAAAATTATGATAAGCATTCTTACATCTGGTAAATAAGAAATTAACAGATGCATTATGGTATATTGCATTTTTTGTTGTTATGAATTTTGATGTTTGATTAATCGTATTTATTTTATTATTGCTCGAAAAAATGAAGAAAATTATTATTATTAATTTCAATTCATTGAAACTTCCCCTCATAAACTTCATCCGAATGGAATTTAGAGAGATTTTTACTGTCTTTTTCCTCCCCAAAATACGTATGGTTTGCAGAATTCATTTCTTGAACTAGGATGAAGATTTAAACTCAGAGTTTTTGCAGTATATAAATTGTTTATATAAATTGTTTAGTATATAAATTGTTTTTGTATAATAGAAGATCCATAACTTTTTTCAATCAGAAATAAGGAATATATATATATATATATATATATATATATATTTATATTTATACATTGGGGAGTATTTCCAATGCCCCGTTCATCTACTATCGAAAGGTAATTTTCATCAAGCTTCAGTAACCTGAATCTAATTTTTGAGTTAGATTCTGAAAGAGTATTATATACTTTGAAGCTTATATTTACATGTAGGCTAAATATCTCATAATTGACAAAATGTCGGTTATAGGAAAAATAGAAGGATAATTCCTAAACATTATTTTATTGCTTAATTTACTGTTAAAAATCGTAATTATTATGCCATATGCAGGCAACCCTGTAACTTACGTGTCGTCTGATAACCAGTGCTGTGCGGCAGACCATATTCAGATCAATTACGAAAATCTCAGCAGCTCGCTGGCCCGTGTTGCGAGTGAGATCTTTTTTCAGCAGCGAGTGATGTTCTGTTATTAGCAGGCGATTCTTGGCCAAGTCCATAGTGTTGTGTTTCCGTAATAAACTCTGTAGTTGTATCGTTATCTTTGTTCAAGACAAGAATTCCCCAATATATCCCTTTTTTAACCAAACATAGTAAATCTTTTCTTAAGTAGAGGAGACAAGCGAGAGTTGACCCACATATTACAAAATTATTTTTTATTTTTTAAATATTGAATGTAGAATAAAGTTTTATACATCATTTTATTCTTTATACAATCAGTTATCAAAATAAAATTGCTACATAAGTATAACATTTAAGAAAATTTGAAGAAAGACTGAAGAAATAATTGTTCAAGACTCCTCACATATGGGAGGGTTGACCCACTATATGGGAGGCTTAACACACTTTGTTTTATATTGCATAATTTGTGAAGAGAAATAAAATTATTTTAAAAAAAGAAAGTAAGTTTACGTTACATCTTGAATTATTATAAAAAAATATATTATTTAAAAAATATGATGCTTAAATAAACCTGTTGAGACTCATTCGCAAATCAGAGGAGAAAAATATTTTTAAAACAAGATTTTGTCTGAGCAGGTATAATTGTACAGCGGGGAAAATAAAATCTTGGCATTTAAGGCAGTATTCTGTTAGAGACAGGTTCCGTTTTCATAATGTTTCATGTTATTATGTCCGGATTTAGAAGCTACTGTCAAGATTTTTTGTTTGTCTCATTGTCCTATTTTTTGTGACACTCGACCTTACAACTCTAGATGTCACATAGTTTGGCTTAATCTAACTGTATTCACCGTGGTGAAATTTGTCTACATACCTTCCTAAAGTTTTTCGATCGATGTTATGTTCTTTTGCAGCCGAATGAGCACTTACATCTTTTTTCATTAACATCTTTTAGTCCTTAGGGGCAAAGTACTTTCAGTACTAAAATGTTGAAAAAAAATGACGGGCACCGTAATTTACTAACAAATTTATTTCGAAATATGAAAAGGCTATACTTCACATACATATTAAATGAAAAAGATTTTAGCAAAATTCTTGTGTCATTGTGACGTTTTCGAATTAAAATTAAGTGGTTTTATAAACATACTCCTGCCCTTGAAAGGGATAAGACTGCTTTCATCCTTTCTAGTTCTTTCTAGTCTTCCCCACTGTTTATATTTACTTATTGTAATATTTAAATGGAAAAAAGTTCCTACCAACTTTCCCATTTTCTAGCAATTTTTCACATCTTTCTATAGTCAGTTTTTAACATTTTCTTTTACGTGGCACCATTTTACTGTAGCTTTACAGAATAAATTTACATACTTTTATATATATAACCATTAACTTTCCATTATGCACAGTGTATAATACAAATATTTCCAAAACCACCTAATTAAGGGAGCTTTGAGCATCTGGTTAACCCTCCCTCACATTGACAGGGTCAAGCCTCCCTACACAAACCTTTTCTAAAGAATGTCACATTGTTCTGCTAAGCCTAACTTACTGTACAGTCTTTATGCCTGGAATGAAAGCTCGATATTTCTGCATTACTTTAAACCCACTTACTTAAATTTCTATGATATAATTTATTTGAAAAAAACTTACAAAATATTTCTAAAAAACACAACTTTTAGGTTGAAAACGCCTCACAATTGTTTTTCCCACACCTATATTTCTATGAAACGAAGACTGTCTTATGAGCATTCCAGTAGCTTTGGTTGACACCTATTGATAAAATTCTGAAATTCTTTTAAATATGAAAATTGATCGGTGGGTTAAGCCGCCCGTATGGTCAACCGTCCCTAGTCTCCCTTATATTTATCTAAATATATTTCATAAATCTCAATTTCCTTATTGTTTCAGTAAATCAAAATGCAGAGAGAAGTCCCTATCTATCAATAGAGGTGCCTACAATAGATGCTACATATTTCAAGTTATGAAATGTGTTTATTATAAACTTCATTGTAATACATGGGACGTCTGTTGATTACAAATTCCTAATGAATCTAAATTTTTTTAATGCTTTCTAAAACTTTCAAGAATTTGCAATTATGAATGCTCTTATTATGTAATTCTACACAAAAAAAGATAAGAACACTTACGTCTGTCACAAATCTAATTAAATTGTTTTTAATCTTTAAATTTATTTTATCTTAAATTGTATTTAAATGTCATTTGAATGTATTTAAACTACATTGAAATACTTTGGTCATTTGTATTATATAAATTGCAAATAAATCCAAAATTTTTCAATGCGCTGCAAAATATCAAGAATTTATAAAATAAGAAGACTGGTATGGCGTGAATGTAATCAATTTGTATTTAAGGTTAGTTGGGGTAACTGGACCCACGAGGTAACTGGGCCATAGGCTATTTTATAAAAAACCGTTGATGTATTTTAAGTTTTAGCTTTTGTGAACAATACCCCTTAACCTCTACTTCCTAAAACAACGTGTGTCAACCCAATCATAACTCTCTCTCTGCTGTGTTAGGTTGTCGAAAATTTGCGTTTCCTTTTTTAAAACAGCGTCAATTTGGTTGAACTTCCTCGGCTTTTTATTAAAATACTGTAAGTACTTTTATTAAACAATCTTTTTTTTTTTAATAATTAGGCAGATAACTTCGTTAATATTAATAGGTTTCTACACATATTTACTTCATGTTTCAAATGTAAGCCCGCTGTACCAGTTAGCCCATAAATTTTTCAAGAATGGGGTAACTGCGACATATATCCGGGGTAACTGGACCATGCTGGGTCCAGTTACCCCAATAATTATAAATATTTTTTTTAGTTTCTCTTATAACGGGAAATAAATTTCTCTACTGTTTTTTGCTCTCAATGAAGAAAATTGTAGAATACCTTATTAAAATTACGTAATAAAAATTAAAAAAAAACATATTGAATGATATCAAACCAAATTTCTTGACCCCTTGATAGCCGGTGATGCCACTATGGCATCACATAATTTTAATTCCTAATTGCCACATTGGCACTGGAATTTTATAATGAAAGTTTCACCTTTATGAAGTACGCGAAAATATACTTTTACTTGTTTTCAAATAGATTCTCTTGTAAATACTGGTGTCATTAAATTATTTGAACATTTTATGAATGCTAATACTTTGCCCCTGAAAGCGAAATAGCCAAACCTTGAAATTGGACGATACAGGGGTCGCATTCTATAGGGAAACTTTTATTGTTCCTACCACTATTTTTAAGATAATATCACCATCGCGCCTTTCTTTAGAATATGTTAAATAAAATGATCATGAAGGGTTCTGGTAGGAACAATAAAAATTTCCCTATATAATGCGACCCCTGGATACAGATAAAGTACTTAAGTATTTACGTAGCCGTTTGTTCATAGATTTAGCTTGCTAGTTTTTCCCTTTAAATACCCGTATGGCTTTTATACTTATTACCTATACTGAAGTAGATAAGTACTTACTTAATTTTTATGTTTTTGATATAAATAAATCTAATATTTTCACTTTTAGTGTTTTTTTTAGACACATTGACATCAAAGGTTTCCCATACAACGCTCTTTATTGACATATAATTTGCATGATATGCCTGGTTTAAACTTTTTAAAGTTGTTTACACTTTTTCTAACAGGACCAGATATGACACATGAAAAAAAATGCGAATGGAAGATAGACTCTCCTGGTCCACTTACCCCATTTTCGTGGGGCAACTGCACCCATGAGGAAAGAAAGATGAAATATGCATATTTTTATATTTTTAAATATTAAAATGTAACTTTGAGCATTTCTGTCTGATAGAGGGAACGTAACTGAACAAATTTACAGAAGTTCAGATTTTAATTTAAAAGAAAATTAGCTTTTTGAACTGAATTGTCAGAACCTCCAGAGTCACATTGTAAAATCATGGCCCAGTTGCCCCAACTAACCTTAATATCTTTGAAAATATAAAAAAAAATTGTCTTCCGCAACTATGTTCTAGCTTTTCATAGCTTTTCAAATATATATATATAAATAGCTCCATAATTTTATACAAGAAAGTGTTGTGTAAAAAACAGATAAAACCAATATTTTTACCCTGCCGTGGTTACTGAAGTCATGATATTACATTAAAAGAAGAAAATAAACTCTATTCTTATTTTAAAAAAGTAAAATTCTTTACATTTTTAGTAATTCAAAACTTCTACATTACTTCATGAAAATTATCAATGTTATTTTTTGTAATAGAGAAAATAAAGTGATATAAAAAAAAGTGATATAGAAGAAAACTTAATGAAAACTAAAACCTTTACAAAAGAAGAAGACTTTAAATGTACACTGTAAAAAAAATTCCGCAACGTTCCTGGGAAAAAATGGGCAGCTGAGTTGCCCATTATTTCCAAGAAACATTTCTTGAAAACGACTGGTACTTTACTGTATATGTTAAAAACTTTCTACAGAAATGCCAGTAAGTTTCCTGCGAAATACCAGGAATATTTCTGTTGACAGCAAAACATTACTGACATATTCAAGGCTGGAGTAGCACAAGAGCGAAAAATGTCCCGACCAGGGATCGAACCTGGATACTTGGCGTACCGTGCCAATGCCTTACCTGTTAGGCTATCCGGACTGATACCTGGCTGACATAATTCACTCTGGATGTTCGTTCCCTTCATTATGACACTACTGACATTTCACAGTATGCGGGATCCGCAGACGATTTTTACATTTCCAGTTGACAATTTTCGCTTTATTATCATTATTTGTTAGAATGAAAAAATATTTTGAAATTGACATCAAAATTATTATTTATAATTTACACGAAAAAATAAATTTTCAGTTAAAATTTAATAAAGTAAATATATATGTGATATATTGTTTCTGAACTTTGCTTAAAATATAAAAATATATAAATGTAAATAATAATTAGAAAAAAAATCTAGACATAAAATATTTTGGATTTTCGTCAGTGATTATGTTAGTTTACAAGTTAGATAAAATACATATAAATTTTCATGAAAAAAAAAACCTAAACGTAATTGTATATTTTTTCCGAAAATAAAAAAAAAAATTCAAATTTGCAGCAATTCAAAGTGTCAAATATATGTCAAATTTAAATCAAATTGTAATAAAGTGTTAAAATATAAAATTAATTAAAAAAGAAAAAAAAAAGTCAAGAGGTAGCATCGAACCCGGGCCGTACGGGTGGCGTGCAAGCTTTCTGCCTCCACACCACGAAAGACACGTTGAGAGCTGCAAACTAATGGGTATTTGAAACGTATGCTAAAAACTCGGCATCTAATTTCTGAAAATCTAAGGCCCATTTGAAGAAATCCTCTCACAAGAATAATTAGAGATAAGAACTCTAAAACATACTTTAAATTAATCAAAATAGGTGAGAATCATATTTGATTGTCCCCTGGTTAATGCAGATCCAAATAATAGGTGTATTTTTTTTTTTACACAGTCTGCTCGTTAAAGATTTCACAGACAAGTACGAGAGATAATCTCTTAGTGATGTCACAGAGGTATTGTATTTTCATCTGAATTATCTTGACAATAGAGACGTAAAGGATTATGTCGTCTATTGATTTATTTGCATTCCATATTGATTTTTTTACATTCATTTAAGGAATTCGTTTTCGACACTCGCGCGCGAGCAACGGATTATAGGAAAAAAAAATAATAAATGGCGGCCGCAGCGTTTTGCTGTTTCCAACTTTTGTTCAGGAACGTTTCAGATAAGAAAACCAGAATTTCACAGGAAAGAGCTAAATTATTCTGAAAACCTGATAAAAGGCGAAACGTTCCTGGATTTTACATGGAAAGTTACCATTTTTTTTACAGTGTATCTTATCTGCACTTTATTTTTTAAAAGTATGGAAGACTATATTGTCTTTTCAGAAACTATGTTCTAATGTTTTCCAATATTTAAAATAAACGCGCAGATTTATACATAAAAATGTTAAGCAGCTCACAGAGCCAATCATTCCTTTTCGACTGAAAGTCATACTTATTTTTCGATTGACTGAAGAAAGTCGTTTCGATTCGATCGAATAGTTTCGAGTTGTTGTTTTCATAAGTCGTTTCGACTAAAAGCCATATTTACCTCTAGAAGACAACATAAACTTTTAAGGGATACTTTTAAAGAAATCGTAAATTCTGCAGAAATCTAAATAAAAAAAAAAAAACTGTTTCACTATTTTAATAAAGTATCAATATTTTACAGTATAATAAAAAATATATATAATGTAAAGCTAGAAGAGTCTGCGCACATTTCAAAAGAATAAAAATAAAAAATCTAAATATTAATTTTTCGCTAAACTATGCATGAATATTTTTGACTTCATTTGTTTTTCAAGCACTCCCATTGTTATTTTGTTGCAATGCTGTAATTTAATAGAACAGCAGTAATAAAACCAAGGAAACTATTTAGTGTAATCTCTCCTTACAAGGTAGGCGATATTGCGCACATGGGTTGGAGAGATTGCGCATGTGGGGAGAAGAGATTGTTCACATGGGTAGAAGAGATTGCTATTAATAATAAATAAAGTTAAATTGTTAACTATAATAATTACACTTAAATGACAATGTTGTGAGACTTTTGTGAGTAAATATTATTGTATAAGGAGTGAATATTTCAAACTAATGTTTAAATAATAAAACAGAAAGAATTTAACAACCGTTAAGGAATTTAAATTTAAGAAGAAGATTGAAATATCAGTAAAAGCAAGCCCTACTAAGATTACAAAATAACATTAATTTACTTCATAATATGTTTAATTAGAAAATTACATCATTTTCATTTCCACAGTTTCAATGTATTTTGCTCGCTAACCGAAGTTGTCATCGCCCACGATTGAGGCATTGTTGCTGTAAATCATGCAACTTTCGTACAACCCCCCGCCAAAAGCAATACATTGAATCCAGTCAGTGGTCGAATTTGTCTGCTGGTGCAGTTCCAGACATTCAATGCACTCACCCTAATTTACTCTCGTTTTTTTTTTCCTTTAGTTTTTTTATCCCACTGTTTCTAGAAGCACCTTATCTTCAGCTGTTCTTTTTGCAGTGACTTCTTTCTTAAGTTTTTCTCATGTATATTTTGTGGATTAGTAACATTAGTTACACTCTTTTTCCTTTTGATTTCGATGGCACTAAACTACTTGGAATGGGTGGAAGCTTTTCCAAATCATTGTAGGTGTTATTAGAAAATTTATTTTAGTTAACAAAATTAATTTATTACCAAATTAATTGTTCATAATTTAAAGATATATATATAAATATTTAATTAATTTATTAATAAATATATTATTAAATTATTAACAAAAATAATTGCATAAAATTAATTTAATAACAACTGTATTATTAATTTATTAATAGAAATTTTATTTGAAAAAGTATTTTTTTGCAAATTAATTTTCATGCCAAATTTAGTTTCGATAATTATATGTTTTTCCGAAATTATTTCAAAATTGATTCATTCACATGTTTTACACATAATTTGCAATTGATGCATATTTATCAATAAGCTACGTAATCTCTCCTAGCACTGAAACTTAAGTGGAAATGCGCCATCTCTCCTAAGTAGCAGATGTGCAAACTGTCCTATTTCGGTAGGTGAGATTGCGCGGCCTTTTATTTAAACATGGCTACTTCTAAAATTAATTGTTGGTGTTCGCATCCTTAGTCTAGGTTAGTAGTTTATAAGAAATCGGTTAATTTCAAAATATTTTGCACTACTGACATTCTATAAAAATTCTGATGAACAGTTATGAAAATTAAAGCACTTGTTTTGGAAAAAAAAACAAAATAGCAATGCTTTATCCAAGACACTTGGAACAATCAATGCGCACATTCATGTAGACACTGCACGAATGCTGCTGTAAAACTACGTTGATTCGCTGCGCGTGCACGCTACTCCTTCCCGTCGAATCTCTTTGTGGGCGATCTATCCTACCGTGCGATCTCTCCTGGCTTTACCTTATCTCTCTATTCCAAAAAAAAGTAACTACCGCTGTCACCGCCGCCGCCGCCGATTTTGATTTTTTTTGTGAACGGAGGCCTTTCTTCGTTAATATTAACAAAAATAATGCATACAAAAATATGAAAATCGGTGGTTTTATACAGAAATGTTGGATAAACACGCTGATGCAGACAGTTTTCAAATCGAAGAATTATTTTAAGAGTTATTTAATGCTAAAGTTGGACAAAATCGTTCCACTAAAAAAGTTTTATAGCAGCAAAAACTATACATGGCAGTGTAATCATTTTTAGATCATTTTATGCGTTAGAATTTGCCGGAGATTAGATTGCATTAATTTTTTTATTTTGACTCATTTTTCCAGGTTTTATTTCTTTTTTAAATTCAAATTTTCAGCATTTCTAGAGATATGTTTTACAGATTTCAGAAAATTGTACTAATTTAAACTGTTGCCAACTGCATAAAAAGCGCAAGCAATAATGTTTGCTTCAAATTAAAAATTTATTTACACGTGACTATTATAAACAGGAAAAAAACTTTCAAATTAGAATTAAATAATTACGTATAAAAAGCAGGAACTTATTAAAAATTACGTCATAAAAAGTATACACGTGAATTTTAAAAGAGAAAGGATATTGTAAAATAATAAATTCATTAACATGCATTAGAAGTCTTAGGAGAAATTACGTCATTTTTACGTCACATTATAGTTATTACATAAAATGAACACAAAATAATATTGCAAAAAAGATTAAATTTAGAAATTGCGCTAGACATTTATTTGATATTTTGAGAATTAATTTAAAATGTCTCATTTAAAAGAACTTTCTTTTCGCTTTGTTAAAAAATACCAGGAGACAAAGACTCTCTTTACTGAATTCCTTTTATATTAGCTTATTTTGAAATGTTGTTACACGTGTATACGTCATCAAGTTATTTTTATTTCGACGTTTTATTTGTGTTTTTATTAATGTTGTACGAATTTATTTGTTCTTTCGTTATTTAAAATAAAAATTATATCAATTTGTATAATTTGGCGAGTGGTTTGGCGATTTATATAATTTGGCAAAATTGGTCGACAGGATAATCAAGTAGTACCGCAGCGGATTTGGCGTTAAAATTCCCCAATCAAAGAGAAATGAATAGAAATTCGTTTATAGGGAGATCGCCACTGTTTTTTAAATTATGATTCAATCTTTCGAAATCTTTTTAAAGCCGATCAAATTAGCGTACATTTAGAGTCTGCGGTGTCTGGACGGGGGTTGGCGAGCGTAGCTCGTAGGGGGCCGATCCCCCTAGTATATATATATATTTATAATCTTAATTTGGTGATAATTTAATAAAGGAAATAAAGTATTTAATGCCAAAATACATTATAAAAATATCATTTTAAATAAAATTGTCATAAATGTAATTTCGATTATCATACCAACATCGATGTACATTCAAGTTTCATATAGTTCTTCTCTGTGCGCTGTCTATGTGCTGTCACTGCTTATCAGAGATGAACTTCCGCACTACACAAAGAATAATGATGCTATATGAATTGAGACATTAGTCACGAACAAATTTGAGATTAAACTGTGATAATTATGAAATAATAAAGGAATAGGAAAATTATTAAACGAATGTAGTCTATTTATTTTGTTCAAAGGATGTATAGGTGTTTAATTGATAAAACTGTTTAAAATTCGCTAAATTCAAATTTCAATTCATAGGTATAGTTATTAAACATATTATAACAATTTACTTTTCTGAAAAATAGATTTATTCTGCATTATGTTTTTTTTTTTTATGTTTAAATTTTTCCCTTTGATAGTAAATGATTTCTCATACGAAAAGAGAAAAGTTTTATGTATACCTTTTCATTTCATTTCTTTGCTTTCTTTGCTTTCCTTCTTTTCTTTTTCTTTTTTTTTAATTCTTTTATTTATTTATTTTTTGGCACTTTCAAATAGCAGATTAGTCATTTAAGCAAAAATAAAATCATTGAAAGGAAAACCGAATTAAAAAAAACAACAATCCAATTTTATTTATCACCAGGTCCCCACATTTATTGAATGTCTAATATAGACAAGGTTCGTCATTTTCTCGTCTCAACTTGCGCTGTCGTTGCTTAACAGAGAAACACTTCCGTTATGCAGAATCTGCATACTCGCAAAAGAATTACCAGATTCGTCACGAACTAATTAGGGAATAAGTTGAGGTTATTGTAAAATGAGGAAACAGTCATTCGTTAAATTAATGTCGTTTCAGTCTTTTGAAAATACTAATGATTGGGTGTTTTGTTTTAGATTTAATTTCTTCTAAATAATTTCTAAAATATTGCCTTGTGATAAGCAATGATTTTTTTTATGATGTTGAAAAAGATTCCATTGTATTTTCAGTTGTGTTAAACTTTTAAGAAAGAAATAAACGACTTATGACTACAATAATTTATAAAATAAAAACTGTTAAGTCTGTGGTGAATGTTATCTAATTTATTATCAACTCACAAGCTTTCAGGAACCTTTAAATTAACATAGTTCATCTCACCCCAATCCTGTCACTGCTTATCAGAGAAGGTGTTCCGTTCTATTCAACTCATGATGATCACAAATTAATTACCAGATGGATCACGAACTCAATAAGTATTAAATTAAGTATATTATGAAATGTTAAAAGAAATAGGAATTCATTAAATTAATGACGGGATAGTCTTTTGTTTGGTTCAGAGTATGTTTACGAGATAAAAAAGATTTTAACTAAAATAAATTCGATACATTAAAAATATTATTTAAAAAAATAATTCGTTATATTCCGAAAAATGAATGTTTTTTTTTTAACTTTTTACTTCTGTTTTCAATTTTTTCTTCGTATTTTTTTTTTATTATTATGGTAGCTAATGGTATGAAACAATGTTTTATACTTTCCTTAAATTTTCAATTCCATTAATTTTTTTAAAAGAAAATAAAGAACTTAAGGTAAAAATTTAATTATAAAAAAACAATTTTTAAATATGACGTAAATACAATTTAAAGAATCTGTGACTTAGACATAGGCTTTGTTACATTTCTTTAACCCTTTGAGGGCGGTGTCCTTAAAAAGGACACCTAATTTTAATTCCAAAACTGACAAACGGCACCTAGAATACTTAATTAAAATTTTCCTTTTATAATGTACGTGAAAATAAGCAAGTTCATATTTTCTAATAAATTCATTTATGCATTCTGGTGTCAGTCCATTATTTCATCAGTTTGCAAACAGAATTACTCCGCGACGGAAAGTGTTAAGTCACAGATTTTCTCCTTATTCTGGTTTTACCCGGCACTATCACTGCACATGAGAGAAGTAATTCAGTTTCGTGCAATTTATAGTGATCCCAAATTAATAACAAGGACATAAGTTGAGATTATTATGAATAGTTAATTGAAATAAATATCCCTTAATTGAATACCGTTTCTGCCTTTGACGTAGTTCATAAGTAGTACAGGTAATATTATGGGTAATTATGATTTTGAATACAATAATTTTAATTTTGATACATCCGGAGGACATGATTATGAAACATGTTTAATCAGCTTAATATTCATATTCAGCTTGAAAAAAAAATTTAAGAAAAAAGTGCTTGCGTTAGGTCTCTTCTCCTTCATTCGTGTTTAAGACTGTGTATGTGTATATCAAAGACCCCGGGAATTGTACAGGTCTTGACCACAATATGTATCTTTAAAATATCTTTCGTCAGATACATTTCACTTCGTTTACTTTATAACGCTCCACAACCGATAAAAATCTGTTCCATAATAATAACATAGATCCTTAACCCTCTCGCTGCGTAACTGTTTTATTAAAACAGCTTCAAAATAATTAAATAACTTTTTTTGCCACCGGTTTTTCTAAAACAAAAATTTTTGTCTAAATTAATCGGGAAAATGCTCCGATTAAATACGGCAAAATTTACAAAAAGAAAAAAAATAACTTGTGGGAATAATAAAGGAGGATTAATTAGACGGAAAAATGCATGCCCTAGAAAATGTCGGGTTGCGCAGCGAGATGGTTAATGTACTCGTATAATTATAAATATATAATAATTCAATAGTTACCCGATGTGCATTTAACAACTATTCCATTGATTTGTGCTTTAAGTATTACTAAAGCATATACGGTAAATTGTTTCTAAAAAATATAGTGACAAATTATATATAACGAAGTTTATTGTTATTCTAAATCATAAATAAACATTTCTAAAATAACATATTAATATAAACAAAATAAGACTTTTAACATAAAGCTCATTAAGTATGTTGAATGATATACCATTAAGCGTAATTATTAATATGCACAAACATCGACACCAATGTTGATTTTAAGTAATATGTATATTGTATATATATCCTAAACAACAAATAAAACACATTTTTAAAAATGTCAAAAATTACCGATATACGTTAAATTATTAATCCTTTAACGTGTAGGAAATGGATATATTATTAATTTGTATTAATTGGATATTTTTTTCTAAATAGTCGATGTACAGTATGCCAAAATAAGGAAAAAACTTAAAGATTGTTTTTAAAAAGTTGTAGAATAATACATTTTGCATTAAAGTTTCATCTTATTACTATTTTGTTTTCCAAATATTTTATGAGGATTCTTTTAAAGTACATTTTTATATAAAAATTTTGAAAATATCATATGAACCGGCATATTTTTATTTCCATTCGAATTGTCACGCCGTATTTACACCAAATTCAATTTGGTATTATTCTATCTTTAAAATACCACAGCATCGAGATTAACGTGTTTAGCGTTTGTGTAAATTTTGAGAGAAGTAATTCGAAAATTGTGATATATTCCTACAAAAGGTGTTAAAATTAAGAACAACTGTGAAACGAAACACATATGGCATATGTTAAGTGACTGTATATTGACATATATAATGGCATATGTGAAGGGAAAGAAAATTTTTTTGATAGTAAGTTTTTTTCATGTGGATTTTGATGATGGCAAAAAATATATTTTCTATTTAGAATTTTTTAACAATCGCATTATTTAATCTACACTATATTACCATTAATGACCGGCAACTTTCAATTTTAGACATTTTGTAAAATATTTAGAAATATACTTGACAGATTCTTCTGGAATTTCAGGATTAAAAAGAACAGGGATGAACTCATATTTAGTAATGTTGATTTGATAAGGGGGGCAATTAGGGTGTCAACAAAAAATCAAAGAAAAAAACAATACTTGGATCATCCTGTGAAATAAAATGCACGAAATGATCTACCGCTACCGAATATAAATAAACTGACATTGTGTAACATGTGTATTCTTTTGTGTAAGAATAGTACATATATTAATAGAAATATAGCGATTTATTAAAAAAAAATAAAAAATTCCTGCATGTTTTTAACTTATACCATGCAGGGTTTTCAACAAAGTTTAACGCCGATTTCAGAAAAATTGACAAAATATAGTAGAAACAATATAGTGTAATTGGAATATAAATATATTAAATATTTTAGGAAATATGAGCAGTTGTATGAAATAATTTTTATCTGCGCATGCGCGAACGATAACAAGGATCATTTTACATAATTTAATAGTCAACTCTATGGAGCAACTTATTAAAAAAAAATCTAGTCAAATATCGTAAAAAATCAGAAAGATATCGGCGTTAAATTGAGCAAATTTTTAGTTGTTCTCTAAAAGCAGCTGAATGATAAGGAATTTTACAAAAATTGTCATTTTTTATTAACTGACTTTCAGAAAAAAGTTAGTATTTAGTTAGTATCAACGAGTAGATTTGGAAAAAATGCTTCGATTTTGATACTTCTTTTGATCATGGTATAGGCTCGTTCTGGTGGTTATCCAAGAAGAACTAAAGCATCAATAAAAAATTAAAATTAAAAAAAATTAAAAATTAAAAATGACAATTTGTGGAAAATCCCTTATCATTCAACTGTTTTTAGAGAACAACTAAACATTTGCTCACTCTAACGCCGATATCTTTCTGAATTTTTACTATATTTGACTGGATTTTTTTTAATAAGTTGCTCCATAGAGTTGACTATTAAATTATGTAAAATGATCCTTGTTATCGTTCGCGCATGCGCAGATAAAAATTATTTCATACAACTGCTCATATTTCCTAAAATATTTAATATATTTATATTCCACTTACACTATATTGTTTCTACTATATTTTGTCAATTTATCTGAAACTGGAGTTAAATTTGGTTGAAAACCCTGCATGTTGTAAGCAAAAAACATGGAAGAATTTTTTTAATTTTTTAAAATAAATCGCTATATCTCTATTAATATACATGCTATTCTTACACAAAAGAATACACATATTGCACAATGTCAGTTTATTTGTATTTGGTAGCGATAGATCATTTCGTGCATTTTATTGTACAGGGTGATCCCAAACATTGTTTTTTTTTTCTTTGATTTTTTGTTGGCCCCCTAATTGTCCGCTTATCAAATCAACTTTGGTAAATATAAGGCCATACCTATTCTTTTTAATCCTGAAATTCCAGAAGAATCTGTCAAGTATATTTCTAAATATTCGACAAAATGTCTAAAATTGAAAGTTGCCGGTCATTAATGACAATATAGTGTATATTGTAAATAAAAATCGTGCCCGTGAATAAAATTGCAATGATTTAAGCAATTCATTTCTCTCCCTCTCTCTTTTTTTTTCAATTGAATTACTTCTAAAATTCACATAACTTTAATTTTTGCACCGTTGTAACGGGAAAAATTTACTTACAAATGCAAGTTATTTCAGAACTGAATAGCAAGTTACTTTTTTTTAAGGTTTAAAAAATAATTTTGAAGCATAATTTTTTTTTCAATCTATGGCTATCGCGTGCTGCTCGATTATGGAAAAATAATTCGTTTGCACTTAAAGCAATATAATTAGTTTACCGTGCGTTTGATTCTGGCTGATATTTCATAACGAAATTAACACTATAAAAATAATAAATATAAATAAAACATAATATTAGCTGCTAGGTGATAGAACTACGGTTAAACATAGAAATAACCAGAATCAAAAGTCTGCCGCAAGTAGCGAAATCTTTGGCGATTTCGTTGGTTATTATCCTCTGGCATACTGTATAATACGAAAGTTCAGCATTTAATAAATTTTAAAGCTTTATAGAATAAATAATTGCTATTTTTCATATAGAAACGTTTTTTGTTGTTGTTAGTGTGTAGTCAAAAAAATTAAATTAAATATATTATGTAAGAAAAACTATTAGAGTTTTAAAAGAAAATTTTTCTCTATGTTATCTACACCGAGCAGTATATTCTGTAAACGGCAAAACACCGTTTTTTTTTCAAGTAATAATTAATATTGCAAAACATATTTGTACAAAATATGCATGCGAGTTATGTTATGACTTTTCCAAAGTATAAAAAAAAAGTGAAATACATAGGGTAACTCTAGGATAGATAGCCATAGAAAAGAGATGGCCAATCTAAATATATCCAAAACTTGATCAAAGATTGTAATATGTACAGTCGTGGAAAAAAAAAAGTAAACACCCCCTACTAACTCCTCAACAAATTATTGTAGAAGAAAGTTACTGGCACCGAACGATTGGAAATAAAGTCTACTTTTAAATGATGTATATAAAATTTGCTTAGGGGGTCACCTACATATTAAAACGAACCATAACTTTGTTTTTTTCAATAGCAGCACCCAATTCTGACAGCATAAATGAACTCTACACCCTTCAATTAGCCTAAAAACGAATTTTTATGCAATTCGTACAATAAGTTTCCGAGAAATTAATTATTTTAAAACGAGTGTATTTTAAGGGCTGTATCCAAATTGAAGTTCCGTACTAGATTGTTAACCGAGAGAGCCGCTTCCTTGATCAAGGCACCTTAAGCGCCACTCAAGGAGTCAATGAAGCGTGTTAGATTACAGTACGGCAGAATAAATTTCAAAATGTCTACTCACTTCCATCATAGACGGCCCCTTAAACCATCATTTTGCCGTTTTTTAAGCATAATTTGAAAACTACTTGGAAGAAAAATGTGAAATTTTTGAATTTCCATAAAGCAGGACTTAATAAATCTAAATCCATCAAAAAAATTGTAGGTTGCAATTCATATTTTTTTTTAATATTAATTTCATAATTCATAATTCATATCATAAAATTATAAAAATTGTAAATTCAGCTTATTTATGTTTGGGTATATTAGTATTATTACCACAAAAAAAAAAATTAGCACATTAGGAACATAATTTCGGGAGATATAAATAAAAATATGAAAATATAATTTAACATTAGAAGCACTAAATTTTGAATGTTTATAATTCAAAATCTTATCATTCAAATGACTTGAAATTTGGTGTCTAGGCATAGTTTGAACCGAAGATTTGAAATATCTCGTTAAAAATAGGTATTGCTATTGAAAAAAATGAAGTTAGGATTCGTTTTAATATGTAGATGACCCCCTAAGAAAATTTTATATGCATCATTTAAAAGTAGACTTTATTTCCAATCGTTCGGTACCAGTAACTTTCTTCTATGATGATTTGTTGAGGAGTTAGTAGGGGGTGTTTACTTTTTTTTTTCCACGACTGTACATTATTGGTATGAAATAGCTCAACGAGTTTATTTATTGCGACGTGCAGTTGTGTTTTTCGATTATAAAAAGTAAGTGCAATTTTAATGTAAATTAAATAGGTGGTTGAATATTTTTTTTGACTTAGGTATCTGAATGTTTTATAGTACGTACTTTATATATTTATTTTACTATATGGACTTTTAAGGCACGTGTATAATCTAACCTTTACTTCTAAGACTAAAAAAAGACGTACAATGGCTATTGATGCTTTAAATTGGGCGACCATCAGTCCTTCAATTTCAGGAGAGATGGCCACATGAAATCGAGGAGAGATGGCCACATTTAATCAATATTTGAAAATTACACTTAGTGATGAATTTAACTAAATATAATTACATTTAAAATAAATATATAAAGTTTACGTTTATAAATATATTAATTGATATAATTATTTAAATTTTAACTAATATAAATATTTTAATAATAATAATAATAATAATAATATAATAAAACCTAACGATTTACTTGTTTCAGAAAATACTGAGAAACGTCGGAAACTTTCATAAGTGAAACTGATAAAGTTGATAAATAAACTAAATTAACGTAATAAATCTACAATTAACGCGATAAAAAATCACGACAATTCCAGTAGCAAAGAAAACGAAATACATTTAATTTATCATTCTACAGATTTCGAGCAAAAAGAATTGGATGAGGATCACTGTGTTGGTTGTTCAAAATAATATAATATCACATCAAAAAAGAATGTCTGGATACAATGCATAAGATACCAGAAGTGGTTCCATGAAACGTGTACAAATTATCAAGACCTTTGCCAAGCATGCGGTATGATTTTACGAAAAGTGAAGTATTGAAATTATACTTTAAATTTTGTTTATTCGAGTATTCTTCACTCATTTTCCATCATATAACTGCATCTTTACAAATTGCTATATATTTTTCATGATTAACTATATGGAATGTGTTATTTTTTTTGTTATTTAAATTAACTTTCTCTTTCTTGCATTGGATGGTTATCTCTCCTCAGCTTTAAGGAGAGATGGTCATCTACCATTTAAATTTCAATTTTGTTTAACAATTTTTGTTTACAATATATAATTATTTTTGCATAAAATATTATGAGTATATGCATAAGAATTTTAAATGTACATCACTATTTCTTGTATTTGTATTCTAAGAAGTTTTTTTTCAATCGTAAAAAACTATGGCAATCTATCCTAGAGTTACCCTAGACAAATACATATTCGATATACCGGGTGTCCCAAAAAGGACTGACTGATTTTAAAATTCAATAATTTGCAAACGGTGACAGATATTTAAAAAATTCTTACAGGAGGGTTATGCATAAGGTCAAAAGTTTTATTACAGTGATTTTCGATTTTAGTTTGAATTACAAACAATAGATGGCGCTGTAAGCAATAGTCGCTAAATACAGGATCGATTTCTGGCCCTTTCTCTTGCTCCATGCTGAAAAGGGAGATGGAAATGTATTATCCGGGCCACGAAGTACCAAAAATCGAGCCTGAATTAAGCGTATATTGATCGCAGCGCCATCTATTGTTTGTAATTCGAACTAAAATTGAAAATCACTGTAAAAAATTTTTTGACCTTATGCATAACCCTCCTGCAAGAATTTTTTAAATATCTGTCACCGTTTGCAAGTTATTGAATTTTAAAATCAGTCAGTCCTTTTTGGGACACCCGGTAGGTCGATTCCTAAAATAACGGAATTTTGTCTTTAGCATGGATTGGTTCAGATTTCAATTATTTAAATTTTATTAACTTATCATTCAAAATTGAGGCCAATTTGTATTTCAATATTATTTGACGTGAAAAAAGCATATGGTTTTATTGAATTGCTAAAAGTTATACTCGATTAATATATGTAAGTGATCCTCTATAACAAAATAAATCATATATTTTCAAAAAGAGCTTTAAAAGAATTAAAATCGCGATTTTCGTTATTTCTTACGTTAATTAATATCTGATGTTACAGTTATCATTCGGAATTTTTTCCCGTACTGTAAATAAATCACTATAAAGTGATACCGGCTCACAATTTTTAATAAATTATTAAATTACATTTTTTACAAACAAATTTCTGGTAATTTAATTAACATCCGGTTTATCGAAAGAATTTTTTTAAACTATATTTCACGCACATATATTTTAAAATGTATTTTAAAAGAAATTATAAAACAAATCAAAATAAAATTTATTTTTGGAAGATTAAATATATTTAATTACATGTATTTAATAATTCATAAATGTGTTTAATAATAAATAATATTTAATAATACGGACGGTCGTTTATAAATCAGATATGTATGTTTTTATCTTATAACCAATAACTAAGTTACAAAACAATAAAATGCTTAGAAAAATATTTTGACAATTTCGCATTTTTTAATCAAACATAAAAAAAGGAAATTTAATAACGATAAATTCATATTTAAATTACATTTAATAACAATGCAGATGCATGAGAATTTGAGTTTATGATAATTAAACACTTTTCTCGGATAAACTAGCCTGAACATATTCCATACTAAACAAAAGACTGAAACGACATTCGTTTAATAATTCTCTATTTTCTTGAACATTTCATAATAATCCCAATTTATTCCCCTAATTAGCTCGCGATCAATCTCGTAATTAATTTGCGATCATTATGGATTGTGCGGAACGGAAGTGCTTCTCTGATAAGCATTGACAGTGCATGTTGAGTCTAGAGAGAAATGAGCTATGTTTAAGTTTCATTATATCTGGTGAACTGATAAGAAATGGAATTGCATTTGCATCCAACTTAACTTTTTAACTTATAGTGGTCACATCATATTATTTGTATTATTTTATTTTTAATAGTTCATCTTAATTAAAAGTTCAATGAAGTTATAAAATTATATTTCAATCATGCAGGCAATTCTTCAAATCATAGGATTAAAAAAAAAAAAAAAAAAAACTATTTAGAGAATTTTTTTTACCAAAACAAAACTTTTAAAGGGTCACATACGTCGGAAATCTTTCTACTGCCACACAGCGGAATATTTGAAGTAAAATCCTGGCCAAAGTTTTTTTTCACGTGTTTAACTGTTACAATCATTGCTGTTAACTCACTGTAAGTAAATACACTTAATTAATGTTATATACAAATAAAAGCTTAAAAAAAATTCATTCGTAATACAAAGTTTTCTTAACTTTTTACTGTTTAAAAGAGAAAAGTAACTGTTGATAGAGTTATTTTACTTATAAATAATGTTTAATTAAATGTGGTTAGTTTTACTGCAGTGAAACCTCCCTGTGCGACCACCTCCATTAAGCAACCAACTCCCTGAACGCCCATTTTTTGATGGAATGAAATTTATTCCCATAGGCTCAATACCAATTTTACATCTACTCAGGGATTGTCCCAGTTGAACTCCCTCTATAAGCGACCAATTTCTTTAAAAAAATGAAACAAATTCAGTTTTTTACTGGTCGCTTAAAGAAGGTTTTATTAGAAAAGTACTTCCGGAGAGCGCATTATTCATCAAACTTCTAAAATAAGTTTAGAATTTTTATTTATTCGAATAACTTTTAAGTGTTTAAACCACTTTGTGCCTTTTTAGGCAATGAATTTAACTCTGGTGAAAAATTAAGGATGCGGTCAGTAAACTTCTCTGCCATTTTCTGTCAAGAAACTCTCAAAGAAATAAATAAATTAATGAAATCGTCATTATTTCTTCCCGTCCAAAAAAATTGCATTTATTTACTGAAATTCGAAAGGACTTGGAAATAAAAATTATAAAATATTAAACCGTAAAATCGAAGCAAACGTCAAAGAAGTATTCATTTCTTAAGCTTCTTAGTAATTAACTTATAAAATTAACTTTTGTTTTGATACTTAAATTTTCACTTTTTTTCCTAATGTGAAAATTAAATTTTAGTAACATTAATTGTTACCCTTTTTTAACAAGTAAAATGTAGATTTAAACATGATCACCATTCAGAGACCACCTCTTGGAGCGACCAGTTTTTATTGGAACGGAACGTGGTCGCCTTAGGGAGGTTTTACTGTATATACAAAGTCTTATAAACCATTGTATAAATATATATATTACTTGCATTTAGTATTTAGCAGAGTTGAGTCTCTAGTATGAGTCTCTAGTCAATGTGTTATATTATAGAGATTTTGGTTTTTGGGTGTTACAAAGAGATTGCTAAAATAATTTATATTTAACCCTCCGAGCGTCTTGCAAAAGGGTAAAATTGTATCTTTGCATTTTGTTTTAAATGCTAAGAAAATATGATTCTTTCAACATTATAAAAAAAACTCAATTACAAATATGAATGTAATCCCTGAGAGTATTAATCATTCTTAAAATTCATTATATCTGTAGAATTATATTATCTTAAATATTGCTTATATTGCTGTGAAACCTGGAGCTTAGTGAACGGAATATTACGCCCCAAACACTTAGAGGATTAAAAATGGCGAGTATAGGGGAGAGTAGCCGAATTTGAACCACTTCACTTATTTTCAGGTGTAACTCACTTAATTTTTGGAATATCTACAAAACGTCACTACACGGGCTCAATCTATTTATCTACTAACTAAATAAATGTTTAGATCAATTTCTTTTTGAAAATCTTCAGTTTTATCTTAACTTGAAAAATTTGTCAAAAGTGGTCCAAATTCTGAAACTGGTGGCCTAAGTTGGACCCCCAGACTCCTAAATTGGACCACACAATATCAGGTTGTTTTAATGACTAGGGAATATAACTAATTTTATTAAAAGCAAAGTTTGCGATTAATAAAACAATCAAACAAAATAGCAGCAATGAAATTTCATGAAATCAAATACCTGAAAATAAGAGTAATTGTTTTAAATTAAAATGCACTCAAAATGTTAATCAAAGTTATCAGTAATTAAGAATAGAAATTATGGAACTAATTACCAGTTACTTGAATATCATGTCAGAAGTGATGCGAAGCTTATACATGAATTTCGTTTATTCATTTTTTATTCCTGCGCACACAATATGGGACCGTATTTGGCAATCTGAACATTGAATCATTTCTGCTATTTTATTTTTGTTACAAATTAGGCAAATCCAATCATCACTGCCTAGATTTTTCTTTTTAGATTCTGAATCATTAGGCATTTATTTGCAACAGAAGTTTTCTTTACATTATGTTTGTTGTTCTTCCATTCCATCATTTTCTTTCCAATTGCATTATGCCAATTTTATAAAACTTGATGTTCCCATTGCATTTGTGCTGCGAGAGCTGCCGTTTTGTTCGGTATTTTTTTTTTTTCATTTCAAGGTTTACTTTATACGGTGAAGACGGTAAAACAACTGTTTTTTTTGCTCCCTCTGTACTTTGGTTTAACTGAATTTAGCAAGGCAGATAACATTTCTAATGATTCTTTGGCTTTTGAGGGGATTTGTGGCTGCAGCCTTCTTGTAGGTCAATTTCTTCACAACTCACTCTCTCTTTTTCGTTTCCAATATCTTTAACAGCTTTTGCTGTCACCTGTGTTTTCCAACCGGACATTTTTTTTTGTCATTTTCAACATTATTTTCAATTATATTAAAAAAGTGTTAAAAAATATGCTCTATTTTTAAAACAACGCTATGATTAATCAAACGCAAAACATTATTATATTCAAAAAGTGTTGGAACCAGTGTCCCCCGCCCCGGAGCCTTGAAATACCCTTCCCCCCCTAAGGTTTGAGATTTTATGCGTTTTAATGGCAAGAAAGTATAATTCCACCCTCCAGAATTGTGAAAAGTCTGTTCCACCCCCCTCACGGAACAGCAAATATCCTCCAGAAGGAAAATGTTTGAATTCGACTCTGTAAATCAAATTCCCCTTAGGAATAAAGAATTCAAAGAAAATACAAATACATATACGATAAAACAAATTGCAAACAAAATTTATAATCGTATATCTGGTCCAATTTAAGCAACTTAAATTGGCCCAATTTAGGCAACTGTGCCATTTTTTAAAACAGATAATCTCAAGACTAAGAACAAAAACGAAATCAAACAAATCCGCGTGAAAAATATACGCAATAAACAGATGAATTTAGATATGCAAATGAAAACATAACAACTTACCTTACACTGTTAAAAATTTGCAGCATTCTGCCCAGTCATTCGACCGTTTTTTGAAAAAACGAGTTCATAACCGTAATTTAACTGTTTCTGACCATAAAATGGTCAATAATATAGTCAGAATAGTGTTAAATTACGGTTGTGTAACCATTTTCGACAAAAACGGTCAAATGACTGGACAGAATGCTGCAAGTTTTAAAAGTAGTAGTTAAAAGCAGTAGTTTTAAAATATTCACTTACGTTTAGTAGAAAAAAATTAGATCAAAGCAGCTAATTTTAGGATTTTTTAAATTGTTTGTAAACAGCACATTGTAGGCGAGTGCTTCTTCTAATCATAAATGACGTCATTCTGATGTGTAGAATTTCAGCGGTATATGGCGTCTCTTTCTGTAATTAATGGCAGAATGGCAACGGTCCATTTAAAGCGGCGGTCCAAATATGGCTACTCTCCCTTATGCGAAAGATTTTTTTTTTAATTGGCCTTTAGAACTATAAGCAATATGACTATAATTCAAAAATGGTCTGGCAATCCCCGGGAAACATAAAAAAAAACATATATCTAAATCAATATATCAAAATCGGATCTACAAAGGCTTAAAAAGAACACATTTTTAATTACATTTTATTTTTGATACAGTTAAAATAAAGCTATTGATTTCAAAAATTCATGAAGCCACAAAAACATACATATTAATTAAACATAATAACAAAGTTGAGACGTAACAATAAAGAACTTGTTTTCGCAAAGAAACCTCCTCTTCAAATGAGTTTAGGAGCCGCCTGATGTGAATCTTGTTTCTGACATAAGATTGCACCAGTTGGTGAGCTATTAAAAATACGCTTTTTACAAATTTTAATTTTTGCATTTTTGGCCAGGTTTTTGTGTCAAATACTCCACTGTGCGCCAGTAAAAAGTGATATAATTTTAAGTTCTCACAGAGATTTTAAGACTTTTTTTAATTTCATAAACCTTTGTCATATATTTGAGCCATATTGCAGGCCTTAAAAACTGTATAAATAAACACTTATAACATAATATAATAAAAATTACAGTTCATTTAATATTACAAAATGTTTTCATATGGTATGTCACAATCCTCACGATAACTTGATTTAGAATGGATATATGAATATAAAACTTGTGTTAAAACGACATCCAAACTGTATTTTATGGAATGAATTAATGATACATAAATTCTTTGACAGAAACTAGTTAAAAAAATTCAATTGAATTTTAAAAATAGAAAAATAATAAGAAAATAATAAATTAACGGATAATAAAATAAATAATATTTTCAAAAATTAATATTTTTTATAATACGGAAGTATTTTTCGGTTCGATTAAAAATAAAAATGTAGCAACAGTGCTAAAAAATTGGGAGGATCAAAAATTTTTATTTATTTATAAATGTTAATCTTTTAAAAACAAAGGTTATTTCAAAAAATATATACATTTTAAAAATGGATTTTAAATACCTTTAAAATCTTACATGTTTCTTAACGCGATTTTATTCGAGCACTTTTGTTATAAAATATACTACATTTAAAACTAATAAAAAAACATACTTATTAAATATATGATATGTTTATATCAAAATAAAATTACATCAATATCTTTTTAAAATAAATAAATCATACATTTAAAATAAAGATAGTATGCTTTAATTCATAATTGAAAATTGTTTTGATTCAGCCAACGTTTATTCATAAACACGTTTTTTTTAATTAAATTCTCAATTTATTCATCTTTACTCAGACTATTAAAATTTTGTGAGTTTAAAACGCTCCCCTCGTCATATTTGCTTTTCAAACATAAATTTAAAACATCACGTTTGTTTTATTCCTAAACCCGAAATTCTGAACATTTGTCAATATTTACAAAAAGAACTTCCTCATAAACGTTCGTTCCCCCGAGTGCTTACTTTTGAATACGAGTATTTAAGAAAAGTTTTATTCGTTTAATTTAATGAGATAATTTCTCCAATTAAATAAAGCGAAAATTTCAAAGTAAGGTTTTTCAAAAATAAATAACAATGAGGACACGATCTTATATATGTAAATCAGATTTTTCTATATAAAAAAAGAAATAGGAAATGAAAAGAGAACTACTACTTTTGTAAATTAGTAGTAGAAATTTATTGAATTTGTCAACAGTAATTTAAAAAAAGTTAAAATATAAAATCAATGCCATGTAAAAATTATATTATAAAAGTACACTATAAAAATGTTCAGGATAAAATGAGATTGCAGGTAAAATCTTACTATTTCAATGAAATAATTTACAATTAAAAATGACAGTTTATAGTGTAATGACAGATAATTAGTGTTCATTGTTCATTGTCTAATCTAGCATTTCATCAGTAAACAAAAGATTTTATTTTTGACATGTATTTTTATCAAGCGTATTTTTTAATAATTTTCAAACTCTAATATCAAACATGATTTATTGTTAGAATCATAATGTGAATGGCATTCTGAATAATCGATATTAAAAATAAAAAACAACTGCGACACTAATGCTTATGTCATAATAAACAGGGCCGAGATAGCTTTCGATTTTACTGCTCAGTATATTTGCTTCAACATATCGCAGAATTTCAATATTTTCACCGCTCATTAAAAAAGTATGCTTTAAGATAAAACTGGTTTTAATATTTACATATTTATAAAATAATTTTAAAGCATCCCCTTTTCATAAAATATCCTATATAGTTGTATATCGACATCAATTAGAATTGAGTTTATTTTAGAACAAAATGACATAATGATAAGGGCCTCGCCTCGGTCAGAGATGGCGCTACCAGAATTAAAAATATAGTTATTTCACAAAAGTGATCTTTCACAACAAACCTGGGAAATTGCCAAGTTGCTACGTGCCTTAGTTTATGAATGGAAGCTATTTGAATAGTATAACTTTAGTGATATTTCAACAATGGAAAAAAAAATAATATCGAGCAGAGATAAAATACCTGTTTTTGGAAAAGAAAACAAATGATGAGATGAAAGCGGAACGCAGAGAGGTTTATAGGGATGCACCTTCGTTATCAACCATAAAATAGTGGGCACCTGAATTCAAATGCCTCTTTACAAGAATTTTTGATGAAGAACGCCCAGGTCATCCGACTGAATACGACATCAGAAATGATTGAAAAAATCCGCGATATTTTCATAAATGATCGCAGACTCAAAGTGCAGGAGATTGCTGAGACTGTGGGCATCTCAATTGAACGCGTGCAAAATATTTTAACAACTCAGTTGGACATGAAAAAGTTTTCCGTAAGATGGGTGTCGCAATTGCTTACTATTGACAGAGTCTATCTAAAAGAATGTTTGGCGAATTTAAAGTGCAATCCAAATGGTTTTTGGCGTCAATTCATAACTGTTTTCGAAATATGGATTAATCACAGTACACCACAGACTATAGTTCAAACAGTCCAAACAGTGTGTTTTCTGGGGCCAACCTCCGCCAAAAAAGGCTAAGGCGACTTTATCTGCGAACAAAGTCGTGTCTACAGTATTTTGGGATGCATGCGGCATAATCCACGTCGATTACCTTGAAAAGGGCAAAACGATTAATGGAGAATAGTATGCCAACTTATTGGATCGTTTCAACCATGTTGTGAAAACGTCCACATTTGGCGTGAAAAGAAAAAATCTTTTTCATCAAGAAAATACCCTCGTGCACGCCTGTCTCGTCGCCATGGCAAAATTCCTTGAATTAGGATACGAACTGCTTCTGCAGACACCGTGCCAGATTTAGCTCCTATCGATTACTTTCTATTTACAAATATGAAAAAATTGCTCGGTGAAACAAAATTTGGCTGTAACGATGAGGTTATTGCTGAAACAAACGCCTATTTTAAAGAGTGGGAGAAATCGTAATTTTTAGAGGGGATACAAAAAAATAGAAAAACGTTGGGATAAAACGTATATTGAACTAAAAGAAAAGTATGTAAAAAATAAAGTGCACTTTAGAAAAAAACAATTTTCTAGTCAAGATCAGGTACTTATCTCGTATATCTTCGTCCAACAGATGGTTCTGCTAAGCCGCGAATTTCATAGTGTGCTTGAAAAATACATCGTAGAACCAGTTGGAAAGAACTGAATCAAATTTAACATTCAAGATGCTTATTATGAAAAACCAGTCTGATTCAGTTTTATTTTTAATAACCAAAAGGGAGTGGGGGGGGGGGGGGGTTCAATGCTTCCAGCAATACAATAATTCCAGCATCTCAGTTTTTATCGGGTAGGAATAAAGTAGTTTTTATTGAATAAAAATAATAGATAAAATTGCCTATAGCATAGAGTTTTCAATAATATTGACAATGCTACAAAAACGGCCTTGAGGTATCGTAAATATTTTTACTATAACTTCACAATGAATAGCTAATGAACAAAGAGTTTTATATTTTAAATTAATGTACCAGTTACTATACCATAAGTATACTTAATTATCCCATTTTGCGCTTGAACACCCAGCAAAAGATGCTGTTGCTTTATGCTTTTTTTGTATGATCCCTGTAACACCATATTAAAGTGCTATATATGACGCATATTCGACATTCATAAATATTACTGTATAATTGCTTTATGTCAGTTAAAACATTAAATTCTTCACGCCTTGGTCACATATATGGACGTTTAGTTTTAATATAATTGTAATTACTGTCAATAATAAAAGAAACAAAAATTTGACAATAACTTATTCACTACAGAATCCTTGAACAAGATAATTAAAAATTTTATGGTTTGGCTGCAATGATAATGTTGATTCCGATGTACAGTCATTTCGGCAGTCAGTGTTGGATTAATTGGACAAATCGTTAATATTTTATAAAAAATAATATCAGATATATAATATATAGTGAATTTTAAGAAGTTTTAGAAATATAAGAAAGATATTTACTGTTAATTTTTTTTAATAAGAAATCCCTTCACTCATAAATTATTATTAACACTCAGCGGCCACAAATTACGTTACTTTTTTATGCATTATTATTTTTGGTTTTTGAATGCCTATTAATTTAAAACGAATAAGCAGTAAATAAAAAACAATTAAGTTATTTATTTCTCATCAGTAGAAAACTTATCCCTGAAGAGGTTAATATGATTTTTAAAAATGTTGTGATGTCCACAGCATGCTAATTTTTATATGACTTAAATAGTTATACGTAAATAATATATTGCTTCCTAATTGTCTTTTATAAAGTGTAATATTACTCGGGAATATCTTATTACAAATTTCAAATTAATTTCAGATTTACTAATAAATCTCAGCTATTGAAACTGTCAGTTACATTTATAAAACTCGAACAGATTCGAAATCCACTTCAATTAAAATCGTCATTGCAATAATTTATTAAGCAGCTGAGAATGTCTCGTTTTTAAATTGCAAATAAATATTATATTTAGTTAGCATTCAATCATGCTGTCAGTATTTGTCTTATTTGAAAATGGCATTATCACTATTTATAATCATTAAAATGTAAGAATTGCCGAAAGTAAAATGATACTTTTGTGAGTTTAAAATGGTTTAATGGTATCAGTGTGTTAGGCATACTGAATAAAGAGTGATACAAACTGCACATAATGGCTAAACATAATTGCAGTAAAGGTTGAAAGAGGCGTTCCATGTGCCAACGAGATTCTGAATACCCTGAAAAAAGTATATCAGGTGCTAATTTCAGAACTATTCTTAAAAGGCGGTTTGCATTTCATTGTCGTTTGCGAATCGTTTCTCCTTCAATGTTTTAATGAGTTGTCCAAAGACATAGAAATATATTTTTTGACTTCCCATCGCAATCGCTGCAGAAAATTATTGCACACAGTACGCTCATGAGGGCAGGCGTTTTCTTGCAGGAAAACAGCCCTTTTCGAGAGTATGCCACGATTATTGATTGCTGTTTTAAGTATCTGTATAAGGTGGTGTAGGCGGCGATAAAAATGATTCAGGATAACCATGATACGAACCATTCTAATAACATTTCTTGTATACTAGATCACAAACAACTATAATGCCTCTCTTCATGACACTTACAGCGATCTATTACCTCATGCGCAGAGTTCTGTCTCTTCAAACGCGAATGCACTATAGACTTTCGCTCTATCATTTGGCAGAATAAAAAGTAAATATAATTTGGCAGACCTTATAGGTAATTATACTGTTCATACGACGCGACGATTCATTTCGTTGAATAGCGAAATTTACACACAACTGAACACATGGACAAAAAAATAATGAAATGAGGGAGATGCCTTCACTCGCTTGCATGTTAACACTGTACCCACATCCAGGGCCGGCCCAAGGACATTTTAGCGCCCGTGCGAGCACCCATCTGTGCACCCCCCATCCCGGACACACACAAGGAAAATTTCTTCATTTGTGTTATTTCTTTTCTTTTTTTTTAATATCCGTAACTTTTATAAATACTATTACTAATTATAATACTAATTATGTACTAATTTAAGATATGAATATAAAGTTGTTCAAAAACAGATAAAAGTTTCCAAATTTAATCGTGGCTTTGAGTTTGATTTGTTAAGTTGTAAAATCAAGTCTCATAATGGATTTTTTAATTTTACAGTAATTACCAGTCCTATCATGTAATATTACGATCCAAAAGCGAAACACAACACACAGCACGTGTTATTTGACGAAAATAACAATAATAAATTAATTGATTAAAGAAAAAAGTTTGTTAGAAGAATGCTGTTTGGGATACTTCTACAATTAAAGAAACAAGAATACTAATAAGTAGTAGCTATGTAAGATGAAAACTGTAATCTTGACTGTACATAAGAAGTATGAATAAATTTCACATTTAAATATCGATTTTCGTAAAGGGTTAAATTTCCATGGTGAAAACTTTCGAGAAATTGGAAAAATAGATTTTCTTTTCAGCCAATCATGAAAACATAACTATTCTTGCTCTTATTCTCCCTTTTTATTTTTGCAATAGCTCTTTTTCTCTTTCTTTAAAACAAAATTTTCTCTATTCCTTTCTAGGTTTTGTTCCACTGCCGTCCACGCAAGGACTAAACTTACCACCCCAAAGAAAGCTATATGTTTAAGTATGTCCGAATTTATGTCCTAGCGCCGCACCGATATTGGATAAACAAAGTTTAATTATAATTGTATGAATTCAGTTAAATCATAGGGTATTGATGTAGGATATCACGAAAAAAAAAATCAATTTAACGGACATTAAAAGAAACAAAAAAAGTTGTTTAACGATATAGGTACTGAATAAAAGATGTTCTCAAGATGATTACGTAATAAAAATTTATATGCAGAAAAACGATTTAAAAAAAAATTGAAAAATATAGACTCCAAATTCACAATTCCACACTATTTGGCTTATGTTGATTTATTCATTTACGTAAGAGCTCCTGTTAATGAAAAATCAAGATAAAGCAATTCTACTCAACTTCTATTTGTTATATTTGCAATAGAAGGGACAAGGAAGGCCCTTTACCACTTCTTGGACTATGACAAAAAAAAAAAAAAAATCTTTACTTCGGATGATTTTGGGGAAAAAAGAGGGCAAAATTTACTTTTTTTGCTTATTTTTAAATAATAAATCACTAAGAGAAAAATTGCGCTTCAGCATAAGTCTTTATCTAAAAATGAAAATTTGTCTGTCTGTAATTCTATTCAAATCTACAGTTTGGAAGCCAGAATTGTGAAATGTTATGTACATGTGTATTAAAACACAGCCGAGGCAACTAAAGTAATCTGGAATCGATATAATGTATAGTTAATTTTTAATTAATAAATAAACCACCAATTTAACAGCAATTTCCAATCAAATTTAAACATTTTTCGCTATAGCGGTTGCCAACAATTAGAAATCCACAATAAAATTCTTACTATAGTTTTTTTATTGCAAGATTTCCACGTGAAAAATTAAAATGAAATAAACAGTTTGACGAATTTTAAAAAACGGAAGGTTATGTCATAACTTTTCTATTTTAAGATTTCCACGTGAAAAATGAAAATTAAATAAATAATTTGACGAATTTAAATAAAAGTAAATATTACGTCATAATTTTTGTACTTCAAGATTTCCATGTGAAAAAGGAAAATTAAATAAATAGTTTGACAAATTAAAAAAAAAGAGATATTACATCATATTGGAAATATAAAGGACGTGGTGAATATAGTATAACGACATATGAGTGTGAAAAAACGTATTGAAGTATGATAAAAACCCAATTATGGAAATAGTGGCGTATATTAACATTATTGTTCCAATGATGAACTGAAATAAGTTCATTTATAGCTTATTCTTTTGCGTCTGTTATATAAATTTACACATTTTTATATTAGGTTTCCATTTGATTGACGGTGTACAACACTTCGACTGCTTTTTTTTTTATTGTCTATTTTATGTAGTATGTTAAATTTTGAAATTGATTTTTCAGAACAAACTTTCTTCAAATTCCGGCAATGTCGGGCGCTTTAGCTAGTATATTATAAAAGGGCTTAGCACAAAATTATCCCAAATAAATCTTACCTTTATGTAGATTTCGTTCTACCAGCTCTCAAGGTACAAGTTATTTCACAAAGCTAGAAAACAGGAATTCTGCTTTTTCAGAATTTAACGTCGCTCCCGATGGAAAGAAAAATATATGTATATAAATATAGATAGTTCAGTTTTAAGACTCCAAACACGCGCTTTGTTTTATATAAAATGACGTCATCCGCTTCCGCTTAAGAATTCCTCATTTATGATCCAGTCTTAAACAACATCAACAGTAACATATGCATAGGACGTGACTATAGCTGAATGAATAATACACAAATACAAAAAAAAAAAAAGAGATTACCTCATTCAAGAAACTGAACAAAAAAAAAAAAAAAAAAAAAAAAAAAAAATCGGCTATCTCATGATTCACATGCCTTCATTTGTTTGTAATATTAATACAGATACTTAAAATTGAATTTAGTTTATAATAGCTCCATGTTTTGTCAGAAATCATTCATTTATATTTTTTCAAAATAGTACGTATTTTAATTGCATTTTTTTTTCAGTTTTTATGAGAAAATGGCAACGAAAAGATATAATTGCTATTTTTCAACTATTTTCCCTTTACTTTCTACAGAGATGGAGTACTTGAGTTGCCAAAATTAAACAAACGGTGCTAAAAACTACAAAAAAATTAATATCTCAAAAAAAAAAAAAAAATGGAGATGGAGATGCAGCTTTCAAGCAAATCGCATTTAAAAGTACTTTTTTTTCAATACGACGGTATAAAAATTGAAAATGTGCGATGCTTAGAAATTAAAAAAAATTGCAGTAGAGATTATTCCGTACTATGATACATCTGCTTTGTTTTACGGCTGGCTTATAAAACGTAACGTTATTTTTTGGAGACGACGCATTAATAGGTGGGAGAAAGAAATAGCATACGGGGTCTTATAATGTAGAATCTTAGTATATCGAATCGAAATCTTTTTCGGACTAAGTAAAGTTTGACTCGGTATCCAAATCATAATCGGTTTCCAGAAACTCTTTTTTTAAACTTAATTTTAGGCGAATTTCCAGCACATTTTTTTTAATTAATAATATTTGCTTAGATTTTCAGTTATTTGAATTCCAATATTGCGAAATATAGTCTATGACCGAGTGCATAATAAATATTTCACTAATAAATAAACCCTAATGATGAATGAAATATCAATGAAGCGGAGCGTCGTTACGGCGCAATTATACATTTTACGATATTTTTTTATTGCTGAAAGTTTACCGACTGTATGTTCCGGGGAGGAGGGTAGTACATAAATTTAAAGAATATAGCATGGACGCCGGCTGAACGAAATACCAGAAGGAGGAAAATTTTGGAACATATGTGTGCCTCTTGTAAAAATATAAAGATTAATCTAAATTTTTGTTAGGGGAGCCCTGAATCCCCCATTTAAAATTATATTTAAAAATATGAACATAAAACAGAACTAAAAATGATCTATGAAGTTCAGGGGTTGGAGAGGCGACTGCACCACTGTCGAAAAACCTTTAGTTTCTTTCCTTTTACTGTTTTAGTTTTTTCGAGCAACTTGAAATAATTACGCCCCCACCCCCCCACCCCCGAAAAAAACGGGAAATTAAAAATTTGGAATGAAGTTCATTAACTGAACTGTTATTCGAAAATATTTCCAGTAGGGGAGTAGAGAGAGAGAGACTTGAGCCGGAGAGGCACTGCCTGCCACGAGATGTGCCTGAAAGAAACACTTGTTCTCAGGACCTGATTTTCGCAAGGGTAAACGAGAAATCTGCCCAGGGCCTCCAAGTCTAAAATGTGCACTCCCAAGCCCAAAAACAGTTTTTCTAATGAACTGAAATTATGGCTAAAAGCATGCTATAGGGGTACTAGCTGAATCTTTGTCCCATACGCCAGGGCGACCTGTAGGGTTAGTTGGGCCCTGGTTCCGTTGTTCTGAGTTTAGAGTATTAGAGCACAACCTCCTTCGTAATTTCAAGAACTGACGGCTTTCAAATACTTCGAGCAAACATTGTAACTTTATAAGTTTTACTATGTTGCGCATTTGCATGAAAATTACTCATTTAAAATAAATAAATAATAAATTAATAAAGCTACTTGAAACATTTTTTGGTTTCATTCATTCCTACCTATGATGTATTCTATTTACAGTAGTTTAACAAAATAATTATTGAACTACTGAATCGTACAGTCTCGATGCTGCGGTCATTTTAATAAGATTAATTTACATATTTATTTTTAGATACTAGATAAACATTCCCTTTCCAGTATTTCATTTCCTGAAAATTTTTTGACACTAACATTATTGACTATTCGCAGAAAATGAGCTCATAACCAGAAGATTTTGCTCTAATTTTTTTTTCAAACAATGCCTGCTTTTCAAGCTTTTAATGGTTTATCTTTTTTAATACTTTGGTAAATTAAATTGTAAATGAGGGTCATCTGGGGGCCAGATTTTTGGGGGTGGGATGCGCTTGAATAACCGGAAAGTGGTAGAGTTTACCATAAACCTGTAATAGGTGAAATTAATTAGCATTCCACAAGGGAAGCAGATTTGGGTTCCTTTTTCTATGGTAAAGAAGCAAACTTCTTTTCTCCTCAGATAAAGAAAAGAAGCCTCTGTCTGCATGCGAAAAATCGGCATCTTTGAAATCGTTTTGAAACGCAAAGAAGAATCCCTTCGGGATTCGGCTCCAACCTAGCTATTAAAAAAAAAACGCAGAGCCTAAAATTATTTTTATCGGTTATCTTGTAGGCACTCTTTCTACTAGTTGACGCCCCTTCGGATAGGCGCCCCGTGCGGTGGCACACTTCGCACACCCCTTGGGCCGGCCCTGCCCACAACACCATGTATTGAACTACGGTTCGCAGGATGCTAAAAGTTATCTTTCTTTCTCTTGAAACGTGATAAATGATAGAAAACTTTCATTTATTCCCTGATTGCCTAACATGGAGTCTGTATGACACCATTCGCAATTTCTACAAATAAATGAAAAAATTTAACTGTGCGAAACTTACTAAGTAGACAATATCATGAAACAGACCTTTAAAGGATAATGCCCAGAAAATAATTTTAGCAAACACATTCTAAATTTAAAAATAAACGGCAAATTTCCAGATAGGGTCAAATTGACCCTAGTACTGCGACGGTTAATATATTTCACGGGATGAAAACCCGTTATATTAATTACAGATAAATTTTCCAAAGGATTCAGACAACAAGAATTTTTTTTAAGCTATGAAACGACCCTACTTGAAAAAACAAGAAAATATCTTCTTAGGTCGTTTCTATCACTAAAAACAATTGCTTTTCCCAATTTATACATTTGAAAATTAAATTCAGACAAAATTGGGTTAAAGATATAAAATCATACAAATTTGAGGTTTATTTAAGATTATTATCAAGGGCCGGGTAACGCCACGCTGGCTGGATATTTTCATAATAAAATGAAGCATAGTTTTAATTTAATATGGTTTTTTACATATAATTTAAATTTTTTCACTTTAACACAATATAATGATCTGCAAGAAAATTTTGTCATGTCTAGTGAATACAAAATTGTCATACATGTATAATATCTAGTTATCTAAATACCCTTCATAATTTTCAATAATATCCGAGAATCAATTAATACACTATTCAAATAATTTTATAATTTGCTAATAAATCTCCGTAATTTAAACTGTCAATAAGATTGATAAAACGCGACCAGATTCAAATTCCACTTTAATTAAAACCGTTATTGCTGTAATTTGTCAAGCAACTGACAATGTCTCGGTTTTCAATATAAAAGAAAGAGGAAATATTTAGTAAACAATCCATTATACTGACAACATTCTCCTTATAGAAAGGGGGTTAAACTTTAATTATAGTCATTAAAATATTAAGAAGTGAAGATTACACAGATAATATTATCAAAAGCTTGTGATTTATTAGCATTTACAAAGGTCATGCGATAAATCTTAATGCTATAGAATATTATCGTGAATGATATTAGTAAAATTTTATTCAGAATTTCAATCAAAATTCTATTAAAACCGCCTCTTCTAGATACAAAATCCAAGTTAAATCAAATCTTTATTGCCCTAATTTTTTAGGCTGGTGACAAAGTCTAGCTTTTCCACAGATTTGAAAGAAGACATTAAGATAACAATAAGTCACACTGTCAATTTTGCATTAGTTAAAGTTCATTATCTCTAATTACAAATCTCTAATTAGCCCATACTTTGGGAATTGCAGGATATTGTACCAAGCAGTCTTGCTAGTTGGGAAATATATATATTAATTTGGATTGCTTGATTGGTACCACTTATTTATATAGACATAACGTACATTAAAAATAAATGAAAGCTCACTTTTTCGCTATAATTTTTTTAGCTTTAACGATATGTGCCTGGCATTTTTATACATTTTGGCTTATACAGGGTGTCCACGCTCAACGGTGTCCAATGGCTAATTTCTAAACTGTTAGTTCCAATCTCAAAAATGTTTTAAATGCGGTAAAATATTATTTTAAAAATCGTTTTGATAAAAAAAAAATTCTTAAAAAGTTACGAAATTTAAATTTTTAAACGGTCCCATATAAGGGATATTTAGTAACAATTTTTCATTACACCTTCAAGTAAGGCAAAAAACGTCATCTAACACTAAAATTGACTGAGTTATGAAACTTTGAATTGCATGACTTACATCAATTTCCTGCATCTGAATAGATGGGTCGGACTATGCTTCGAGGGATAGTTCACAAAGTGCTTAAGGTAATCGAAGGATTTATTTCGCATATGCATTTCTGCATTGGTAAGGCACATCGAACAAGTTTTAAAATAACTTTAACTTTTATTAAGTAAAGAATTGCTACTGTTGCTTTTCATCATTTCATTTTAAAAAATTGCTGTTATTTTTTAACTTTTATTTTTAGTAGAAGACATATATAATATAAAAAAATGTTTTATTATACTTTGTTACTTCTTTTTAAAATGGCGTTGAATTTCTTTGAAAAACATGAATGTTATAAAAAATTGTGGAATGATTTTGACTTTTAAAAAGAAACGTTTATATCTTCATGGATATATGTGCTGTTTTTTTACGAATGTTGACAAACATTGTACAGAGACTATGGAATCAATCCCTATAGCTTCAAAACATTTTATGTATTTATGAAATAACCCGATACATCATTCTTTTATGAAATTTTGCTGCAGGGTCCAAATTTTGATGCCATAACTAAATATTTTGCGCATGAACATTTTTTTAAATATAATTATCTTTTTTCTATTTCATAAAGTCTAAACACCTGATTCATATCCCAAGACGAATACATTTTAATAGATATTAAATAAAATTAAAAAAAAAAAAAAAAAAAAAAAAACTTGTTCGGTTGTTTTTAGTCATTTAGCATTCATTATCATTTCATCATTATTTTATAACTGTAATTTCGAAAATTGCATTGACCAGATTTCTAAATTGCGAACGTGCTATAAATATCAAATAACACTACGTTATATAAATGTTTGATATACATTAGTTACAGAAAGAATAATCTACAAGTAAAAAATAACATATAGATTTTTCTCTCGATTTTCCAGTCCAAAGTTTATTCTGTTACAAAGTTCCAGGATTATTGTTTTTATTTACAGTGTATATATTATGAATGATTATATACATAAGAAATTCAATTAAATGTATTTCATGTTTTACTGCAATTTATGCAATATCAAATGTTGTAATGTATCAAATTGAATTTAATACAATAAATGTAATTTGTGTTTCTACATTTGTAAGAATGTACAGTCGTGGAAAAAAAAGTAAACATCCCCTACTAACGCCTAAACAAATTATCGTAGACGAAAGTTACTGGTACCGAACGATTAGAAAGTAAGTCTACTTTTAAATGACGTATATAAAATATGCTTAGGGGACCATCTACACATTAAAACCAATCCAAAATTCATTTTTTTCAATAGCAGTACCCAATTTTAACTAAATATATCAAATCTTTGGTTCAAACTATGCCTAGACACGATATTTCAAGTCATTTGAATGATAAGTTTTTAAATTATAAACATTCAAAATTTAGTGCTTCTAATTTAAATTACATTTTCATATTTTTACTTTCTTCTATCTTCAATAAAAGAAAGTTTTCGACGAATTTACACGTTTTAGGGGTCAGATATCCCAAAATACATGTTTATAGGAAATGTCTTTCTGTCCGTGTGTCTGTTCGTCTGTCTGTCGTCATTGTACCATCAAAAAGTGTATGAAGTTATGCATAGAATTGAACTAAACTTTATTTTAAGTTTTTGGCTATGGCAAGCAGGTACTTCCTGAATTTGGAAAAAAAATCGGCGGTAGGGGGCGCTGTAATAGCGATTTTTGTGCGATTTTAAATATTGTACCATCTAAAAGTGTATGGAGTTATGCATAGAATTGAACCAAATTTTTATTTTAAGTTTTTAGCTATGGCAAGCAGGTCTTCACTGAATTTGGAAAAAATTCGCCTGTAGGGGGCGCTGTAATAGCGATTTTTGTGCGATTTTAAATATTGCACCATTCAAAAGTGTAGGAAGTTATGCATAGAATTGAACCAAATTTTTATTTAAATTTTTGGATATGGCAAGAAGGCCCTTCCTGCATTTGGAAAAAAGTCCCTGGTAGGGGGCGCTGTAATAGCGATTTTTGTGCAGTTTTGAATATTGTACCATCCAAAAGTGTATGAAGTTATGCATAGAATTGAACCAAATTTTTATTTTAAGTTTTTGGCTGTGACAAGCAGGTCCTCCCTGAATTTTGAAAAAAATAGCCGGTAGGAGGCGCTGTAATAGCGATTTTTCTTCGATTTTTGTGCGATTTTAAATATTGTACCATCCAAAAGTGTATGAAGTTATGCATAGAATTGAACCAAATTTTTATTTTAAGTTTTTATCTATGGCACGCAGGTCTTCTCTGAATTTGGAAAAAATTCGCCGGTAGGGGGCGCTGTAATAGTGATTTTTGTGCGATTTTAAATATTGCACCATTCAAAAGTGTAGGAAGTTATGCATAGAATTGAACCAAATTTTTATTTTAAGTTTTTGGATATGGCAAGCAGACCCTTCCTGCATTTGGAAAAAAAGTCCCTGGTAGGGGGCGCTGTAATAGCGATTTTTGTGCAGTTTTGAATATCATACCATCCAAAAGTGTATGAAGTTATGCATAGAATTGAACCAAATTTTTATTTTAAGTTTTTGGCTGTGACAAGCAGGTCCTCCCTGAATTTTGAATAAAATAGCCGGTAGGAGGCGCTGTAATAGTGATTTTTCTTCGATTTTTGTTCATTTTGAATATTGTACCATCGAAAAGTGTATGAAGTTATGCATAGAATTGAACCAAATTTTTTGCGTTTGTTTCTGGCTATGGCAAGCAAGTCCTCCCTGAACTTAAAAAAAATTCCGCCAGAAGGTGGCGCTATAATTGCGATCCTTGTGCCAATTTCATTCCTGTACCATCGAACAGTGTATAAAATTGTGTATACAATTGAACCAAAATTTTTTTGCATGTTTTTGGCTTTGGCCAACAGGTCCTCCTTGAATTTGGAAATATTGCGCGGTAAAGGGGCTCTGTGATAGCGATTTTTGTATACTTTTCTTGATTTTTCGTTGTTCAATTGTGCATTGGCGGCTCGTGCAGCGGCGGTAACTCCCTTTCTGCTAAGCCGGCTATTCGCAAACACCTGATAACAACAGAATAAGGAAAAATTAATAATTTTAACAAATATCACGATATAGATTAACTCGTTTTTAGTCCGTTTAATTTACTGGAGCAGAAATTTAAGATGAAAATCAAAGTTGGTATAGTATTGAACTAATAATATTGAAGTATTAACATGTGTAACTAGGTTTTGAAATATTAAGATCTATAAGATAGAAGAAAGTTTTGGGATTGGCATTTCCAACTAGTTATTTATAACTTCTGAAATTATGATCCTAATGTTTTAATTATTTGTGTAGAAATAATACTAGTCTACCCAAACATAAATACGTTGCAATTTTTATAGTTTTCTGATATGAATTATGAATTATGAAATTAATATTCAAAAAGATATGAAGTGCAACCTACAATTTTTTTGTGAATTCAGATTTATTAAGTCCTGCTTTATGGAAATCCAAAATTTCACATTTTTCTTCCAAGTAGTTTTCAAATTATGATTAAAAAACGGCAAAATGATGATTTTGGTTTAAGGGGCCGTCTATGATAGAAGTGACTAAATATTTTGAAATTTCTTATGCTATCCTGTAATTTAACAGGCTTAATTGACTGCTTAAGGTGCCTTGATCAAAAGAGTGCTCTCTCGGTTAACAATTGAGTACCTAACTTCAATTTGGATACAGCCCTTAAAATACGCTCGTTTTAAAATAGTTAATTTCTCGGAAACTTATGGTACGAATTGCATAAAATTTTTTTAGACTAATTGAAGGGTGTAGTGCTGTCATTTATGCTGTCATAATTGTGTACTGATATTGAAAAAAAAAACAAAGATATGGCTAGTTTTAAGATGTCGATGGCCTCCTAAGCAAATTTTATAAAAGTAGACTTTATTTCCAATCTTTCGGTATTAGTAACTTTCTTCTATGATAATTTGTTGAGGAGTTACTAGGGGGTGTTTACTTTTTTTTTCTACGACTGTAGGTATATTCTTCGCATTAATAACTTTTATCAATTCCACATAATTATCTTGAGATATATGAAGTAGACGGAAATTTGCGGAAAGTACCTTCTCATCCAATTACTTTTAAAAAGAAACTGAAATATGACTTACTGCATCGACGAGATCTTCCTTATTTTCACGATATTTGACTGGACTTTTTACAAATAAGATAGCCTATGTAATTGCATTGTACTACTAAATCACAATGTAAAAATTGTGTTACCTGTCTTATTAATTCAAGAAAATGTTAGTATTTTACAATTTTTTTTTTAAATTATAGAAAAAAAAATTCTGCAGCAATTGGTAAAATTTTCTAAAAGTATCGTGAAGTTTTGTTAAAATCCATGCATGGTATGAATAAAGACACTTGTAATTTTGTGTAAAAAGGTTTAAAGAAACGTTTATTACTTCATATGTATGTCCTATTTTTACATAAATGCATACAAGCATTACACAGGACCTATAGAAATCCTTTGTTTCAGCCCCAGATTATTTCGCGCTGCTAAACATTTTGTGCTGGATAGACTAGGTTTTTGTGCTGCAGTAGCTGCAACCATAAGTTGGTGAAATTGCGTTCCAACATATGGAACTTTTGCTCAATTTGCACACGTGTTGGATCGATGTATTAGCAGTTTACGGTTTGAGCTATTACTGCTTCAAAATAGGTTAAATCCAATACAGTATTTTTTAACAGTGCGAACTTTTTCTGAAATAGAGAAAGCACAAACAATTTTTTTTCCACCTTGAATTGCCCTCGTGACTCAATATTCATTTGGAAATTTAAGATAACTTATGGTCTTTACATTCCAAATATTTAAGAAATGCCAATGTCAAAATGTCCGGCAATTTTGTTTTTCCCAAGTATCCGACAAAACAAGAACAACCAAAAATCTCAATCTTGAATCAGTGTATAAAATAAACTCAGCCTCCTTGAAATACGCAATCATAAATATAAGCTGTATGTAATTGGCACATTTAAAGATCTGTTTGTAGAGACTTCTATCAAGGACTTACACAGGAGACGAAAAAAAAATTGCAGTATTTTACCAACAGGTATATTCTTAAATTTGTATAATGAATCAATGAAAATTTCTTACAAATTTTTCAGTGTGTTACTACTTTTTGTGTACTGTTTTTAATGCGACATTGTTTATTTTAACGAATAAATTTTTTTACTTTATGAATTTAATGACCGCTAATTAAATTTTCTTTAGCACTTATAACGAAAAATAGAAATATAAAAGAAAAGACAATGCATCTTTCGAAGAGATTTTAGGAACTCTAAATAAAACAATAATTGTATAAAAATGCCCTTAATTAAATTACCTGGTGAGAAATCTTTCATTCTTAATTAGTTATATTTGAAATATCGATTGTTAAAATAAATGAAAAGAGATTTGTCATTTTTTCTGGAGTTGCAAATAATATTTTTTCACATAATGACTTCAAATATAATAGAAATGAGCCGAAAACGATTGGATAATATGCATTTTGAAGTAAGAAAATAATATGACCTGTAAATATTAATGATTTAACAATTTATTTTATGACGTCACTGTCTTTTTACATTCTTCTATCTTTACAAGAATAAAGTATATGATTTGTAAAAATTTTCGACTTACGGTTGTCGACGGATTTACACGTTTTAGAGGTCAGAGATTCCATAAAACAAGTTTTTACAAAATGTCTGTCTGTATATGACACAAATTTTGTGGGCGCTCTATCTCAAGAACTAATGCACGGAATTTAATAAAAATTTATATTCAAGTAGTCCCTAATATAGATTGGTGCTGATTAGTTTTTGGTGTAAATCACCCAACATGTGGCGCTGCTATATTGCATTTTTCGCAATTTCGGCAAAAGCTCCATCTCAAGAACGAATACACGGATTTTCATCAAACTTCAGATTTAGTTATTCCTTGATACGAATTGGTGCTAGTAACATTTTGGTGCAAATCGCCTTGACATGGATTGTCGTTTTGCACCTTTTGGGGTAAATCGCTCAACAGGTGGCACTGCTATGCTGCATTTTTTCTGATTTCTGCAATAACTCTATCTCTAGACCTAACTCCTGGATTTTCAACAAACTTCAGATTCTGGTATACCTTGATATGAATTAGTGATGTTTGTGTTTTGGTGCAAATCGCTCAATATGTGGCGCTGCTAGGCTGCATTTTTCAGAATTTCCCGCAGAGCTCTAACTCAATAACTAATTCTTGGATTTTCAACAAACTTCAGATTCCGGTATACCTTGATATGAATTAGTGCTGTTTGTGTTTGGTGCAAATCACTCAACAGGTGGCACTGCTATGCTGCATTTTTCAGAATTTCCCCTATAGCTCTATCTCAATGACTAATACACGAATTTTCGTCAAACTTCATATTCAGATATACTTTGATATGAATTGGTGCTAAATTGATGTAATTTCTTGTACTATTTAAATGATTTAATTGACGTGATTTATATAGAAGAAAGTTTTGTGATGGCCACAACATACGAGTTTATATTGAAAGCATATTCAGATTTTATTATTCCTCTTAATTCTTCGTATCATAAATAAAGATACACAATGAAATGCAGGTTGGAGGGTTAATGCAGCGAAATGTAAGAAATATATAAATATGTATGCTAATCACTCATAATAAAACAAAACTATAAAATGCTATAAAATTGATATAATACCTTTATTTAGATTAACGCTCATTTCATCGCACTAACGGCGACATTTTCAAAATCATTCATGATAGAAATATTTTTGGAAACAAATTTTAAAAACAATAACTTGGTAAATAATGTCACGAGACTTCATGCACAATCAAAATCCGTGCAAACATAAAATAAAATGAAATTGCTTATCTGTGAGCGTGGATAAATTTTCACTATTGTTACAAAAATAGCATAGCATCTCTTTCGAAACTTTAGGTAAATCAAGGGACACTGAAACATTGCAAATATATATTTACCTTTAATGTTATCTTAAACTCTCTCATTTTATTATTTCTTATCTTTATTTTATCACTTTACATTTTAAATTAATTTCTTATTTACTTACACTTTATGTTCTTCTTGGTTCATTCCAAGAATTATAGACTTTTTCTTTACTCTAAAAAGCTTCGTCTTTTATCTCTTAAAGACATTCTTTTCTTCTTTAACCACTATCCTTTTAAGTTTTATTTCAACACATTAGTACTATTTCTAGATTTCTTCTTGTCGATACTCTAAGATATGTTACGCAATTATTCCTATAGTTGTCTGCAACTAGGAATCCCATGAAAGAATCCCTTGTTCACTTGTTCATAGGGCATTTTTAAAAATACATTTAAAAAATACTCCGCTGTTCAGGCGTACATTTTATGCCAAAACTACGAATATTGACCAAAATAATATCAATAGGAACAAGATTTCCAGCATTTTATCGCTACTAAGGATATGATATAGTTTAATGCATTAGTAAAAATAAGTATAGATAATAAAATAATTTATACGGCCATTATTTTCCTATTCGCTTCCACTGTTATTAAAAATGCTCTTCAATTTACTTCACCTGCTTACTTTATCAACACACATTTAATCACCTCTAATTAAACATTGTATGTCACCGATAAAAAATTTTCCTGCACACATAAATTGCAAACAAACACAATACATCTTTCTTAAGAAGTGACAGGAAGAATAAATCAGGTTATAATTATAAAAGGAAAAAAAGGATCTTAATTAAACTAACTGGTGAGAGTGTATTCATTAATAATTTGTAATATTTGAAATATGGGCATTATAAATACACAAGTATAGCATTTATCACAATTTGCGTCAATTTATAATGACAATGCAATTTTCCATATAAATCCTATAAATAATATCCTACTTACAAAATGAAAGAAAGGAAAGAAATCTACTTACTAAAATTAATCTCAGGGCCGCCGCAGGCGACTATTTTTCTATTATATTTGCACCACTATTTAAAAAAGAAAATTTTATAGTATATTTCTCTGGCAAATGTTTTCCAACAGTATGTCAATAATTTGGGTTTTGAGAAAGGAGAAAGTGGTGTGATGCAGAATTAAAAAATAGTTGGTTGTGGCAGCTCTATAATCTCTACCATAAAAAAAGTTGCACATATTTCTTATTACCAAACAGTTATTAAATATTTTGGTTACATTGTCGTGAAGTTCTAGCATCCTTTTTGGGTTTCATCGTTTCGGTTTCATCGTAACGATTTCTGGAAAAATATAAGATTTGTTTAATATTTTTTACATTGGAAATATTTACGACTAAAGCGCGAAACGTCACTTGCCAACATCGTTTCATCATTGGCAAAACAGAAACACTTCAACGTTGGGGCAAAATTTTATGCCAATAGCTAATAATTGCGTAGAAACCGCCAATACAAGTATCATCGCAAAAATAATTTCGTTATTAAAGTTACAATTTCCACTCATTAGTACAAACTGATGTCGAGAATCCCATATTTAATGAACTATTAATATCCTTTTAATGCGTCGGACTGTCCGACCGCCCGATGTCCATTTCTTTTTTAAACACTGACCAGTGCGCCGGAAAATTTTCAAAGCGAAATTCAACAAGTTTAACACATCGCCCGAGCGGGTTTGGTTTTCACGGGGCGTCTAGTATGTCGGATGGCCACTGCGACTTTGAGATCATTATAGCACCTTCATGATATCGTTACTAAATCTTGACGGATAATTATGAGATAAAATAAGTTATTTTTCCCCGAAAACAGAGACTATAATATTTTTCCAGTTATCCAACAAAATAACTAAAATTTAAATTCTTCATTGACTTTTGCCCAAAAATATGCCTCTTTCAAACGCGAAATGATGAATATAAGTTTAATGTAACAGTGACATTTAAAGAGCTGTGTTTACAGGCTGGTATCAAGAAATTGCACAAGAATGGACAAAATGTGCAGGATTGTATCCATTAGCAGCCATGTGGCAGAGTGCCTAAAAACTTTTTTTATAAGATTCCACTAGTGGACGAATAAGTTTTGATATTTCGCGTTCGATCATGACCTCCTGATTTATATCGTTTGTGCGTGAATGAATCCTATTCGGCCATTTCTTTAAGTTTCCCAAATTACGGATGGAACTCCGGGCATCTGATTGTCACAGTTATGTTAGCAAGTGTATGTATTAGGTTGTAACGAAAGTTTTCCGCCAAATCACCATTACATAATAATAATTATAATATTATATAATTAACTGTAATTTTATATATAACCACCATTCCGCCAAACCTTCACAGTGCCATATGATAATACAACACTAGTATCTAAAGCTGCAAACTTTTTTTGGTGACATTCTGTAGCTGACTTTTTACAACAGAACTGGACGTAAATGATGGTTCTAATCTGGTAGCGTGATAGTTCCATTTCAGACATCTTGTACTTATTTTTTACAAATTTCTCAACACAGTGTTATAAAGCAAGTCTCTTTCAAATGCCAAAATTCAGTTAAAAAAATATGAGCAAACACGTCAACGTGAACTGTTTGTACAGACTGTATTAGCTGTGGCGGGAAACTTTCGTTACAACCTGATACGTTTGAAATTATATGTATTTGTAGTTGTACAGTAGCTGTATACAGTGCCACAGTAAATAAAATCAGGGTATTTGGAACGCATCTTGGCACCTTCTGTAAGTTATCTGCTGTAATTCGAGCTACGAGATGGCTTCAGGAAGTGTTTCCGACGAGCACTTTTGACGAAGTCTTTGGTTAAGTGTAGTCGTCAATTAGTTCCGAAGTTGAGCTTTGTATTTGAATAAAGAGACATCGATACCCATAGGGTTCCGTTTGATAGTGATATTGACTGTTGAAAACGGATTTCTTACGTTACGTAAGGACAAACAGTGAAGACAGTTGGAACCGAGATCAGGTAGTTATATTTAATAAGTTATGAGAATGGAATTTCTCCTTTTCAGTAATTTATAAGGGCAGTTGGAAAGCATACCATCTTAAATTAATGTATTTTTTCTCAGAAACTACCAAAAATATCTACTTGATATTTTTTATATACATAGTATGAATAATTCCTATTAATTTGAAGTCTGTCACAGATTTTCTGAAGTTATTTAAAAAAACCTGGAATAAAAACTACTTTTAAATAGCAGAAAAAACTTTTTTATTAAGATATTCTACATATGTTTGCAACAAAAGTTCACTTCAGATCGATCAGAGATATGTGCAAAATATTCAGTCACGATTACAAAGAATATACGTAGTAATTTCTATAAAAAGATAGATCGAAGTTCTAAAAAAACATTTTGAGAAAATTGAGTTTAAAGTTTACGTATAATATAAACAAACTGAATTACTTAAGAAAATCTAACTTCTCGTTGTTGCAGAAACAAAAGTAATATACCATTCGAAAGGGGGAAAATGAAGGATTAAACATATTACATTAAAAAAAAACCCAACTATTTCACGAATTAAATATACCTTCTCAACTGCTAATTCTCTGTTTACTGTTATATATAAATGTTTGTATTTGGTTAAAGCTCTGTCATGTCCTCCTTCTAAGTGAACAGCGTGGAAGCGTATGTCATAAGGTTTATTCTTAATTTTGCATCAATCAAATAAATCATTAATATTTTTGCTATTTTTTTAATGTTTTTATACCTTTTGAGCAATATTGTTTTGCGATTCAATTTGTTTTACACAATAAAACCTCTTTACTTTATGAATTTTTATCATCTCTAATTAAATGTTCTTCTACATGGTACTTATAAACAATGTCTTTGTCTTAGAAATAGAAGAGAAAGACAATGCATGTTTCAAAGAGTTGATAGTAAATATAATAAAAAATAATTATAGAGTGAAAAAATGCCATTAATTAATCTATCTTCTAATAATGTTTTGCTTCTTAATTAGTAATACTTGAACTATCGATTGCTTTAGAAGATGAATATATGAATTTTTTATTGTTACTGTAGTGATAAATAATATTTTTCATGTAATAAAGTAAGAAATGAGGCGAAAACAATTGGGTAATATACACTTATGTAAGAAAAATTAGGATGACTTATAAATATTAGCGATACACACACACACACACACACATATATATATATATATATATATACATATATATATATATATAATTGGGCAACTTTTCATTCACCAGACCTTCCCTCAAAGGGATTAATCTGAGCGATATTGCTATCATAATCATATTCCCTATCACAGTTAAATATTATAACTAATATAGTTATCACAATTTTCCTGTGATGCCTTCTCTATATACAATTATGTTACTGGGCCATAAAAAGTTTGAAAAATCAGCACAAGTTCCAAGTAGCAAGTCGGTAATCTTTTTACAATACAGAGACCGACATACTCTAAATCTGGTACAGCTACTTTGTCTCGGAATTAAGATGGCTATACCTACGGTAGTGCTGGAATATCAGCTTCATGTCGATGCTTCAGACCTGGCGGTAGGATGTTGTCACAATCTAAAAGATGAAAAGGGTCAGTTTAAGCTGATAGCTTTTGCCAGTTAAAATTATCAGTAGGGCAGCGTACTTCACCTAGTATAGAGAAAGAAGACTGGGGTGTTCTTTTTGGGTTGCGGAAGTGTACATATTGATCTCAAATCGAAATCATCACTGACCATAACGGATAAAAATGTGTCACTGAAACAACCCTAAGTTCCCCCAAGTTCACTATATGGGTTCCTGTCTTGCAAAACTGTAACCTGAGTATTTCTCATCGCCCAGGCGTGCAACATTTGAATGCTGGCGCAATTTCTAGACTGCACAGTAAGAGCTCGGCGTGACAGGCCGTGACTACTCCAGCTGTGTCAATCACAATGTAATAAGCAAGTAGTAACATGTAACCATCATTATTTTATTTTATTGTGTATGTGTATTCGTATTTGTATCTTGAATTTATAACAGTGTATGAGCTTATTGTAAAAAAAATTAAGTACTCATATAAGCATACGGTTCATTAGAGATTATCAGTAGGTAATGTTAAGACACCTTGAAATATGTATGTAGAGATAACTTCGATGAAACAGGCAAATGAACTGTTGAACTCTTCTAATTTGCATAATATTTCGTTATGTATCATGTGTTACAGACATTACTGTTTGAGGAAAATTAGCCCCTAAATGGTATATTTTGGTGGGGAATGTGAGATTTCTGACACTAATGAGCATGTAACTAATTAAGGTCACTATTATCTGATATTACTTATTTATTTATTTATTATATTTCATATGTATAACTTTCTGCGTACGTGAGCTTAAAGTAATATTTTTCCTTATCTTGATAATGAATCGAGCTTTTATATTTAGACCTTATTGTATGACCAAGCCCCATTGTGTCAACGACATTCCAGATTCCTTTTCTATTCAAGAACGCTGACCACGGAAAAGCGTAGGTAAGGGAAAAAAAAATCCCTTGATGACTAGTGAATGCAATAGGAGGAGGGAGTTTTAGATAAGAGAAAGATGCCTATTGTTGGAACCGAGGAAACCTCGCAGCCTGGGGTTGGAAGGAACGGGGGAGTTCTGGCGGAAAACCTCGAGGAGGGATGTTGTAAAGCGTTTGATTGTGTTTTCGGGTGTTGATTGTAGTGGGTTCCGGGAAAAGTGTTGAATCCTATGCGGAGAAAGTCGATACAACAGGAAGCACCTGTGACAAACTCCGATAAGCCAAATGAGATACTCTAAGGTGAGAAGAAAATAGTGTATTTTAATAAGTTGACCTAGTACGTAGAGAGTACTTAATATATAACTTATTATTGGGCCGCATATTCTATATCGGTGTCCTTAAGTATGAATAACGTTTTGCTATGTAAATAATTTGTAAATAAATTATTCTTTAATATTATTGAATAAGTTTTTCATTTTTTATAATCCTTCTCACATCGTGTCCGATATTACATACTTTGACAGCCTATCAAATAAAATAATATTTTTCGAAGTCTGTACGAGCGGTGATCGTAGATCCGGGGAAAATCATCATCGTGAGGACTAAGGAAGAGTGCAACAAACCATTTTTATTATTTAGAATTTTCTACCTCTTGACTACGGTTTGTCTGCAACGCACTTCACTTTACTACATCTACTAACTTATACAATACCCATTTAATCATCTCTAATTAAACATTCCGCAGCACTGATAAGAATTTTCCTCCTTCAAAAAGACAGAAGGCAGTCTTCTTTAAGTAGTAACATCAGATATAAATAAGAGAATAAATTTTAGAATAAAAAGTGCTTCAAATTAAATTATTTGCTGATAGCACATTTACTAAATATCAAAAGTAAACATTCCGATGTTTGGGGTATGTTTTATTCCAATATTAAGAATATTGGCCAAGATAATAGCAATACGATCAGTATCGTGAAAAATTGTTTTACTATCTTGAAAATTATACAGTTTTAAAAGTAAGCATAGAGCATCAAATAATTTAAAAATAAATTATTAACTTTCCTACTCTGAATGGGTCTAATCGACCCATTTCTGTAATTCATTTCATTCGATTCGAACCAGAAATCTTTTCGTAAAGTAAGATAAATAAAAAGCACCGACAAGTAATACAAATAAATACATTAAACAGTTTTTAAAGAATTTCTGGTGTGAAATGTTTTTATTAAGGTTGAATAGAATTTGAACAGTGTAGGAAGGTTAATGCTTTGTTTTCATTATTTTGTTTTCTCTATTATTACAAAAAATCACTTTGATTTACTTCAAATGCCACCGTTTACACTATTCATTTAATCATGTCTAATTGAACATTCTTTAACCTTGATAAAAATAAAAATATCTTTCGTATAGAAAAAGCAGGCAAACACATTGCATCCTCCTTAAGAATTGGCAATAAACAAAAATTAGATAATAATTATAGATAGAAAAAAGTGCAATTACTTAAAGAGGGCGTATTCATTCCTAAATATTTATATTATTTCAAATATCGATTTTCAAAATAAACGAATGAGGCATTTTTAATTGTACGTTTTACCAGAAATCATAGACATGTTATTATGTTATAAAAAATAGAACCGATTTAAATGTTATAGGTGATCGTATATTACTAGAATGTAAGAAAAAACTTATGATGCATCGAGAACTAAAAATAATATCTTAACAATAACAAAATTAAATTGTAAACATATTTTTAGTATAATAAAAACAAATGGTGACAAAATGCAAAATTTATTACGATAAATAAGGTATTAAAATTGTTCAAATTTTAAATGAATATGGCCTGCATTATAAACGAATAGTCACGCAATGCAAATTACATACTTAAAATTTTAACTTTTTTAAATAGTGACATATTGAAAAATTATAACTTTAAGGAAACATGAAAATATACATTTAATCAACTTCCTGGTGAGTATGCATTCATTTCTAATTAGAAATATTTGAAGCATCAACATTCAAACATAACAACTGCGTTATTATCATTACTCTTTAAATTAATTTGTATTATTCGCGTACTGCCATCTTTTATAATTAGAAATGTGTTAAAAGGTATTGGATAATACTTACTTTATTATTATAAATAATAAATGTCCATATAAATATTATTCATGTTCTAGCCAATATAAGGATGCAAGGGAATATGAAGTGTTTAACTCAAAGTCTTATTAGTTCGAAGGTCACAGAAGATTAATGAACTATCAATACGTTTTTTAAAGAGATTTTCCGGCAGTTTCACGCTTTAACCCTTAAATGCCTGATTTTTCAAAAATCATTGTAATAATGTTTTTCGGCTTTCATTTTTAAAATAAATCATGGGAAAAATACTTCAAAAAATCATGTTTTGTTTTAAGTATAGTTTACGGCTAAAAAACAGTTTGTTACTAATCGGCAATACTGGCGTTTAATTGGAAAAATAATTTCCCTTGATAAAATTATATAATATTAAACACACAAGAATTTTAGGAACTATAATAAGAAATAAATTTTACTTGCTCACAGCATGTCACAATAGGGTATTTAGCAAGCTTCCAAACAAAACAAAAAGAACAAATAGCACCAAATGAAAAAATAAATCTATCTTTATTCTTAAACGGCATAAGCGTTGCCATCTACATGTTCTAAATCCATTTAATAATATTTTCAGAATGTATTTTATTGGCAACATTAAGCATTATAGCTTCAATATTATTCTAATAGTATTTTAGAGCCTAAATTGGGTATGTTGCCGAAAAGCAATACCAGGTATTTAAGGGTTAAAAAAGACATATTTCTTCATCTACGAAAGTATACTATTAACCCGATTTCAGGAAACGTTTCCAGGTAGTGCTTAGAATACTTTTATTAGTTTTCTTAAATTGGAATATTGGTTTTTAGGATGCTGTGAATTCTCAATTAAACATTTTCAGGTGCGTAGTTTAATTCTTGCAAAAGTAAACACATAATATTAGTTTTAATCTCAATATCCATGTTATTAATTTATCATGTTTATCTGTAAGAAAATATTTGTTAACATTAAAATGTTTACTTGAGCATCCGAAAAACCAATATTCTGTGCTGAGATAACTTATTAATACACCCTAAAACTTCTTGGAAATGCTTTTGAAAATCAATGGCAGAAAAGAGATTTTGTTTTTATAAATGATTTTTTAAATCTATAAAATATAAAAAGTTTATGAGATTTCTTAGATTTCTAAAAATAGAGAACGCTTTTGGAAATTTGGGTAACTAGGCTGAGAATATCATATATTTTTGCTCGAAGTTATATTATATTTTCAAAGATTGAGAAACATTTGTCTTTTTTTACAGAGTTCGCACAGTGCACTTGATTTTACTTCTTCTACCGCCTCTTACATTATCCATTTAATCATCCTTAATTAAACATTCTTTGGCATTCAAGAAAATGTTTATTCTTCATAGAAGTAGCAGGCGAGTACAATGCATCCTCCTTAAGAGCTGACGACAAAAATAAATCAGGTAATAATTAGAGAGTGAAAAACAGTGCCTTTAATAAAATTACCTGGTGAGAGTACGTTCATAACTAATTAACAATATTTGAAATATCGATTTCTAAAATAAAAAAACGCTAGTATTTTACACTGCCTTTGAAGCCAGAAACTCCATTTTTCATTAATGCAACCTAATTTTATTAGATGTTAGGCGAAATATATAGGTCCGCATACATTTTAAGTAAAATGAATGACATGCACCTTGAAGTAAAATTCATGTCTTAAATATATAGAAGAAATATTTTAATCAATATGTAATATAATATAGGCAAACGGGACGCACTAAAATTATAAATCATGTATTGGGTATTGTTAATTAAAGCGTTCAAAAAGGATGTTATATTAACAACCCAGCTTTCAGAATATAATGCAGACGCAAATTATGAATTTATGAACTTATAATGTACATAAAGAAGTCAAATAACCTCTTAAAACAAATAATTTATTTACCGGTAAAGCTTTATACCTTCTTCCATAAAATATTCAAAACATAGCTAAATTTCTAATTCACGTTACGTGATATATAAAAGGTATCACGAGAATAAAAGATGGGAGGATAATAAAAAATAAATAAACATGGACAATAGATTTAACATCCTCCCACCTTTTGATTATATATTATAACCAAAACTTCGCATTAAATAAATACAACATTTACATAAACATTATAAATCGAGTCTTTCTGGAACCTTTATCATTCTACCAGATCTCATCTTTTTAATTTGTGATTCGTCTTTTGGAGGCTCAACCTGATTTTCATTCAAAGTTGGTTTAGGAAAATTGTTTTCAGTAAAATCCACTGATGACACTTCCAGAGGGTAAATTCTCTGAATAGGCTGAATCATCTGCGAATGAGACATTTGTAACTTCAAAAGACGAGCTTTTCCGTCTTTGCCCCGAATGATCTCTGTAACCCGTCCTAAGGCCAATTTATCCTTTTCTTGTTATCTGCTCCCAACAAGACTATATCTCCTACGGCAATTGAACGTTACAATAGTCTCCGATTTGGTCGTCACATAAAGAAGACCCAAATATTCTGATCTAAATCGATTTCTGAGCTCTTTTTGCAGTACTTGCCTATATTTAAGTCTTCTAGTGAGAGAACGTTCTTCAACAGCATCAACGTCTGATAAGACACATTCATGAAAATCTTTCAGAAACATGTCCGGTGATATGGGTTTGATAGACTTTTTCTCAGACATGTAAGTTAGTGGTCACGAATTTATAATGCTTTTGCAGTCAGCTAATACAGTTATCATCTCTTCATAGTTCAAACAAGCTTGTCATAAGACTCTTTTTAATAGATCTTTCATCAACCTGATGAGCCTCTCCCACCATTTGCGAGATATCAACTGACTTGCTTTACACCCTCTAGATGGCAGATCTGCTGGATTCATTTCACCAGGTATATGTTTCGATAAAACAGGATCAGTCAAACTTTTTATTTCTTGAACTCTGTTTCTAACAAAAACAGACCAGTTTTCTTTCCTGGATATCCACGCAAGCACTGTTGTGGAATTGCTCCAAAAATATCTTTCCATATCTTCCCAGCCCATAGCGTCAGTTACTGATTTAGCCAATCTACCACCAATCAAAGCAGCTAAAAGTTCCATTCTACGTATAGTTCCACATTTTAAAGGACCTATGCGGGATTTCGCAGCAAGAAGGAACAACTCTACACGATCTTTAGCTGCTATCCTAAAATATAACAGCAGCATATGCATACAGACTTGCATCACAAAATGTGTGAAGAGTACAATGTTTTAAATTATCTGGGGGTGAACTGAATATATCTAGGAATCTGAATTTCTTGTAAAATATTTAATTCATCAAACCATTCAATAAATTTATTTTTTATATCACTAGTAACTTCTTCATCCCAGGTGATTCCTTCTTTTCATGTTTTCTGTAACATCATCTTGGGAAATATCATAACTGGAGCAGTAAAACCAATTGGATCAAAAACTTTATGTGCAACTGATAGCATGATTCTTTTTGTTATTTTTTCTATGTTTATATCTTTCGTCCAGCTTACGTTAACTTTTAAAACGTCTAGAAATCTGTTCCTTTGTAATCCCAGTACAGCAGTTTCTTCGCTGTTTTCTATACTGTTTATTTCTTCTGTCTGTTCCCATCCTCTCAAATCAAATACACCTTTAGCCATAAGAGATTTAGAATCAGTTATTTAGAAACCTTTCTAATTCTTCCTGTTTGTGGACACTAGCAACGGCATTGTCAACATAAAAGCTTTTCAGCAATTGCTGTTTAAGATTGGAGTCGTATTCTTCACCGTTTTTAATGTGATATTCTATGACGGAACCGAGAAGAAAAGAAGAACTTTTGACTCCAAACATCACTCTAGTATGTCGAAACAGTCTAATATTTCTTTCTTCTGGATTACTGCACCACAAGAAACGCAAATAATCCCGATCTTCTTTACGAACAGCTATTTGTAAAAATACTTTCTTGATATCAGCTACATAACCAAATTTATTTTTTCTAAATCGTAAGAGGAATCTTATTGAATCAGGAATGAATTCAATAAGATTTGGCCCACAATGCAAACATTGATTCAAAGATGGATGGTTCTGCATTCTAGCTGATGCGTCAAACACTGGACGAATGGGAGTGCTCTCTTTTATTACTGGTCGATGAGGTAAATAATTTCCATAAAGATTCATTTCAGCCTCCTGTAGAATTTCCTCTATAATTTGATCATCAAGCCATCCTAAAAGCACTTTTTCATATTTTTGATAAATGTTATCGGAAAGCAACTTGTTTGTAACGTTACTCAATCTTTTCTTTGCTAAACTCAAGTTATCAGGTAAAGGTGGTGTATCTTTTGACCATGGCAAAGAAACTTCATAACGATTATCTTCATTAATTTTTACCGTCTGTAAAAAAATTCTCTTTAACCTGACGATCAATCTCCATTTTAGATTGTTTTTCAATCGGAACATTTATTCCAAGCAAATCTAATTTCCATAAATTAGCTATCTCTTCTCCCTTTACGAACATAGACGTAACTGACAAAGCTAAATTTTATTTAGACGCATTATCTTGAGGCGCTTTTCCCATTAAGGTCCAACCTAAAAATGTTTCCAGTGCTACTAATCGCGACGAGAGTATTTCTCTACGACCTGTCAGTAATTTTCCCATTACATCAGCTCCAATCAATATTTGAATAGATTCTGGAGTTTCACCAACATCCGTCAAAGTGATGTTTTTCCGATAATTCTTTAAACCAGGATCCTTTTCGTACAGGCATAACATTTTCACATATAATGTTTTGATCCAAAACTTCAAAATTACATTTAAAATTTTCTTTCAAATCGCTTAATCTTACCTTGTAGTAATGATGATTACAATCCTTTGTTATGACTCCGCCAAAAAGGGAATGATAAACTTTTTCTTGTCGAAGAGGTAAATATTTCATTTCTTTGGCTAAATGTTTTAAAATATACGATCTCTGAGAACCTGAGTCCAAAATTAGTCTAACATCTTTCTTTTTGTTTTCGGAAAATGGTTTTGCCTTGAGCGTCTGAAGAAACACTTTAGGATTTCTATTGAATTTGGCCAGATTTAGTTCTTTTCCAGACGACTTTTCTATGTCTTCCTCTTTATTTTCATTCAGCTTATTCTTACCGAGCGTTTCACACATCACAGGCACATGTCTTTTATCACAAAAGAAACACTTCAAGATAGCTCTACATTGCTCCGTTGTGTGACCTGTTGCCAAAGAACAAAAACAACATCTTTTGTCCTTCAATATATTATGCTTTTCATTAAAACTCATTTTCCGTGCCGAAAAGCGTTCTGAATGCAGATGTCTTCCTTTGCAAAAAACGCAATTTTTCCTTAAATCTGGTCTTGAAGAAGTTGTTAATAAATTAGCAGCAGTTGGTAAATATTTAGTACCATCGTTGTGACTTTTGTTTTTTCTAAAGCTCGCGTCATCTTTTCTCGCTAAACCAAAATCTCTCACTGCCAAAATAATTCTTTCATCTCCTTCAACTTCAGATTTGAGAAACGCCATTAAATTATCCTGGCGTTCTTTTGCATCAGAACTAACAGAATTCGTATGTGTTCGATTCCATGCTTTCAAAAATTCAGCAGTAAAACAAGATTATACCATTGGATATAATATTGAAGCACATTTATCCGCTGTAACTCCTAACGTCTCAAGATTACGTAAATACGACTCAAGTTTATCATACAATGTTGTAGTAGAAAATTATCCTTTTGATTGCACAGATATAATTAATTTTAATAATTCTCGCACATACACTTCAACCAAAAGATATTCCCTACCGAAACGAGCCTTAAGACTCTCTATAGCTTTGGCATAGTTAGCGCCAGTTGGCGGAAAACTATCAATAATTTCTCGTGCTCTAGATCCAGTGACAGTTTCTTGGATCAAATACTGGAATTTATTTTCTGGCGCAATATCTTGTTCATTGCGAATCTGTTCAAACTGACTCCAAAATGGCAACCATTCCTTTAAATCACCATCAAATTGGCGAAATTCCAACTTGGGCAACGTAAATTTCTTTTTAGAATTATTAGTTTCATAATCATTTGAAATGTACTCACCTTGCATCTGTCCCTGTGACTGAATCTTTGCTAATTCTAATTGATGATTTAATTCCAACTTTTTTAACTCTACTTCTTGATCCAACTTTTCCTTTAATTCTAACTTTTTTAACTCCTTTTCCGACTTCTCCTTTAATTATAGCTTTTTTAATTCTTGGTCCGTCTTCTCCTTTTCTAACTTCTTAGCCTGGTTTTCTTTTGACCTTTCTCTCAGCAAGAGCGTTGGATATAATTTTTTGTACAGAAGAGGGATCCTGTTTACATTCATTACTATTCAAAATAATTTCCTTTAGTGTCCCAATCGTATAATCTTGCGGAACTGTTTCTCCAAGTTCTTCTACCACGAACTTTAAGTCCACCTTTTTAAAATTTTTAATGGCTTGAAACATTTTGCTTCAAATAAATCTTGTAAAATGTCTTGTCGCGGCGGACGCCACAATGTTAATTAAAGCGTTCAAAAAGGATGTTATTTTAACAACCCAGCTTTCAGAATATAATGCGGACATCAATTATGAATTTATGAACTTAAAATGTACATAAAGAAATCAATTAACCTCTTAAAACAAATAATTTATTTATCGGTAATGTTTTTTACCTTCTTCATTAAAATATTCAAAACATAGCCAAATTTCTAATTCACTTTACATGATAGATAAAAGATATCACGAGAATAAAAGATAAGAGGATAATAAAAAATAAATAAACATGGACAGTAGATTTAGCAGGTATGTCAAAAGAAATGCTTCAATTTCTAAGGTTTACTAGGAAAAATGCAATCAATATATTTATTCAAAATATACTTCGTGTAGAGGTATTATAATCTAGTTTAAACGGACTTCTCACGAATGTTCAATATGCGCTCCGTTTTTATAAGACACATATCAAGTCTGTAATTTAAATCTTGCTAAACCGTGTGTTTCAAGTCTTTATAAATGCTATCGATAACAGCTGTAATACGGGCTTTCAAATCAGTCATGGTCGTTGGATCTGGAGGCACATATACGAGATACTTTACGATACTTACAAAAAAGCGCACAGGATGAGATCTGGGGGTCGTGGTGACGGATGATTTGTCTACGGCAGATACGCGACCAATCCACCGTTGTAGTAACGTGTTATTTAGGTGGATCCGCACTTCAGTCAGAATATGTGCTGGTGCAACATCCTGTTGCAGAACAAAGTTAGGCTTATCTATATCTTGCAATATTTCTTGATAGGCACATCTTGCAGCGGTGGCAGAAGCCATAATTGGAGCCCTTGAGGCGCTATCTATAGCGGATTTAACTTGTATATATTACCTTTTACAGCGTGTATATTTGAAATAAATACATTGATTACATTTTTCGTAGCAATTGCAACCTATCAAATTGGGCATTCATTTTGAATTACCCTGTATAATATAGTGAAAAAGAGAAAACATGAATTTATGGTACATTATAAAACATATGGTACATCACACACGTCAAAAGTATTACATAACAATAGTAAAATACTTACTATTAATGTAGTTAAATACTTACACATACTATAATATTACTTTAAAAAACACAAAATAAAATTACTTGCTGAGAGCGCTTTTATTTATTATTAGTAATACCTGAAATATTGACTTTTAAAATAAACGATCGCGGTTATTTTCACTCCTCCTGAGGTTACAAACTGATTCCGTTGAATAAATTACAAATAAAATATAATTCATAGGTTAATACACTTTTTTAGTGTGCAAAACTGATGATACATCGGTAAAACCAAATTTCAAAGATAGACATTGGAAATAATACGCTTTTTTTTAATTTTCCGTCAAAGATCTAGATGTATATTAAGCGTCCAGCTCATTGCGACAGTACTTTGATTGTCAAATAAATTTAATGAATTATCTTTATTACTTCTTTCTGTTTTTCAGTTTATTTATATCTTCCGTGCACATATATCTGTAACACATTTAAAGTTATTCTGCCTATCAAGTTTTACACTATTCATTTTTTCACCTCTAAATAAACATTCGTCTGCACAGATTAAAAATTTTCTATAACCTATTAAATTCGTATTAGTAATAGTTGAAAAAATGAATTACTAAAAGAAAAAATAAACGTGTTATTTTTTTTCCCTTGGAGTCACAAATTAATTTACTTTTACTTTATTAATTTCTTAAAGGTGTTAAATAAAAGCATAAAAATAGTAAAAAGTTTTTATATGTAATTATCTGTACGTTTCGGCTTCGCCAAATTCTTTTTCAAAAGAAATGAGTTTTCTGCGCAGGCAATGCAATAAATTGAAACAACCATCATTCCCGTTTTTCAGGTTTTTTTCGATTACTCACGTTATTTTATTTTTAGTTTTATTTTTATTTCCATATTCTTAGCCATAAAGTAACTTAACTCATAATTTCGGCAAATAAATGATGCATAGTTAAATATCGAATTTTTACGTGTTATAATATCAATATTTTGTCGTATAATGAATGTATCGCACATATTAGATAGTATAGATGCTTTTTGATAGAGAGCGTGAAAGACATGAAGAATGACATTTCAAATCGTTGTATTGCAGATGGGGAAGCTGTTGGAAATTGGCATTTGTATTCATAAAGGTTTCAGTGAAACCCAACATGTAGACAGTATACAGTGTGACCTCAAAAATTCGGCATTCAGAAAAACGCAACTTCAAAAATCCGGCATCAAAGTCATCGCTCATTCATCCGTTTTTGTTACTTCCAACTTATGGGAGAAATACATGTAGTATCAATTGTTAACGAATTTAAAACGTCAAGATAAAAATCAATGGATTAGCGGAAAATATCACTGACGCTGTGATAAATAGAACCGCCGAAAACCCTTGTAGCAGCTAAGAGGAAGAAGGGCAAAAAACCGGCTGAAAAAAAAAAATGTATCACAGAAGAAATTCATAAATTTAACTTGGGTATTAATATCTGCTTTAGAGAAACAAGACTGTATTTCCGAGATTGATGTTGTTCAGCTGTATAAAATTCAAGAAAAATTTGTTAATGAGCCACCGAAATAATTGAAGAGAATAAATTTGACATCGATGTTTCGGAAATTACACGAGAGAAAAAGACTTCACTATTTATTAGAATTTTTCGTGTAACATGAAAAATATTAATTAAAGTAAATTTTGTTAATTAAATGTAAAATGTTCTTAATTAAATAGTACGAGAGTGCAAAATTTTTACTTTTAAAACATGGAAAAAGTCCTTAATTAAAATACCTCGTGAGAACGTAATCATTCCTAATTAGTAATATATGAAATATAGAGCTTCAAATTAAACAACTATACATAACATCGTTGCTTCTGAAATTACTTGACATAATTAGAAAAAGATAAACAGAATTGGTAATAAAATGTATTTGTATGCAAAAAAAAATGAAAATCCATCATTAAATACAAAAAGTAACTTAGATAATACATAACAAAATTTTGAACTATTTTGCATTACGCAATATAAAAATAATGATATATAGTAAAGTGAATATTTTACTGTAAAATAAAATAATATTAGATTAAATCATAATTTAAAAAAAATGAATAGCAATATTAAGTGATATTAGCAATCAGCGAAATTTCAGATAAATATTCAGAATTCAGCTGATTACCACACTAGTTCAAGTGTCAAAATAATTTAATTATTCATCGTCACAAATTCTTGTCATTTTGCCTGCGCTTTTATCGACGACACAGTTGACTTTAACATCGTCTACCTACTTTTACACTATTCATCTAATAATCACTAATTAAACATTCTTTAGCACAAAAAACTTCTTTGTCGTAGAAGTATCTGAGAAACACAATGCATCATCTTTAAGAGCTGACAGCAAACATAAATCTGATAATAAGTACAGACTGGAAAAAACGGACAAAAATCCCTTAATTAAATTACCTAGTTAGAACGCTTTCAGTCCTAATTCGTAATATTTTAAATATCGACTTTCACTATAAAAGAAGCGACACTTTTCGTTAACTCTGGAGTTAAAAATTGTGTTTATGAATTTCATAATGCTATTGAATATAATTAGAAATGAAGAAAAGGATTTGATTAATATCCAGGTTTTAGCGAAAAATGAATGAACTACTTTAGTAGTGAGCGATGTAACAATGAATCACACGGAATTCAAACTACATATAGTTTTAAATGGTGCGCTAGTAATATGTTCAATAAAAATTTTGTAGTATAATATTCATGGACAAATTAATCCTGCAGCAGCTACGAAAGAAAACATTCTTAGCCATTCTTTGGAAATTTCGCCGTGCTTACTGTGCTTAGCGACAAATAATACAGCTTTGTGATTGTAAAAAGTTGTTGAAAATGAAGACGCTGAGCAATTACAATGAACGCTTCTTCTAAGCAAGTTATTCATTTATCCAAAAGCATATCTATATATTTAAAATGGTAAGCGTTTTCTTTCGACAGTCCGTGAGAAGAAACTACTGCATCAAATTACACCAATCTTTTTGTAAATCAAAGATATTTGGCCACATATTTGTTATCGTACATTTGTTTGTTCAAATATTTTATTAATTAGCCGTAATTTTAAATTAAAATTCTACAGTTGCACTCGCGCAGTATATAAGTACAAGTCTGCTTTTGGAATGACAATCTGCACTTGAGCAAAGAAAGATGCTCGCTCGGTTGAACTATCACATCACAGGTAGTATTTGTTTTAAGTTCGTCTGCATTTCGATTGTACAGTAAAAAAGCTTTTCTTTCTTTCACAAAGTTAATATTATTTGGCTCTTCAAGCATTATTAACAATTCAAAAATTTATTGTGTCGATATTAAGAGCTAGATACGGTTTATTTCGAGGGTATCATATTGTTTTGATCATATTACACACAGAAGGTGCTGATGATTTGTCTTATGAATTGCCAATAGTTACACACGAAGATCGGGAAACTAGCATGTTAAGGTTGTAGCTGCTTCTTTGAAAAAAAATAAGGTATCATAAATATTAAAACACAGAACTGTAAGATCAGAACTCAAATTCGATCTAATTGCGTATGCGTCAACAGTTTTTCGAACCTCTTTAGTTTACAAGGACGAAAAAAGAATTCCTGCTAGCGTAGCGGGTTAAAGAAGGAGTTTAAAGCTCTGAAATTTTGTAGAGGACGCAGATTCAAGCCCAATCTCGGCAAAATGTAAATTATTTTTGTAGATAATTCATTTCAATAATGACACATTTTATTAGGAAGGGAAGTTATGGGATTTTTATTTTATTATTATTATTATTTGAGTGTTTTATAATTAAATAAAATGTAACATTCAATAATATTTTTAAAAAAATTATTATTTTATATTTCAAATATTTAAGGTAAAATATTTTGCATGTAACTATCAATTAAATAAATTGAGCCGATCTACAATTTTCGTTATATTTTCTGACTATTATCAAGAATATATATATGTGTGTGTCAGAAAGAAAAGTTTGTCATTCATTTGCGTAAAAAATAAAACGGAAAGAACGAAAAATGTGCTTAGGTTTAATATTTAAAAAATGCATAAAAATGTAAAATAAAGTTGAAGTAATAAAAATATATATTGTAAATCGTTAGCTGCATCAAGTTTCAAATGTAGGTTTTTAGAGAATAAGACAGATAAAAATATAATTTATAGCAGATTTTAATGGTCATGCAGTAAAGAAAAAAAAATTAATGTTATTTTTTATTTAAAAAAAAAAATGATCAGTAGTAAAAAAATTCTCTACCCAGCATTTTTAGGTAAATTTCTGATAAAAAGCAAGCATAGTTGGTTGTAAATTATAAACTTAAAATTCTTTCAATTTATTGAATAGGTTAGACTGACAGCACCATCTATCGCCTTAAAGAAATATGAATCCCTTATGCAATATAAAATCCGTCACGTAATTCGTCATTCAATAATTAATTTAAAAGCAACTAAATAAAAATTCAAGAATTTTTCTAATGAAACATTCAAGTTATTTACCGTCAAATCTTAATGGGCACTATCTAGTTCCTTATTAAAATGCACAAGATTACTGAGTACTTATTCTATTGTTACAGTGGTACTTTTCGTAATATTTGTAAAGAAAATAAAATAGTAAACAAATGATAAGCGCATCACTTGATTTCTTTGTTTATTTCATTTGGAGCATTAGAGGCAATACCCGGTATTCAAATAGTGACATACTATAAATTATTACTTAAAGAATACTAAAGGATATATTGCGAGGTAATTGATGTAATGTTTTATTAACAATCACTACAAAGTGTCATATAATACGCAATAATTTATTCACTCTTGAAATTTTTATGCAGAAATTTTAGATTTTACAAGAAGATAAGTTGAAAATCGAAAAACGCTTAAACACATATATTTGTAAGTATTCCTGTTTTTTAACATTTTAATATATTTTTTTCTTTTTTCAGAGATTTTTTAGGATTTACTCGGATGTTTATTTTTTGCGGATTACCTATAATCTAGCTTTTGTGCTTTTTTAAACAGCACACAGCTATTTTTCTATTTATTTCATCGTTTTTCAATTAATTTTCTCCCAGTGTCTCTTTTTCCTTTAAATGAATTTCGAATATTCCAATGTTAATTTTTTTCAAAGGTTTCGAATGAAAATCTTGATAAATACTTAATCAGATTCCAGTTTTTTAGATAAGCATAATATTTAGTTCAGATTTTGTAAATAATTTTTAAGATACTTTCTTTTACATTTGGTTTAATTTCTCAAGAATTAAAAAAGTACGTCTTCAAAAATGTTGATTTCTATTTCTATTTAAAATTTTGTTTAAAGAAAAGTAAAACTCCTTTTTAAGGTTAACATAATCGAGAACTTCTGTTTCGTAATATAATTACATTCCACCAGCTTCTCATATATTTTTTAGTTGTACATGTAATATTCTAAATGCTTATATGACTTTCAATGAATATATATGACTATATTTCCTAAATTTACATAGAAAATTCATTAGTAATCACGTATATTCTGATTACATTAATGTACATTTTGTGCTAATCAATTTCATTAGCAGTTTAAAATAATGCATAGTTCTCTATATCGTCACATTCGTTCTAACACACCACTTCTTGAATGACCTTATGGTGTTTTTAATGGTATAGCTATTTTATATTGTTGGTCCCGTTCATTTAACGTCCATCACATAATCAGTGTAACTTATGGCTTCTTGAGATCTCCTTTTTTTTCAGATATCAAGCTTCAGCTGAAACAGTCGGCTAATTATATTCGGACAATGAATTTCAACTGTTTGAAAATTTAGACAACTAATGGGCTCAGACAACTATGAGAAATCCGTCGGAATGAAGCAGTGAATTTAATTATATATTTAATTGATTTTTTACTGTATCACATTTTCAAGTAGAAAATGTATTACTCAAGAAAAGCTCGGATTTGTATATTTTTCAGTCTTTCGATTCAGGTAATTGTTAACCAATTATTAGCACCCACTTCATTAACCTTTTTATGAACATTAAATTCACTAAATATTATAATTTTTGGAAAAATCTTTCAATTAAAATATTGTGACTAAATGCAAAGGCCACAGTCGAATTATTTTGAACGATTATTTAGAATTACATATTATATATAATTCTAAATAATCGTTAGAAATAATTTATTTGTGTTTTTGATATATTTGTTTGGCCTAACATACAACTCAACCCCTCCCCCTATTTACTTTTTTAAACCAAAATGAGTGGACTTACACGGGAACATACATGGTATACTTCTTTATTCTATATTTGCATGTTTTAAAAAATTAATTTTGATTATAAAATAATTTTAATTTTTTAAATATATTTTACACCCTTTAGAAAATTCGAATAGTTCTCAATTTTGGGCGACATTTTTCTCAAATCTTTTATGAGTGTAAACTACTTTCTGTGTAATTAAAATAATCTCATTTTAAACTTGCAAAAATAATCATAACAGTTAAAGTCATTTTATGTGATTTCCTAGAAGAATGCACAATTTGAACGAAAAGGAAAAAAGTAAAACACACTAAAAACCAAAAATTATTTTTTTCTCCTATTTATGGAAAAAATTATCCCTTTTTTCCAATTATTGTGTTACTTTTTAAAAAGATTTGTTTCCTTTTCAAAAAATGTTGCACAGACATAATCAGAGTCAGATAGATTTGGAAGCGTCATTAGTCAGTGACATCAAAAGTTTCTATAAATCTTTCTTTTATAATAGAAGTTTAAGCAAGATTAATGATTCTGAAAGCGAACAAAATTTTCTTTCCCATATAATTTGTCACTTAGTTTCTTAATAAGTCGATATTTTAGATTCCTTATTAATGACAGGATACTAAAGATAATATGAAATGATACTGTAAAGTAAAAATGTTAGTTTTTATGTACGCTTTATGCACAAATTAGTATACATTCGAGGGTTATTTGGAAACTATGATTTGATTTCGTATAAAATATAAACCATCACAAATTTTCTCCAGAACCTATTTTAGGGTATTTTCATCTGACGAAGCCAAAATTTATTCGTCGCACTCCTCTGTATGTCTGTCACAGCGCCCGTTCTCAGTAACTATATATATTGGAGAATTGAAATTTTGAATACTTATAGCTGAACACCTCACATCAAACGACAAATCATAAAATTTTGAAATCTGCGCAAATTCACCCACATTATTAAAACACACAAACCTCTCCTCAACCAACACTTGAAAGATGCAACAGATACAGATTCGATTAACTCATTGACACATGTCCTCATCGAAACAATGCACAAGGCTGCAAAGGCATCTTTTAAATTCAAAAACACACACAGATCTGCTAATTTCTCCTTCTGGACGGCAGATCTGCGGGCTAAACGCAATCAGCTAACATCAATGCAGAAAAAGACTAAAGCCCTGAGACAAAATGATGAGGACACAGAGTACTTTCGTACTTTGGCAGCAAAATACAAATTATTGGCATCAAAATACAAACGCAGTATTCTGGACGCCAAAAGCAAGACATGGCGGAAGTTCTGCAGCGGCCAGAAGAACCCGCATGGCACTGCTCAAAAAATCATTTCTGGAAACTTCTTCAAGCCCGACGAGATTAGACTCGAGCTGCCCTCACACGTATCTTCACGCCAAGCAAACCTAGCGCACGTTACAAAAGAACTTTTCGGACCTTCGGCTTACCCTAATATAGACAATTCAGACTTAAACTTTGACGCCCCCCATGACCTCCCCTTCACTAAAGCAGAACTATCAACTGTACTGCACAGTCTGCACGTTACAAAAGCACCTGGTCCAGGCTGCATAGACTTTAAAATTCTAAAAATGACCTACAAAATCATACCTAAATTATTCACTCGTTGAGCAAATCTTTGCCTCGCGCATAATTACTTCCCGCTCACACTGAGGCAAGGGGAAGTAGTATAATTCCAGAAGCAAGGGAAGGATCCCTCTGAACCTTCTTCATACAGACCGATCTGCCTGCTTCCAACTCTAGGAAAATTATTAGAAAAACTTATTGTTAACAGACTAGTACATTTTTTAGAATCTAACAACCTACTTCACCACAGACAATTCGGGTCCAGAGAGGGCAGATCCGGCGAAATTGCTTTATCTGAAATTCTATCCTCCTGCGCCTCCATCATCAAAGCCGGAAACTATACTTCTCTTGTCTCACTCGACATAAAAGGTGCCTTTGACAACGTCGAGTGGCGGGACATCTTGCTTCAACTCATTGACATTGGCTGCCCGTGAAACCTGGCTGGAACCATCAGGTCCTATCTATTAGAGCGTAGCATTTTAATCAACTGACGCTCAGGCTCCTCAATTCATAATCTAGAGAAAGGGTGCCCACAGGGCTCCTGTCTAGGCCCTATCATATGGCTCTTGATAGCTAACGTAATCCTAAGGGAATTCGAGAAGCTTGGGTTCCCCCTTTTCGCGTTCGCCGATGATTTCAGCCTTGTACTCTCGGGCCGTCGGAGAATCGACATTGAAGACCTGGCAGCTCGGGCTCTCCCCCTCTTCCACCAGCTGCTGACTCGCTTACACCTCCAGCTCTCTACAGGCAAATCACATGAAGTTACCTTCGCCAAATCACGCAATCTTAAATTCTCCCCAACGATGCGGATCGATGGACAGGTGGTGAAACATAAAGACAAAATAACTCTTTTAGGACTCACAATAGACAAAAACATGAGCTGGATGGCACACATTAACAATACCAGAGAAAAAGTCACAAAGGTCACAAAGCTCTTCAATAACTCACGTAAACTTACAGCAAAAACTTGGGGCATAAAGCCCCAAATGCTTAAAATATGGTACCACACAATAGTGGAATGGATCATCTTTTACTGCGCGGGCATCTGGGGTGGAAATCTCACCCAGCAGGCGAAGAACAAATTGATCTCAACTCAAAGGATGTTCCTACTCCAAATGAGCAGAGGTTATAAGACAAGCAGTGAAGGCCCTTGCAGTGATATCGGGGATCCCTCCCATAACAATCACACTAGAATTTGAATACCTAAGAAATAAAATCATTCACTTAAAACACGAATCAACGCATCACACACATTTCCCTAATACAGATATACAGACGAAAGACAGCAGTTGGATCTTGCATCCTGCGGAAGAGATATCTCATTTACAAGTTAACCCAGAAAACACAACTACAAGCCATTCCGAGATCCAACAGTATACACGGATGGGTCCCGAACCGAATCAGGCGTGGCAACAGCATTCAGTGTCATGAGTGATGGGGAGGTGACCCATCAGTGGGCCAACAGGATTAGGGATCATAACTCCGTTTATCAAGCGGAGCTCCTCGCGATTCTGCGGGCACTGGAGTGGATCTCTGGTCAATCTTTCCCATTCGTTAGGGTCTACAGTGATAGCCTCTCCAGCCTCCAAGCAATTTTCGCGCACCGTACCAAAGACCCATTAGTACTTAAAATTAAACAACAAATCTTAACACTAGTCCACAAATCTTCCCTTGGTCATGTATCGGCGCACATTGGCGTTGAGGGCAATGAGCGAGCCGATGCACTGGCGAAGGCAGCAACAGAAAAACAGGCAATAGATTTTGAACTCCCAGTTCCCCCGTCCCATGTCAAACGAGTCTTAAAAGACTGAATTCTTCCAGCCTGGCAGGCTAGGTGGGACGACTCTGACAGAGGGACACTACACACACAAACTCATACCTAAAGTCTCTAGGAACCTATATAATCTCTCAATATCCACCACCGCATTCATCACAGGTCACGGCCCTTTCAAATTTTACCTAAAAAAGTTCCACTGCACCTCCTCAGCTCTCTGCGAATGCGGAGAATTAGGCACACCAGAGCTACTATCACTGTACCCTAACGGAAAAACGGCATATAAAATTTCACAGCTCACCCCCCAAATCCTGGCTATTAAACATACTCACAAGGCCGACACTGCTGGCAAAATTAAAGCATATTTATAAATTCCAAAAAGAAATTTATGTTCTCACTTCCTAGCGATCATGCGTAAAGTATCAGATCAGCACTCCATATCTGAACTTTCTGGACTTACAGTGTGTTCCAGCACACGCAGCATTGCCATAGTAACAACAACCTCTCCTTTTTCACCTGCTGCCTGTCGCGTGGGGATTCCTTGCCCCAGTGGGTGACGCCTAAGTCATCGTATTCTCTCCCGCTCTCTGTCGCGAAGGGACAGTCTGTGCCCCAGCGGACAGAGCTTTTTATGTAAATTCTTTTTTAAGACCTTAATAAAGGCGAGCGGGAGGGACACTTTGCTCTACAGACTTGGATTCCTCGTCTGAGCAGTCCCTCTTAGGCAATCAAATAAAAATTTTGAAAAACTTTTACATTTACCTGTGTGGACTATAACTTGTGCATTTTAAGCTTTTTTTTTCCTAACTGAGCCCCTAATTAAGTTAAAGACTTGAAATTTTGAAAACTTATATCTAAACACTTGCGATCACACGACAAATCATAAAAATTTCAAAAAGTCTTATATTTACCCCTCTGATCTCTAACTTGTGTATTTTAAGCAATTTTTCTAACCTCAACCCTTTTCATCCGGAGTGCACTTTTCTCACTTTTGCAGGCACCCCTTTGACCACTCTTTCATATTTTGCACCATAGCTTTACATATTTTAGTTTCTCTTTTTACCGCCGCGGGGTGCCTAACTATCTCGTGTGCTATGGGCCCGATCCTCTGAGCTAATATATCTACGGATAGGTTGTAAAACGGAGTTTCGTTCTGATACAGGTTTGTTTAGAATCGAGTGAGCCCCCTGGTTGCAAATGTGCAACTAACAGATTTTGCAAAAGGATAAAATGTTTTGAAAGGAATATTAAACGAAACCCTCTGTGCGATCTGCGATCACACTTACCCCCTTGTTTTTTAATTCCTTACATGTTTCTATATTTTTCTACATAGTTTTCATATTTGTTTAAACATTTGTCAAAACGTTCTACAAGCTTTTGTATGTCTAAATCATAGACGTCTGCCGCCTGTGAAGATAACCAGTATTTAACTGCTTTTTTCAAAAGAGAAACATGTAAGGAATTAAACAGAAGAAAATTTTGAAAAAATACTGCGATGGTTTATGGTTTATAAGGAATCGGACCTTAGTTTCCGAATAACTCTAGTATTTCATAAATTATATCTTTGAGAAATATTTTATGTTAAAATCTGAACAATCAAATAAATCGAGCTTTTTATTTAATTTAAAGCTAAAGAAGAAAATGTGTTAAATAATTTTCTTATTCACAAACACATTTATATAAATCAAACTCAAATGTGCTACAATACCTTGGGATCATGAGTTACAGTACCCAACTCTATTTTCTCGATCATGGTCCCAGCAGTGCTATACAGCATGTGATCAACCTAAAGCTTAATCCCCAAGCAAGTTCCCAAACAGTCCTGGTACTCAATTTATCGACACCGAAGGGATAAAAATTTTAGTAAAACTTGCCCGAGTCCGGAACTGAAATAATTATAGCTGGCTTTGTTTATGACGGCCAGTTATCAACACGAGGGATATGGGCCCTAAGGTAGTAGGAGTGCCCTTCGTGGGGGTCTTTCTAAGGGAACCTAACCCATATTTACGCTTGGAAATCCAAGGTTCCGAAGAAAATCACGAAAACTCCGAAAAGGTTAGGCCGACGGGCGCGATTGGGTTCGAACCCAGCACCTCCCGTCTACCAGCTTCGAGAGCAGAACCTCTCGGCCACTGGTGGGGGCTGAAATAATTATAATCAAGACAAATTGTTATAATAACAAAAATACTAATTACTATAATAACAATAATTATCATTCTAATAATAATACAAGCTGTATTTCTTGTATTAAACAATAGCTAATTCCCATACTGATAGTTTTAGAAGTATGATTTCAAATAAGTAAATTGTTTAAATGTTCTTTTTAATCACAAGAACAACGTAACTATTTACATTAGAATAGTTATTTACTTAAGTTACAAAATTTAAAATTTGAAAATTTCCTTGTGTTTGTCAATAAATTATGTTTAGAAAACCTACTCCATGCTTAAAGAAATTAAATAGTAAAAATACCAATTTTGTACAACAAAATTACGAAGCTATGATAACAGGAATTTTTCGTAGTATGAAGGACTGTATAAAAAACAAATAAGTCTAACTTTTTTAATATTAATTACAGGCTTATTTCATCAACTTTATAATTCATATTACCGTATTTTGAACACATTGGCAACCTACATTGTTTATGTATCTCTAACAGGTAAAAAATTAAAGCGCGTTTCGATCTTTTTAAATAACTTATGTTTTTAAAAACCTTTGTTGCAACATTTTCAAGCAAAAATGAATAAATAAATGAAATATTCAATAAGCTATTAAACAAGAACTTGTTATACAAATAAAAATATTCCTTTCCAGTCTATATATTATTTGAGTAAGAAAAAAAAACTTTTTATTTGTATAAAAAGCTAACACGAATTTATATTTATTGACATGGGAAGAACAATTTTATACTTGCATAATATTTTAGATATACAGAGAATAGCAATACAAGAATAAAAACACAAGAAATAGGAAAAGAATTCAAGCTCATTCTTAAACTTTATTCTGATTATCACCAGTCTCTGGTGCTTTTTTACGGCATAAAAAAAGATTTTTTCTAGCTTTATTTTTCCGAGAAAAATATAAAAAAATGATATTTTTATCTTTCTGAAGTGGGATCAGCGAAGTCAGATTGGGTTTGTTTAAAAGCAGAATATGTAAATGTTTTCTATTTAAATAGCGCATCCCCTGACGTAAAAAAAGCCATTATAATAAAAGTAGTAAAAAATCTAAAAGGTTCTTTTTCATGCATTGTAATGTGACTACATTAACATTAATTACATTAACTACTACTGTGAATGCATTAATAGTAAACAGATATTGAGATAATTATGAATTCATTTGCTATTAGATGTAAAATATTATCATGGCCAATATTGGCATAAGATACTCATCAACAGTGTTCTGTATATTTTTTGCTAATTTCTCACCAAAAAAGACAAGAAATATTTAGTATTTTAATTGTTAATATTTCCAAGGAATAGCCAATTTTTCTTCAATACCTGCATTTCTTTCAAACGCTACTTCGTAAAGTGAACACTAGGTTTAAAATTGAATACCATAAAAAATATTCAGTTTATACCAACCATAAATGATGGCATTAATTTAGAAATATTTTGTATGAATTCTCTTTTATATCAATATACGGTCACAATATAACTAATGTTGCTTGGGTACAAAGATTGTTTTCATTCAAAAATCAAATAAAATAAGACAAATATTAATAATTAAATAAAAAAATAAAATGCGATTATATTTTTTTCAAGCTTTAATAAAAATTTTATTTTTTAATTTCTGTTTTTTTTTTATTTATTACATTTTGCATAATCATTTCCAAGAGAATATAATAAAATGTTCAATAAATTCTTACATAAGTACGAGATTTCAAAAGAAAAGTTTTCTTTTTAATATGTGTTTTATTTTCTTTCAGCAAAAAATTATGTTTCAAGAACACGTGAAAAAAGTTTTAGAATTAATAACACAAGAATAACAATACGAGGAGAAGACCATAATGTTATAAATATACGGATAACAGCGATTAATGAACAAACATATATGAACTAGGTGAAATATAGTCAGACCCAGTCGAAAACATTTTTGATTGTGATTATAAGTAAGTTCTGATGTGTCTTTCAACATAAAGAACTAACTTTTTCTGATTTTATTATTCTATGCAAATATAAAAAACTGGTGATTTTTGAGATTTTATTTATTTATTTATTTATTTATTTTATTTTATTTTATTTTTTTTTTGAAGTGGGATAACTACATTACCGAAAGTCACGTTGGGTTTGTATCAAAGAAGAAAATGCAAATATCTCCCATTTCATTCTCCTTCTTTCATGACATCGAATAAATAAAAGGATAAACTGAAAAAAATCTTGACTATCATCAAAGATGCAGTAATAAACTGTTTATAAAACATTTGAAAAAAAAATGTATGCAATGTTAACTTGAATAAACTTCATAAAACAATATTGGGATAGTTATGATTTCATTTGTTATTGCATAAAAAATAATATATTGGCCAACATTGAGGCTATGACATAAAATATTCATCAGGATATTTTTTTTCTTATATCACATGAAAAATGACAAGAAATATTTTAATTGCCCATATCTCCAATTTTTCACTCATACATTTTACAATATATGTGATTCTTTGCAATTATTTTTATTGAAAAGTTAATATTCTATTAATAGCGGAATTTCTTTACAAAAATTTCTAATTTATACACATTACGGAAACAAAAATATAGCTATTACAATACATATTGTATTCTATAAATTCTATATTATGAGAAGATAACTTTTGGGTTCGCTACTAAGAATTTCTTCATTAAAAATTCAATAAAAGAAGGCAAACGTTAGATTCATTTAAACATTTAAGTAAAGGACCTTTCCTATCAACAATATTTCTTCATTATCTTCCGTTTTAAAATGAATAAGTATAAAAGCGAATATAGAATTCATAAGTTTTTGAAAAATAAAAAAAATCCGTTTCAAAGCGTTAATTTGTCGAGATCACGATACTAGATTACGGAAAATTCAATGCTTTTTGTTTTGCACTTGGTAGAAAGGGTCAGCTAGTGAATTTAATGAAAAATGATACATATTTTTTATTCTGATTCCTTTTTAACATATGGAAAAAGGGAAGAGGAAAAAAGCATCATAGTTAAACTATCTTTTAAGGATTGCCAAATTGATTTCTCAATGGCTAATTATAGTTAATTAATATGAAACTATTAATTGATTAGAACGTTTTAAATATATATATATATATATATATATATATTACACACTTTACTTTCTATTTAATTTTCGAATTTATCTTTAAAAAAAAAATTCTTTGTTTCAGTTGTTCAGTCAGCACAGTCTGTTGGTACAATTTAGCAAACTGGTTTTGGTACATAATTAACTCATTGTAACTGGTGTAACATTTTAACCATAAAAGTATTCGGCTGCTTATAACCTGTGGCGGTTTCCGGAAAAATGCCTTAAAATAATTTAGTTATTTAAAACTATGTTCTAAAGTAATTAAGTAAGTCTAAAGTAAGCAAGTAAGTCTAAAGTAAATAATAATTAAAATGTTGTATTTTCAGGGGAAACACGACTGTGGACATATTTTTTTTTTTTTTTTTTTTTTTTTTTTATTCTAACATATCAGTAACACATTGAAAAAACGATTACAAAATTCCCTCTTTACATCCAAAAAAACAAGTTGGGTTAAATAAAAGATGTACTAATTATTTCTCCTTCATTTCCAAGCTAATATAATATAATTTTCACTTGGCTATTAAACAAGCATCAGGCTTACAAAAGAAAATTTAACTTTTTAGCCTGCATTCTTTTCTTTAAAAAAATATCTGTCTGTTTGTAGAAAATATAACAAGTATTACATTTGTTGACACGGAAAAATCAATTTTAGATATATATATATATATATGTTATGTTTCTTTTTTAACCTATGGAAAAAGGGAAGAGAAAAAAAGCATCATATTTAAACAATATTTTAAAGATCGCCAAATTGATTTCTCAATGGCCAATTATAGTTTAATTAATATAAAACTATTAATTAATTAGCCCATATTTAAAAATATATATATATTACACACTTTATTTTCTATTTACTTTTTTGAATTTATGTTTTAAAAATATTTCTTTGTTGCAGTTTCACATTCTGTTGGAATAATTTAGCAAGCAGGTTTTGGTGCATAATTAACTCATTGTAACTGCGGTGTACAATTTTAACCATAAAAGTGTTTGTCTGTTTATAACCTGTGGCGGCTACCGGAAAAATGCCTTAAAATTATTTAGTTACTTACAAGCATGTGCTAAAGTAATTAAAATGTTGTATTTTAAGGGGAAACACGACTGTGAGAATATTTAATTCTAACATACCAGGAACATTCTGAGAAATCAAATATAAAATTCTCTCTTTACACCTAAAAAACAAGTTAAGTTAAATAAAACATGTACTAAATTTTTCTCTTTCATTTCCAAGCTAATATAATAAAAATTTCAATAGGCTGTAAAACAAGAATCAGGCTTACCAAAGAAAGTTTTCCTTTTTAGGCTGCATTTTTTCATAAAAAAAAAAATCTCTGTCTGCTTGTAGAAAAAATAACAAAAATTAGATTTATTTACACGGAAAAAACAATTTTAGATTTACATAATATTATAGATACACATCGAACATCGGTCTATGAATGAAATCATATAAAATCTGAAGAAACCTTAAACTCAGACTTATACTATATTCTGATTATCAGCAGTCTAATCTTTTATTTTTTGATAGAAAAAACTGACTTTGGGTTAAATTTTCGAAGGAAAAGGATTTAATAAATTGTGTCTTTTTAGATTTTTACCTTTTTAGAGTTGTAAATATACTTTACCGAAAGTCACTTTCTGTTTGATAAAAAGTACATAAATGTGACGACCAAAGAACTCAAACTGTGACAAAAGTAGTAAAATATTAAAATACTTGTTAAACAAACGTTTGAGAAAAAAATATGCAATACCAGCTATAATTACCCTAATGATACAATAATATAGGTATATTACTGACTGCATTTTTCTATTGCCTCGACAATATTATATTTGGAAACATTGCCAATAAATATCTTGCACACCATTACCGTACAATATGCATCGGTAATATTTTTGTTTTTGTCGTTTGTAAGGTTTACATTTTGCAAATATTATACAAATAATTGTAAAAAAAAATGTTTTTTATTTTATTTGTATACTTAGTCTATGTATACCTAATTATTCTGTAATATGGACATTTTATTCCAAACAAACTTTTATTACACTGTCATTTTATTCAACTGTAGCATGAAAAATAGTGATATTTCATCCGAAATATATCCAATCCATATCCATCATTTAACATTTCATATGGGATTACACTGGCAGTATATTCTATGAATAGAATTTCCCCCACCAGCGTCCTCGAGGTTCTGCTCTCAAAGCTGGTAGACGGGGTGTGCTGGTTTCGAACCCCGTCAGCCTAATCGTTCGGGGTTTTCCGCAGCTTTCTTCAAATCTTGGATTTCCTTGCGTAAATACGGGTTAGATTCCCTTAGAAAGACCGCCCACGGAAAGCACCCACCCTTCCGGCCCACATCTCTATTGTAGATAATTGGCCGTCATAAAAGAACATCAAAACCATGAATATAATCTTGTGGTAATATTTGACCCCGAAATAAATAGCATTAGTTTATTTCTTAAGATGCTTTTATTTAAAAACTCAATAAAGAAGATAGAAGAGTAAATATATATTTGAGGACACGAGTTTCACTCGCCTTATCGAAAATTTTAAAAATCGAGTTTTAATCGAGTCTATTAATCTATTCTATTGGTCTATTCTATTCAAAAATCACTAAAATCTGCAAAAAAAACTAGTTTTATCGTGTATTCCTCTCCTTGTAAAATCTTGGTTTACATTGAAAACTAATGGACGCAGTTAGAGATTTTTCTCGATTTCCCAAGATTTGATTTTCTGTATATGGCGAGTTTTGAAACGCATGTTCTCATTTAAAAAATATAAATAGGGGAGACCGGGGCTAGTAGCCGCAGTTTTTAGTTATTGTTTTTTATAATTTTTTTTAACAAACTTTAACTGCACTTTTAAAGAACAGACATTTGGCTATAAATACTCGGAGTTTTGATTTTGTAGCTCTAGTAGCTTATGTTTAGCGGAAGCCTAAAATAAAAGGAAAATTGTGCGCCAACCTACCCCGTTACGGAGCAAGTTGCTAATACCTATGGGGTAAGTTGGCACACGCTTTATAAAAATATAAATGAAACTCAAATAAGGGACGCAGCTAAGAAAAATCAATTTCATTATTACCAGCAAGTTTAAACAAAGGCGTTATCGCCGTACAATATAAATTCTAAATTATACAAATATAAAAATAATGAATAAAACATTAACATTGAGAAACTTCTATCCTACTCGATATCATCATCAGAGTTACAGTTGTCACAAATAAAAAATCAAGTGTCTCCATTTGGGCAAGCCCCATGAGCCCAAAATCTTGCATTACAACCACTTTTCACTGTGTTTGTTGTATTTCAACCTACCAGCACACACCAGACGCCGAGCCAACCTGCCTCGTATTCAATGTGCCTACTAGCCCCATAATAAATTTCTTCACAAAAGGGAGGATTAACCTTCTAAACATAAATAATTTAAGTAAATCACATATGGGGTAGATACAGTAAATCATACACTAAGAAAAACTGCACAAGTTAAATCGCAATTATTAAGATAAGCATTAGAAATTAGAAAAGGAATGAAGCAACAAAAAATTACTCATGAGAGCAAAAAAACAGAAAAATCGTAATAAATGTCCACTGCACGTAGTTAACGCTGCAAAACTACAATGGAGATTGTAAAAAGCAAGAAGAAAGGTACTCTGTGACTGGTTGCGCAATCTATCCACAAACAGGCGATTTATGAGGACTGCGCCTACTTACCCCTGTAGCCAACTAGCTCCGGTCTCCCCTACTGTTTTTTTTTTTTTTAGATATAGATTGCAATACATTCAGCATTAAAATTTTTATTAATTAACTTCTGTTGCAAAAAAGGTAACATTTTGCTATTTTATTTCTTAGCGAATATCATAAAATATTCAATAAGCTATTAAAAGTTCCACTTTCATTATATATACATATTACTTCAATGAAAAAAATGTTTCTAGGAAAATCGAACAAACTCAGATTTATTGACAAAGACAAAAAAAATCTGAGATTTGCATAATGCGCAGACATACAGAGAATAGAATTACATAAGCAAAAATTGATAAAATAGAAAAAGAAATCATTCGGAGACATTATTAATACTATCAGTACCGTGTAAAGTTATTTTTTTTACATCATAAATGACTGTTTTTTTTTCTATATTTTTGTAAATGTAATGAATATATTTTTGTAAATGAAAATTAAAAACTAATTATTTTTTCAGACTTTGATTATTATTTTTTTTTGAAGTTTTGAGTTTGATTGGCCAAAGTTAAATTAAAAACTAATTATTTTTTCAGACTTTGATTATTATTATTTTTTGTTTTTTGAGTTTGATTGGCAAAAGTTAAATTAAAAACTAATTATTTTTTCACACTTTGATTATTATTATTTTTTAGAGTTTTGAGTTTGATTGTCGACACTGAGTTTGTTTCGATATAAAGAATTAATTCCCAAGTTTATCAATCCGTTGACTGAAACAAACCGAACGTTGAATCCCGATATTTATTCGACAATATTTAATTAAGTTTCATAGTCTTAGCTCAAACAATGTCGGATAATCGGGTGCCGCATAAAATAGGTTTGCTTCTAAGTATGTTATTAGATGAAAGAACAACAACATTAATCAATAAAAAATATATGTAACTTCGATTAGTATATATATTTAAAACATAAACTGAAAGCTTCATTACTAAACATTTCCCCCCCCCCTTTTTTTTTAAAGATGAAATGATGCTGCTTCATTTCCAAACAAATATAATAAAATATTCAATAGACTATTAAAAAGCACATAATACGCAAAAGAAAAGGTTCCATTTCTTCTTATGTTTGTCGAGAAAGCCAACAAGGTTTACAGGACAAAGAATGAAGTATCTGAGATTTCCATAATGTGATAGACATACAAAGGATAGCGGTCCATGAACGAAAACATATTACTAAATAGGAAAATAACGCAGACTTAGTAGAACACATTATTCTGATTATGAGCAGCCTCTGATTTTTTTTTCTTCTTTTACGATGTAGAGAAAGGAATTTTTTCAGAGATAATTTTTTAGGAGTTGAGGTAAATATGTTGCCAAAAGTTAAATTCGGGTTGTTACAAAGAAGAAAATGTAAATATCTTTTATTATATCCACTTTCCCCAACAACGGATAAAAAAGATGAACTGAAAAAAAAATATCTTGACAGAAAAAAGTTGTATATACTTTGAAGAAAATTGTTGAAATTTTTGTTTGAAATTATTTAAGATGTATTGCATCGTTATTTTACCTACTCCTGTATTAAAAAATTATTGATATAATATTGATTGCATTTGGTATTTCTTTACAAATACTACATTATTTATATCTTCGTTATGCAATAGAAATACTGCAGATATTATTATAATATACTCATTAATATTCAGTTTTTTACATTTTTCTTATATCACACCTGTACTGAAAAACAATATTTCGTTATTTAATTGTAAATATTTGACTTATAAGACCAATAAACCAGAAATATTGTTAGTTTTATGCAAACATTTTCAATGCAAAGTGACTATTTTTGTAAGAGTGGAATTTCATTGCAAATATTTCTAATCTATTGCTAATATTTAATTACAAATACAGGAATTACTTTGGAAGAATTTAAGACGATTACAATTTCCTTTCAATATTGCGTTCAAAAATATCCAATATTGGTTTTCCGCTAAGTATGATTTCTTTGATAATAAAACACTTTAATGATAATTTTTATTATTTGAAAAACATATAAATGCGAATTTGTAGTAAATTAACACCTTGTAATAATATACTAATTTCAAGTGCTAAAAGGTGTAAAATAAAACTTTAAAACCAGTAAAAATAGGTTTATTTCGACTGTTGTCATGTTTCACCTCAACCCGAGTCATTTTCTAAACAAATAAATAAAACTATTCTAAATTTGCACAATACAATTTCAAATGGTAAAAGAGGCAAAATAAAACTTTAAAATCTTTTTTAAAAAATAACGTGCATAATATGAAAAAATAAGTGGAAAACTGAATGATGGCGTTTCATAGATCGCGCAAATTTCGAGTAGTTTTATTTATTTGTTTTAAAAGGACTCGGGTAAGTTGAAACATGTCAACAGTCGAAATAAAGATATTTTTACTGGTTTTAAAGTTTTATTTTACACTTTTTAGTATATGAAATTAGTACAGTGAAACCTCCCTGTGCGACCACCTCCCTGAACGACCATTTTTTCACGGAACGAAATTTATTCTGATAGGCTCAGTACTAATTTTACCTCCAATCAGAGACCATCCTAGTTTAACTCCCTCCATGAGCGACCTATTTCTTTGAAAAAAAGTAAACAAATTCCGTTTTTTTCCTGGTCTCTTGAAGAAGGTTTTATTAGAAAAATAATTCCAAAAAGTGCATTATTCACCAAACTTCTAAACCAAGTTTAGAATTTTTTTTTATACCGGTAACTTTTAAGTGTTAAAACCCCTTTGTGCCTTTTTAGGCAATGAATTTAACTCTGATGGCAAATTAAGAGTAACGGTGAATAAACTCCCCTGCCCTATTCTGTCAGAACACTCTCAAAGCAATAAATAAATTAATGAAATCGTCATTCTTTGTTCCCATAAAAAAAAAAAATGCAATTATTTACTGAACTTTGAAAAGACTTGGAAATAAAAGTTATAAAAGATAAAACTGTAAAATCAAAGCAAACGTCAATGTATTAATTTTTTAAACTCTGCAGTAATTAACTTATGTAATTAACTTTTGTTTTGATACTTAAACTTTCATATTTTTTCGTAATGTGGAAAATAAAATGTAGTAACATTAATTGTTACCTTTTTTTCAACAAATAAAATCTACGTTTAAACATGACCCCCATTAAGAGACCACCTCCCGTAGCGACCAATTTTTATTGGAACGGAACGTGGTCGCTTTACGGAGGTTTTACTGTGCATATAAGTGCGCTTAAACATATTTGAAACACAATAAAAAAGAGTCTTTGTTCTTAAAATATTTCTTCAGTAACTATTTTAAAAAGAGTAAAATTTTTTGCTTCATTTCTAAGCAAATATTAAAATATTCAAATGGCTATTAAACAAGCACTGAAGTTAAAAATGAAATGTTTCCTTTTGAGTTTGTATTTTTTTATCAATAAAAAAATCTAGTTCTATGTATAGAAATAGTGAACAATGTTTTAGATTTGGTGACACGGAAAGAACAATCTGAGATTTACATAATGTGATAGCTGTATAGAAAAAGCGGCTTTAAAAAAATATACATAAATAGAAAAATAATTCATACTAAGTGGAACAATTTATTCTGATTATAAGCAGCCTTTGATTTTTTTTTCTTTTCTTTCTTCTTTTGAGTTTTAAAAAACTGACTTTCTCTAGTTATATGTTTCCAAACGTAAGATAAAGGAATGTTATTTTTTATTAGATTTTTATTTTTTGGAATTGTATAAATACGTTTCTGCAAGTCCCAATGGGTTTGTTTGAAAGATGAAAATTTAAATACTATGTATTTCAATACCCACACATTCAAATAAAAACAAGAATTGAAAATCATTAGTGTAGCATAGATTATGAAACACATTCCACTAGTTAAGACTTTCTTTAACAAACTTTACGGTTTAATAAGGAGAAATATAATGTCTAAGCAAAACACATTTCTGATGTTAAGAGCCTACACTAGTCCCTCAAAAAGACCCGGATGATTATGTTAATCCTATGGGGAAGTTATTTTCAAATATCTCGCTTGAATTTTGATATTTTGTTATGATTTTTGTTGCATAGGATAGCTGAGGACGATTTACAACAGGGCTAGTTTTTACTTTTTTGATTTTGGTTCCATATATATTTTTTAATTACTTTTACTTTCGGAACGGGTTTGAACCGGTTTTGAAATTGAAACTATCCTAATATTAAGAAAAACTATAATCAAAATCGAAAAAGTAAAAACTATCCCGGTTGTAGATCGTCATCAGCTATCCTATGCAACAAAAATCATTCGAAAATATCGAAATTCAAGCGAGATATTTGAAAATAACTTTCCATAGAATTAACATTATCATCCGGGTCCTTTTGCGTGACTAGTGTAGGCTCTTAAGAGGCCACACTAGTCACTAGAAATCCACAGATTTCTCCCACAAACTATGTATTAGCATCCGAGTTTCTCCACGTGACTAGTGCGCAATCTTAAAATCATTCTTTCTCTGCACATACTAAAGGCACAGTGATTAATGAGGTATTTTTCGAAAGATTCTACAAAAGGCTTGGAATACTTATGTATCGTTAAAACACTTTGTTTGATAAAAAAAAAAAGCAGTTATTCTAAAAATTAATTGAAAAAAGGATCAGCAAATAAACTCAAAGATTTCGGCGAGAAAACCTGGTTTGTTTTTTAAACTGATAACGCTAACAGATCTTTCATTAATATATAAAATTCGATGTTCTATTTTGTTTATATATATAAACCAAATTTTTATAAAAAATATTGGGGATTTTCATTGATATGGGAGACGCAGGGGGCATTTCGAAGATTTCTGAGACGACACGTAAAATTAAATTTTTTTCTCAAAAATATTTTTTTTATATTTTTTTATGATAAATGCGTGTCATAATGAATTTAATGTACCCTTGATTAATATTTAAGGTGAAATTTACAAAAATAAAAAAAAAATATTTTTAAGGATTTTAAACTCCACTGTCCCCTTAAAAAGGTATAAGCGAAAAACCATGCAAAAATCGAGTTTTTTCGGTTTTCCTATAGTATTCAATAGAAGGTTAAATTTTTTGAAAAATCATTGCACCAAATTAAACTAGAGAATATTTTCTACATTTTTCATACACAATGTTTTTTCCTAAGATGAACAGTTTTGGCAATACGAGTAAAAAGCTTTTCACCGATACATTGAAATTCCATCATTACAATCACTATACATCCCTTTAAATCACCAATTTGAAGCTTTTTAGTTATTTGTAGTTGTATTTGGAATATGTTAACATTTGCTTACCAAGTTTTAAACCTTGTATATATTTATCAATAAAATAAATAAAAATCAGGTAATTACGAAAGATATAAAACACAAACAATCCGAATAAATGAGAGTACCAATTTTTATTTTTCTAGTAATCTGATTATAACTAGTACATGAGTATAACTGAACAATAACTATTATAAGTTTAATATAATAATAACATATGTGGAAGATTGTAAACAGAAAAAAAGAGAAATGCGATATTGTTCCCCAATTAATATCATTTTTGTATCATTGAAGGGACTGGTTGATGTACTTCGAAATGAGGTTCATCGTTATTTTGATGGCTCAGGTTGTGTCTCCACTTGACTTAAAATATCCTTTCGTATTGGGTCGTCAACCTCTGCTTCCAAGTCATCTTCGGCATTGAAGAAGCTGCCATTGTCACAATGGTCATCGTAGTTCAAGCGAAGGAGCAAACAAAACAAAATTGCTTTCCTAATGCCACATTTCCCACAGCAGTATGCTTTGCATTTACAGATTTTTTTTGCAGAACAGCTTCTGGTGCGTCAGTTTTGACAGTTGTTATGCGTATGATGCTTCTCTTGTTTTATTCAGGCCCCATTCCTCATCATTATTTGCAGTTACCTAGCCATAGCTGTACTTAGTGGTTAACTCTCAGACATGGATATAGAGCAATATCTTCTGCTGGAAGGAACGATTCTATATTTGCAGCGGTCTTAAAAGAAAGGATATTGGTCTTACTACTGTAATAATGCTGTGAGCTAATGCAGTACACTTGTTCTAGCAATTATCAAGGTCTCCATTTCTTCTTCTTAAAAATAGTACTTATATGAAAATCTTTATGGTTTCTGGAATGAGAAACTTATTATCTTTCTAAAACTCATCTGGACGAGGATATTGAATAGATTTGTAAATCTGAGACCAAATATCTGGGAAGGAATATCTTCAGGCACTATCTTCTCCGCGGTCTGGACAATATTTCGCTCTTCTTCCTGAGGATATGAGCATCGTTTGTGATAAAAAATAATGGTCAAAATCTTATGACCTGTGTTCTTGAAGCAAAGAACAGGTATGTTGTTTGCAGTGGTTGATATACCAATATCTTCTTCTTACATACTAGAAGGTGTGCTTTAACTGTTTTCACTGAAAGACAGTAGTCACCTTCTTCTTTCTGGTCCGTTAATTCTTCTATACGAAATTGGTCTTGTGCTTCATTTCCCCCCAGATAAAAAAATGACTTACATGACTGTGTTTATGTCAGTGGAAAATGGCAATCTTTTCTGCGTCTCTGTGGGTTTTGCGCGCTGATACAACTTTTCATACATTTAAAACGGTACTTTCCGTCAGCAGTAACCAAGTCAGTCACTTGATACAGTCTCTGGATTATGGCGCGCTCATCATCACTATTGATATCAAAAATATATCATACATAAATTTTTGGTCCTTTTCCTATAAGTAATAATAACTTTAAACTGATTTGATATGTATTATAATGACTATATAATACATGTGATATGTATTTTATGTCTGTTTTCACAAAAACCTATGCTATTTCCACCCCCTTGGTCCGATTTTACCCATTAACGAACTTGACCGAGATTTTCTGCCCCTTGATTTTATGTATCAGTTTGAATACAATTTGTGCAGAATTACGGTTGTTATCGTATCCATAAAAATGTGATATACATATAGAGATAAATCTACATATATATCCTTAATATTCATTTTTTTTCTACTTTTTACCAGTATGGGCATATAATATGTAAAAAAACAAGTTATAAAATCGAAATCATTATCATGGAGAGTGGAATGCGGATTGCTGAAAAAAATTATAAAAATATATACAAAACTCGTTAAAAAAAGTATGTACGTATATATTTTGCATACATTATACACTTGTGTGCGCCCCTCCGGGTGGTCTGAAACTCACCCCTTTGGTTGGGGAGGACACTTGGAGCCCGGCAGAGTTCGAGTACACGAATTCGAGGGGGCCGGATAGAGACGAACCACATCATCCACGTGTGGCTTGCGGTCGACAATCCTCGAGTCCGTCGGCCACATATATATATATATATACTTAGATATTAAGAAATTTGCAAACATTGCAAAATATTTAGCTAACCAATATTATATATTTAAAAATATATACGATACCTATAATAAGAATTGGTGTTTCAGGAAGAATTTTAGCAATTCAAAGTGAAATTATAATACATCTTTATGCAGACATTCATAATGGCTTGCGCATTAGCAGCATAGTAATTTGAATGCTAATGTATAACCATTATAGAATATTACAAATCATCATCTATTTCAGATATAACTTATAAATTAAGTTTACAAACATTATAAAGGCACTTTACAAACATTATACATTTTTAAATTTGGAACAGCAATTATTAAATTAACTAATCACTAATGAATTTTTAAGACTAGACCCAAACTCTTATAAATGAAGTATTAAATAAGATTCAAACAATATAACAAATTAAATTTGTCAAAAGATCAATATTAACAAGAAGCCGAATGCATAAATACAGGGTGATCGAAAAATAATGCCTAGATTAAAAAAAATCATAACATCAAAATATTTTATGTTAAATCGGTAATTCTTTCACAACACGATGCCTGGTGAACGCAAGTTTGGCTTTAGTTCACCAGAATTCTTTTGCGTGTCTGTGTTAAGAGCGAATAAGTTGCGCAGTCTTGAAGGTCAGCCGACGCACCAGACTGCAGCTGCTCAGTACGATCTTGAATGTGCAACAAAAAGCACAGCACGATGTTGACCGTGGAACAAATAGAACAGTGCGTGATTTGGTATGTGAAGTCAAAGTCAATAGTCAGTCTACAGCGGCTTTTTCGGAAAACTTATCAGGATCAAACTGCTCCTGGTGGTCACATTGCACACATTTGCTCCTGTTGCTCACATTTAAACATACTAAGGTATGAAAAAAAATTGCCGCGCATTAAGAAGACTAACGCGCGTACTCAGACCAAACGCCCGCAAAGTTGTGAAAAATATTCCGCAAAAGGGAGGGTTTACGAGCGAAGGGGGAAAGAACTGAAAGTCGCGATTCCCGACAAACAACTTTCACCTTCCACAACTGCTGACGTCACGTACGATTTAAGAATAAGATAATCGATTTTTAATCGAATATTAGCATGTATTAACCAATGAGAGAGCATCAACAACTTTTAAAGGGACAGAATGTAATGTTTTGAATAATAGCTGACCAGTTGAAGAATATTTCTTTTAAATCATAAATTTAAAAATATTTAAAATCCGAGTATTATTTTAATAACAAGCTCATATTACACATTAATATTTTTATTGCTGTAGCTTATTCCCATGAATGAATCACCTATTTTCCTATCAACTTAAAATTTATTAATTCAAAATTACGGAATATGCTAACCTTTTACTTTAGTTTTAAAGCCTCAGCTTTTCTACGATGGTATTTTTTCTCACAATTAAATACATTTAAGAAAAAATAAAGAACAGATTGATACATCGGAACTTCAAAAAAAGCAATCAGTCGCAGGGCTGTAAAATGCTTTAAAATGGTTCTGGATGCAGGATGCATGAATATCATTCACGCTAGATGAGCATTTACTTTGCTAAATAAAATATTTAAAAAATATTATACGAATTAAAAATAGAGGTACCACATATAGGCGCCATAATAGCTGCATTTTTAAAGTATATGTTGGTGTATATATATATACTATATTATAGCCTGTTTTATATATATATTTGCATTTACAAGTTCCTATTATTAGCTTTTGTATTTTTTCCTTTGATTTTTAGTCATGCAATTTCATTTTAATTATATATATGTATACTGTCTAACTGAAAAAGGGGGGGGGGGAAACGTTAAGAGTTTTAAAACCAGAGAGAGCTCTTAAGGGTGTTCTCAGATTCAAAAGGACAACTTTCTGACATAAGTTTTAATTTAATGTTGTTCGAAAATGCATGAAACTAGCTGGTGTTGTTCAGAAACTATGTAATTGAGCTGTTTTCCCATCTTTTCGCAAACACAATAGATCTTTCAGAAAATAGTGTCAAAGTGGGCGTTTTGAATCGAATTTCCGCGCGAAGGAAGAAAGAGCACTCAAGAGCAGGCGGAAAACGTGTTTTTCACGTGATTAAAATTGCTTATAAGCCAATAAGTAATTGATTGATAAAAAAATGGAAAAAACAGTTCAATTCCAAATCGCTTCCATGGCCAGGCTTTCCAATTTTATACCTTTAACTTAAAAACTGGTGAGATATAAATGATTTTTTTTTCGCTAAGATAAATACGTGATCTTTAAAAATCAACGCAAAGAAAAGATGAAATATTTAGAGAAATTTTTTCTTGTACTTATTTTAAAGCTTCATAATAGGATCTCCTTCTTCAGCGCTAAAAGAATAATACAAAGAACAGGAAATAATAGTAACAAAGTGTGTTACTGGTACCCCGGTTTTCTCTCTTCTTTTATTTTACCTTTATGACTGTAGTAGGGGCTCCTTTAGCAAAGTTTTGAAACAGCCTAATGTTAAATTTATTTTGGTTGCTTGTTCTTTTCATTCAGCTGATTTATACTAGACTGTACTTTTACAATTATCTGTATCATAAAAGTTCCTTTATACTAATTAATAGTTATTATTTTTTTATACTTTTAAATTGGGTTTTTTAACAAGAATAATGTATATAGGCTCAAAACGAAACGACATCTACTTTCATGCGATTGTATTCTTTCGCAAGAATCCCCCCCCCCTCTCCTCACACCAATTTAAATCAATTTATCATTTTTGTTACTTTTAAAAATTACTTATTAGCTGTGCTAACTGTGTATATATTTTTATATAACTGAAAATTAAAATAAAAAATATTATTCAAATTATTATTTTTATTTATGTTACGCAATTTCATTTCATATTATTTATAATGATTAAATACAAACGAAGGGGAACGCTAAAGAAAAAAAATGTTCTTTAGTGCTATGTGTAGAGTTTTCAAACATCAAATTTCATAACATATTTATCAATGTCTCTTAATTAGCGTCTATTTCAATATATTTAGCAATCTTGAAAATCCCAGGCCTTGGAGCTTTAAACAAATAGCTTATAGTGAAAAGGTGGAAAACATTTCTCAAACTCTTAAAAAAAAATAAATAAAGTATTATACACATAATTAATATAGTATGCTTTTGCTATAGACCTATCAATACTTCATTTGCACTGACGAAATTTATACTAAATTAAAAGTTGAAAATTTCTTGTGTAAATATAGGGTAGATGTGCACTGTAAAAAAAAAATCTGTAGTTCTACAGATGTAAAAATACATGCTTACTAAACTTTCACCTGTAACTGTACGAAAAAAGCTGCAAATCTACAAAACTAGTTTTTGTAAAGCTACAAAAATCTATAACTTTACAAATGAATCTGCTAAAATTTCAGTAATCTTACTAAACTTTTATTTGTAACCCTGGCTGCAGTTACATGAAAAGTTCTAGGAATCCCAGTTTCCAAAAAAATTCTTAGTAACCTTACAGATTTTTTGATTTTCGGCGCAAAAGTGTGTATGTTACATGAAATTTTGTTGTTGACGTTACATGAAAAGTTCTAGGAATCCCAGTTTCCTAGAAAAACTTTAGTAACTTCACAGATTTTTTTTTACATTGTGCCAGTAAGGGACACCCTTCAATATTTTTGGTTTATATAAAATAAAAATAGCCTTTATTATTTTTTTTATAACTCCCTCTTGCATATTTTACAATTTTGCATTAATGTTTACACTCTTAATGAAATCAATCAGGAAGCAGAAAATAATGTTTCGAAGTTGCACTGTTCTTCAGTGGAAATCTTAATGAACATGCTAAGAGCTCCATTTAATAAATTTATATATTCTTTATTTTCTAGAAAAATTTTCTAGAAAACTTTGAATTTTATATACTAATAGCTTTTTTTATAAAATTTCGTTTATTTTTAAAGTTTTAAGAGGGGTGTCCATTACTGGGTAAGTCATTCCCCAGTAATGGACACCCCGTGTAGACATTGCTGAAAATGCAATTTCAGTATGTTTATAGTGCATAAAATATTTTGACTTAAGACCTAAATAATCAAATTTAATTTTTAAATTACACTTACCAAAATGTAATAACACCAAAACTTTTATAAATAGCTGCTTTTAAGTTATTTTATGTGGTTAATAAAATTTCAATACTTTATTCCTTTTTTTTTAATGAATATAATGACTCTGCCTTGCATATTTTGTAATCTCACAATCAAACCAGACAGGAAGCAGAAAATATAATTTATGGGCATATTCAAACAGGGTCCCATAGGGCTTAACCATCCCCATTTAAATAAAAACGATTATAAGTTACAGAAGTTGTTAAAAATCTATTTTCTGTCTTAAATGTTTGCCTATTCATCTCTGACAAATATATATATATATATATATATATATATATATATATATATATATATATATATATATATTATTGCAATATTATTTAAAGTTATAGTAATCATGAAACTAGTAAATTTGCAGATCAGTGGCCTCAAACATCAGTTCTAGTTTTATTTTGAAATTATTTTATTTAGTATTTAAAATAGCCAGCTCACAGTATCATTTCTTTCATATTTGTAATATTAATTATTACAAGTAATATATCAAGTAGTCGCTGAAAGCTGTTAAAAACAGTGAGACGAAGCTATTGCTATACACTAATGCTCAATTTTTATTTTTATTATTATCTTTTAAATTCCCCATTGTCTCAATAATTTGACACCTGTAATTGTCTGATATTTAGTATTTTAAACTATCCATCTAAAATAATTAAAATATTAATCTCCTAATAATTACAATAATTGATGGAAACAGTGAATGATTATCACAAATATTTTATTAAATACTGGTATCCTAATTATTAAATTTATTTGAAAATAACTATTTTGTTTCATTAATATGATTTCAATAAATTCTGGTTCAAAATAGTCACAAAAATAATTATAACTGTTACTTTTTGTGGGATGTCCATTACTGGAACAGGGAGTGTCGATCACTGGAAGAGGGTGTCCATTACTGGACTTTTGAGTGTTTTGATATATTTATGTTATTTAAAATTAAATTTTTATTCATATTCGGAAATGAGACTATAAGAATGGTTAAATATTGTTGGCAGATTAATATAATATTGAAAAAAAACTGGAATATAAGGATTATAATTATTAATAAAAAATAATTTTAAAAGAAATTCCTTAAGGGTGTCCATTACTGGCCCATCTACCTTATTTGAGAAATGTACTATACAGCAGGTTTTTTTTTATTCAACAAGTACTAGAGAAATAAATACAAATTAAGATGTTAATCTTAATCCAAAATGTTGAATGTCATTTAACTTAAAACCTTAAATTTGTTAATAAACATCTTTAAATTATAACTTTCAGGTAATCAGATTTTTTTTCAGCTGGAAAATAATACAGATATTTGTTATCTGCAAACTGACTAGTATTTATTATCATTTTTACTATTAATATTATTTCGTTGATGTAATGCAGAGAAAGTAATTTATCCCCCCCCCCCTCCTGAAACTGAATAAGTAATAATATTTGACATCGGTGAATTAAATACTTTCACATAATCAATACTCAATCATACTCCTTACATACTCTCAACCAGTCACAATGTGAAATGTTTTCAGTGTTTTATTATTATTAACATGTTGTATTATACTACTGGGGACTCACAAAACAATTTTCAAGATAAGACATATTTATAAATGTCGAAATTTTGACATTTATATTTTTATTGATTGATATATTTTTATTATTTTGACATTTATATTTTTCTTGAAACTATATATAGTTTCAAGTTTTATGATTTATTAATTTTGTTAATAATACATACTATCTAATCAGGTTTTTTTTTTTTGTTGTTGTTGTTCTTTATTGCACAATTAGAGACAAGCTTTTAAAAAGAAAACCTCGATAACAAACAGTATTTATTTAATAACAGTATCTTTACAAATTTATATTTTATCAAATTTATTTCTTATGTGTTCATTTAAAATTTATTTCAAAATTAACATCAAATGCTGAACAAATTAATAGTTACAGGCTATAGAAAATAAATTATCCATGAATAATGGAAATTGCCTATAGTTGCTTACTGCAGAAAAATAAGAAATTAAACTTATTGTTTAAATACAGCAGTTCATGTGTCAGTTTTATTATTCTTATTATAAATCCTCAAATCTAATTATTGGGGATTAGTAACAAAAAGATAAAAACTTCATTACTACATTATTAGAAACTGTATAAATATCATTTTACAAAAAGTAAACAAATATTTTTTAATGGATGCGGCAGCATTTCGCTTTCACGAGATAGAAGTAAAAACTGTCAATACAAAGATTCTAATGATATATGTCTTATCTTGGTAATAACTAGAAAGTAAAATAAAGGTTTTATAGCAGTGTTAAAAAAAAAAAAAGCAATATATGATAATACAACGATAACACACAATAATACAACATATCAAAAGGTACCATAACACTGAAAAAACATTTCACATACCTGTATTTTAAATTAATATTCCCCTTATTAGGTGCGTTCGTAATTATATAAATACGTAGCACCCATTGTCGTCGTTCAGTCCGTCTGTCTGTCCGTCTGTCCGTCCGTATGTCTGTCCGTCCGTCCGCATATAATAGAGCAAAAACTACCCAACCGAATGGTCTAAAATTTTAAATATATGATTGTTGTAAAATTTTGTCGAGCCATTTCAAATTTTATGAAAATCGGATGTATAGTTAAATTACAGGGACAGTCAAAAGTTTTTCTTTACATTACGGCCAATGGGAAAAATTATTGCACGTGCATTTTAATGATGTTAAAGCTTTCCGAATGGTCTCAAATTTTAAACATATAATTATTGCGATATTTTGTTGAGCCATTTCAAATTTTATGAAAATCGGATGTATAGTTTAATTACAGGGACAGTCAAAAGTTTTTCTTTACAGTAAAGCCAATGGGAAAAATTATTGCAAGTGCATTTTAATGATGTTACAGCTTTCCGAATGGGCTGAAATTTTAAATATATAATTGCTGCAAAATTTTGTCGAGCCATTTCAAATTTCATGAAAATCGGTTGTATAGCTTAATTACAGGGACAGTCAAAAGTTTTCCGTTACATTAAGGGGAATGGCAAAAAATTATTGCAAGTGCATTTTAATGATGTTGCAGACTATGCACTTATGAATTGCAAATTAATACACATTCAGTACAATATGGGGGGCAAAAAATAATTATAAAACTAGTTATAGTACGAAAGCACATCATTTGCCACGTTTGGCGAGCAATTTCCAACTTGTTTTTTGTTTTGATGTTAGCTCCTATCTATAAGAAGGATTTTTTTTTAATCTGAGATTTGTTTGCAGCCACAAAATTTACTATAATAGCATTTTGTAAGCGTCACATGGCTCTCTGCACGCTAGACGCTACGCTACCAGAAGTCCGCCATCTTTTTTGACTATTTACTAGTCATTCGTACCTCCCGCAAATACTGATCACGTGACACTCTCAGTTACGATTGCTCCAGGAGAGAGAAACCGTCCGCATGTTTGGTCTGTTTCACGATTTTAGCCGCGGCTCGGTAATCTACGAGGAAAGGGGAGTTACAGAAGAAAAGCGTTTGCTTTGAATACGCGCGTAAATCCAATACATTACCTTTCATAGTTTTTTTGTGACAGTTATTTAAATTCTAGGCATTATTTTTCGATGACACTGTATACATATATAGGAAATCAGAAATATTTGACACATTTTGTGCAACTATTTATAACTAAAACGTTTTAAACAAAATTTTTGTTATGTATGAGTTGATTATGTTCAAAGAAAAATTTTTGGTTACGGTTAATCGGGCAATGGTAGAAATTTGTATGCAATTAGAGCTTCTTATTTCTACTTCAGAAATTAACGTATTTTACGTATGATTTGAAATATTTGCCTTGAAAACGAGTTTCGAATTATAAGATCCAATTTTATTCATGATCGTTCTCCTTTTGCATTCCTTTTGTGGTTTTCTTATTGAATTTATGTATTTTCGAATATGATATTCTGCATTCGGAGAATTAATTTTATGGTGCTGTCAATGATTTCATTTTTCCTAGTCTTTTTTTTTATTATTTGTTAAAATTTTCTAGTTACAATTAGTTTGACAAAATATGTACCATATTTCTGATTTCCTATATATATACAGGGTGTCCCAGAAGTAATGGGGAAAACTTTAAGGGGAGGTAGGGGACATCACAAGGATTCAGATTTGCATAGCAACCCAGGGTCGGAAACCCTTTCCTGGCGCGGTAGTGACGACACAAAACTCAAGAAAGAAAGGTCACGAACAGGGAGAGAAAACATGTTTATTATTCTTCGTACTGCAAAACTGCCGTGACAATGCTGGAAAGTGTTGAGGAACTTGTTGCACGCATTGTGACAGCTGCTGGGGAAGTCCGGGGCAATCCCAGTATTTTCGAGAACATTAGATCTTCCATACGCCGGAGACGCGCTTCCATACATCACGGCCTGGGGTCGTAATTTCGAACACCTACTTTGATGACGATCGTTGTCCCTTTAATGTTCTTTCTTCTTAATTTTTTGATGTACTAAGGATAATAAACATGTTTTCTCCTCTTATTCGTATCCTGTCTTTCTTGTGTTTTGTGTCGTCACTACCGTGCCAGGAAAGCGTTTCCGACTCTGGGTTGCTATGCAAATCTGAATCCTTGTGATGTCCCCTACCTCCCCTTAAAGTTTGTCCCATTACTTCTGGGACACGCTGTATATGCATATATATTATGCATTCGGCTTCCTGTTAATATGGATATAGTTTGAATCTTATTTAATACTTCATTTATAAGGGATTGGGTTGTCTAGTCTTAAAATTTCATCAGTGATTAGTTACTTTAATAATTGCCGTTCCAAATTTTAAAATGTATAACGTTTGTATCATGTCCTGATACTCGATTTATAAATTATATTTGAAATAAATGATGATTTGTAATATTATATAATGGTTATATACTTATATATTATATAGATTTAAAAAATATGGGGTATCATGCACTTCACATCATGAATTTTTCCTTAATATTTCACATATGGGCACCTAATACAAGGCTATATTTTACTATCTTAAAATAATCCTCTTTGTTTTTAAAGGTTTTTTTATATACTCATTTTTTTATTTTATAATATTTGTTTTAAAATGGTCAATAATCAATGTCCTTTCTTTAAATATTTACTCAGTATTTATTAAGTTTATTCCTATGCTTTCACTGAAATTTTAATAAATGTTAATGTATGTCATTTCTTCATTTGATTTCACTCTTCTCTATGGGTATAGATGGCAGCACTAAAAAACATTTTTGTTAAAAATCTAGTTACACTATGTTTTTCCTTTTTCACACCAGATGGCAGCAGTACTTTAGTTTTTAGTGAATATTTGCTGGTTTAGTAACTACATTCTAGCCACATGTTTTAATAGTCTTCAGTCTGATTGCATCCTTACATGTTATACTTTCGTGGTTTAAATTTCTTAAATTTTGGATTTTTGTACATCATTGAGGTATTGTGTTCTACTCATTTTTCATTTTTAATATCTTGTGTGTGGTGTATCATTCTTTGGCTCGCTTGGATTTTTACAATTTATTTTGATATTTTGTCAATCGCCAATAGATAAATTTTGTCAATCGCCAATTATAGATATCGTACTGCAATAAATGCGCCAAAGCTAACAAGCGACAATATATCAATATCAGGCATAGGTGGAAAAGAAATTAAGCCAACGATTTTTGTCTTGCATAAAGATTATGTAGATGGTATATAAATACGGGGTAAATTTTACGCGGTACAAGAAACTGCCTCTGATTTCATAATAGGTAGAAAAGCAGTCGAAGGCTTGACGTTAAACGTAGTGGAAAATGTTGTTGAATAATAAACGACAACACAGTTCGAGTAAGATAAATTAAAATTAATGAAGTCCCTTCCAAAACAGACGAAGTAGCTACATTAAGTATAAACAACGGTAATCGAGTTTGGAAAGACATGGTTAATATCAACTGTGTAAATGCCGAAGTGGATTAGTCTCATATTACAAATTTAGCTAACAGAGAAAAAATACGAGAATTAATTAAAACATATAAATCGAGATACTGGGTTAAAGATGAAAATAATTTTGCGGGATGAAAGTCTTATCCGTGAACGGTCCCCTCACGGAAAGATTCCCTCTAGTTAAGCAGGAAATCATCTGTAAGCAAATACAATAGTGGTTGGAAGATGGATCATTAGACGAAGCTCCTCATATTTTGCGGCTTGAGAGGCCTGAGTAAGAAAAAAGATCGGTCTCACCAGTTATGTATAGATTATCGGAAAATAAATCGAAAAATATTAAAAGATCGCTAAACACTGCCGTTAATTGATGATGTAATTGATATAGAGAAGTGAAACACATTTACGACGTTAGATCTCAAAAACGGCTTTTCCCCCTACGAAATTGAAAAAGCAGTCGTAAATATACAGTATTTTATAACGCATGAAGGGGAATATAATTTTTTGCGTTTTCCTTTCGGATTGTGCACATTGGTTAAGCAATTCCAAAGATATGTAAACACAGTATTCCAAGATTTACTGCGAGAAGGCGCTATGATTGCATATATGGATGATTTTTGATTCCCTCAGATCATGAAGAAGATGGAATAAAGAAGCTGCAACGAGTATTAGAAGTAGCATGGTTTTGAAATTAACTTCAATAAATGTCAATTTCTTGAAAAGAAAATAGAGTTTTTGTGTTATACAATCGAAAATGGAACAACAAAACCGTCCGAAGCGAAATCAAAAGCTGTGCAAAATTTCTCTATACCAGCTAGAACAAAACAATTACACCTTTTTAGGTTTAACAGGATACTTCAAAAAGTTTATCCCGTACTATGCCAAAATCACCAAACATCGATCTGATTTATTAAGAAAAGTATATTCTTTCAAATTTGAAAGAGGGCATTTCGAAGCTTTCAATGAGTTAACAGAATATTACCAACAAAACCAGTTCTTCAATTATATAAACAAGTATCCACACTGGAGCTCCATATTGACCGAAGCAGCTAAGGATTTGGCGCAGTTTTATTACAGAAAGGAGACGATGGAAAATTTCACACATTACAATAGATGAGCAAAAAAACTCCGCCACAACAGAAGAAATATTCAAGTTATGAACTTGAAGTATTAGCCATAATAGAAGCTCTAAAAATTTTCAGAATATACCTAAATGGAAATAAATACAAGATTGCAACTGACTGCCCTTCCTTTCAGAAAACCTTAAATTAAAAAAAAAATAACACTGAAAGTAGCAAGATGGGCATTACTTATCGAAGAATATGACTACGAGATAAAACATAAAGCAGCAACAAGAATGAAACATGTAGATTCATTAAGCCGAAAAATGCCCATAACGCAATCAGTATTAATTATATCTAGATAGCAAGGAGAAATAACGAAAAGAATCGCAATAGCACAAAGTCTAGATGAATCCATACAAGGCATCAAGTCGATTGTTAAAAATGGATCATCAGATATTTACTTAGTAAAAGATGATGTACTATACAGATTCGAGAATGGAAAATAAATGTTGGTGGTGACGGAAGAGATGCAACGAGAAATTGTACGGAAAATTCATGAAAGAGGACACTTTGCCGTATCAAAGACGGAACATCTATTGAAGCAAGAATTTTAGATAGCTGGATTAAGGAAGGATGTTGAAACAGTAATCGCTTGATGTGTATAACTGTGTTGATGTATCTTATGTAATATGAAGCAGGGGAAAGCTCAAGGTTTTATAAACCCAATATCAAAAGGAGACAAACCAATGAAAGTCTATCACATCGATTACATAGGTCCATTATATCTCATAAATAAAAAAATATCAATATATTTTCACCGTAGTAGATGTATTTTCGAAGTTCTCGTGGTTTTATCCAGTGAAATCAAAGTCGGCCAAGCAAGTAATAGACCAATTGGAACTACAACAAACCACTTTCTGGATCCCAACTAGAATTATAACCGATGAAAGAAAAGCTTTTACTGAAATCGAGTTCAAGGAATATAGTACAAAACAAGGAATTGAGCATCTAAAAATAACAACTTGGATACCAAGAGGAAATGGACAGGTGGAAAGAATACACAGAGTGATGGCATCCGCTTTGTCAAAACTATCCAGCAATGATGAATCCAAGTGGCAAAAGTGTGTACTAAAATTAGAAAGCATTATCAATAGCACAATAACTCGAAGCACCAAATATAGTCCCTTTGAATTAATGACAGGAGTTAAAATGAAAGACAATGACATGCAAAATATCAAAAATATTTTAGAAGAAGTGTACACCGAATGCATTATGGAGGAACTCGAAGCCATGATAGAAGAAGCAAAGAAAAATATAGTCAAAATACCGGAAGAAAGCAAAATGCAGTTTGATAAGAAAAGTAAACAGTCAAGAAAATGTAAATTAGGAGATATCGTCGCTATAAAGAGGACGCAATTTGTGAACGCTATCAAACTTAAAGAAACCTATTTGGGGCCATATGCGATAACTGCAGCCAAGAATCATGATCGGTATGAAGTATAAAAAGTGGGAGATCATGAAGGTCCAGAAAAGACGTCAACCGTGGCCGAATACATGAAGCCGTGGTCTATGGGTTAAACTCCTTGATAAGTCAGATAGATTAGTACATGTGTATGTGTATTGAACATGTAATCAAAATTTTATGTGAAAAAAAAATATATAAAAGTCTCAAAAGTTTAGCTGTTTAAACATGAAAAAATAGTAAGCCAAGATGCTGATGTTGATGCGCCAAAATATCAGGATGAGCAATTTGTAGGATTTGAATTTGAACGTACTTTATTTTCTTTATGACGTGCGTGATCATCAAATTAACTGACACGCAGGTATTTTTAATTATCTATGATTTGAAGTCAACACGTTGATCACCAAATCAAAGTTTGGAGATCTTCAGCCTATTAATTTTTATCATTCATGAAGCGTCGGCATATGAAATGTCAATAAGGGCACTGTTAAGTCTAATCGGACAGTTCGAAAGAAAGTGTGTTATAAGTTTTCAGTGAGAAATGTAATACTTTTGAACATGCTACAAACGAAGCGTTGTAGGTTATCTTTATAGAATTATTTTAAAGTTCACGTGTTGTTATTTCAACGTCTAGTTATTCAAGTAATTCAATAATTCAACTTTTTACATATCATCTTCCTATCAATTTATATATATACACACCCGCACACACGCACATATATATATAGTATATATATGTTTTAATATATATGCATATACTGGATGTCCTAAAAAGGACTGACTGATTTTAAAATTCCATAACTTGCGAACGGTGACAGATATTTAAAAAATTCTTGCAGGAGGGTTAGGCATGAAGTCAGAAGTTTTTGTTACATTGATTTTTGATTTTAGCTCGAATTACAAACAATAAATGGCGCTGCGATCAATATACGCTAAATTCAGACTCGATTTTTGGTCCTTCGGTAGGAATTCGGAAGGGAAATTCTTGCAGGAGGGTTATGCATGAGGTTAGAAGTTTCTGTTGCATTGATTTTCGATTTTAGTTTGAATTACAAACGTTAAATGGCGCTGCGATCAATATACGCTAAATTCAGGCTCGATTATTGGTCTTTTGGGAGCCATTCATTACATTTTTATCTCCTTTTTTGCATGGAAGAAGACATCGGCCAAAAAATCGAGCCCGTATTTAGGGCCTATTGCTTACAGTACCATCTATTGTTTGTAATTCGAACTAAAATAGAAAATCACTGCAAAAAACTTTTGACCTTATGCATAACCCTCCTGCAAGAATTTTTTAAATATCTGTCACCGTTTGCAAGTTATTGAATTTTAAATTCAGTCAGTCCTTTTTAGGACACTCGGTATATATATTTTTTAAATTATCCAAAAAATTAAGCTATTTAAGGCGTACGATATATTTATCTAATAATTAAATTATTTAAATGTATCATTACAAGCAAAAACTACTGAATACTTATGTGATCATTTTACAGAAATTTTATAAATAATAACAAAGTTAGCCGTAATACAAAATTTTCTATTTACGGGTATTTATTTAGTTAGTTGTAATGTGAGCATAATGTGCATCGGATAATAGGTTTAAAATTCATAGACATAGAAACGGCTGACGTATAAAAGAAATTTTTAGAAAAGATGGGGGGAGCCCAACTAATTTAATACTATAATTGGAAGAACCTACTTGGAATTGACTTTCTATTTTTTAGGCAAACTATGTCATACGTTGCTTCTGTTGCAAGACGTTAAAATCTATCTATTGAAGTTGTTCGGAGGGAAGTAATTCCGGATATATTTTCACCGATCATGATCCCAGACCCCAAAACCATAATCCGTCAAAATATTCGGTTTTTAGAATTCAGAAAGTTGAACGAAAAACAAATATAGAAATCCTACATTTTTTTTTTCCATTAAGTGTTTGTCCTCGATACAAATATTCGAAGAAAAGTTTTGCTTTTGCCTCTATCTTAGAAAATGGCAGTTTTAAATTTTAAAGTGGCGGACATTTTAAAACAAAAGAGTAGGATTTATCCGTAAGAAAGGTTTAATTTATGAATGTTAGTGAACATGGTTTCTGTTAACTTTGCTTCATTGTTGTAACCATTGTCCCTACTCCCATATGTTTAAAACTCTTCATATCCGCCAGCGTCACTTTCTCGCCAAACTTGGCAAAGCTTGGCAGAATTTCGCCACATTTTGCGATAAAAATAGGTTGCAATAAATCAAGCCAACTTAGCTATAGCTTACTAATTTGGCGAAATTCTCAATCAAATTCATTAATGACGATAACTTGAAATGAATCTTATATGATTGTATTTCATACATTTTTGCTTCGTGTTTTCCAGTAAAACTAGTTAAAATCTTAAAACCAATGAATAAGGAAGCTATTTTTTCTCCCGGTACAAGCCGAAAGACCTTTTTTCTTATCTGCACATTCATCTACAGGGTGATTCAAAAAAGATTGGGAAAATTTTAAGAGGTGATAGTACACACCCAAACAAACATTTTGTATCAAAGAATGCATGGTCGAAAACTAAACGTAAAAAAGTTAGAGGGCGCCAAAAGTTATGTTCTTATACGAGGCAAAAACACACAATGAACGATTAAGTTAAGTTACGAAAACAAGTTTAATGGCATTTGATTACAATAAGTACTCAAAAAATTGACCGGCAGCTGTTATGCACGCAGTACAACGGCCAAGAACAGATTGACGAATTTTCTGAAACACACCAGGCACCACCGCGCTCGCCAGATCTTTCATGTCTCGATTTTTTTTGTAGGGACAGCTAAAGGCTCTTGTGTATGAGACTCCCATTGAATCCGCAGAAGAACTTGTCGCCAAGCTTTCGGCTACGTTTCGGCTTAGGGGAAGTTCCCGATATGCCTGGTGTGTTTCAGAAAATTCGCCAATCTGTTCTTCGCCGTTGTACTGCGTGCATAACAGCTGCCGGTCAATGTTTTGAGCACTTATTGTAATCAAATGCCATTAAATTTGTTTTCGTAACTTAACTTAATCGTTCATTGTGTGTTTTTGCCTCGTATAAGAACATAACTTTTGGCTCCCTCTAACTTTTTTACGTAGTTTTCGACCATGCATTCTTTGATACAAAATGTTTGTTTGGGTGTGTACTATCACCTCTTAAAATTCTTCCCATCTTTTTTTAATCACCCTGTATATTATTAATTTACATTGACACCATTATATTTATTATGTTATTATACATCTATCCTTATTCATTACAGTGGAGCTGGCAGGGGAGTGTCCTTTATTTAAGAGGAAATAATTAAAGTATTTCTCCTTTTCTGCTACAATAGATGACAAAAAGAAAACACTCTCTTCCTTAAGTGAATCCATTTAGTTAAATGAGATACACAGTATAAAAGAAAACGGAATCCTGAATTTATTAGTGTTTGTTTTAATAAATCTTTATACGCATTTACTACCCAATTTATTTCTATTTTAGGATGATAAAGCAGACGGCACCATATAATGTGCGTGGTTTTATAAATCCAGTCAGAATTGGTGACAATGTAATTATCAAAATATTTTTCTTAACCAAACCACATTTTTTACTTTGTTCTAACCTTCAAGAATAAAATTTTGGTTTCGAAAAAATTCGCCTGATTCATAGGTTTTATAATGTCACGAATAAGATTTGACTTTTTCTAGAAAATGCCTGTCTCCGAGTCTATCTATATATGACACAGATATTTTAGGCGCTCTGTCGCAAGAACTAAAGCAGGTAATTTATTCAAACTTAAAATTCTGTTAGATGTTAGATCACCTAGGTTGGTGCTAATTAGGTTTTGGCGTGAATCGTCCAAATGCCGCTGCTATGCTGCAGTTTGTTTTTATTTTCGCGATAGCTATATCTCAGAACTGCTGCACAGAATTTCATAAAACTTCATATTATCTTATACCTTGACGAAAATTTGTGCTAATTACGTTTTGGTGTGAATCGCGCAAACGGCGCTGCTATGCTGCATTTTTTGTGATTTCTACGATTGCTATTATATCTCAATAACAAATGCACATAATTTCATCAAACCTTATACACATTGACTTAAATAAATCCTTATTAGGTTTGGGAAAATACCACCCAACAGTTGCAGTTTCTGTGGTCTTTTTTTAACAATTCCTGCGAAATGTTATATTTTTATATTTTGTGTAGTTGTTCAGTCTTTTCGTATAAAAACAAACCTTACAGTACAGATAAAACAGGTTTTTTTTCGGAATCACTGGCTATCACTTCAGTGATAGCCATTCACCAAGATTTTTAAAACACTTTTTTTGTCATTACAAATGAAAATCCGATGAGTCCTCAAAAAATAAAGTTGTTTGACCGTGTTTCCGGGGAGCAAAAGTGTGGTATTTTAACTCAGACACAGAAAACACATTTTTTTTCTTTTTAAAGGACAAGTGGCGTATCGTTTATTATGTATTTTTTAAATTATGAATCGAATTGAACCATCCGCAAGTCGATAGGATTATTTGAAAGAAATTTAAGGCAGGTTCTATCAATACAAATTCGAGATTCATACATTACTATTGGACGCAGATTTGTTACGTTTATTTTATGTTCAAAATATGTTCCTTATATCATTCAAATAATCTCAAACTTACTAAACATTGGGCAATGAGATTGCTTTGGGACCTTATTGGATCGATATACTTTGTCCAACAGGCCTATAGCAACTATGGCTTTTTGTCTCGAATGATCCTTATTATGCACAGAAACAACAACAAACCAACAATTTCTTTATATTAGATATTTTGTATAACTACAGAAGGACACTCACAATTATATCCATGTCTTACCAGAGGATTCAAACCCCGGCCCCCAGTGGCAGCTTTCGCTACCGACCACAACAAAAACATATTAAAAGTCCTCAAAAATAGAAATAATCCAAATCAGTGTCACCTGAGTCTTCTTGAATGTCGTCAAAGTTGTCACAATCCATGTATTCATAAATGAATTCGTGAGTTTGTAATTATAAAACCTACTTATAACTTTGTAATAGTTGCTCGTATCTACTTACGCATGGTACATTCGATTTAGAATTTAAAAATACATAGTGAACCTCACTTTACAAATGTATCAAAAAGTTGAGATCTTTCTCTCCCTAATTAAAATTCCTCCTTTTGCCTCCCTCTCCTCCCCCCAAAAAACGGTAAATAAACTTTATTTTTCAGGGAATCACCTGATCTTAATCTCTGGTGCAAAAATGAAGTATTTCCAAATATTCTTGAATGGCCATTAGTTATTTTTTTAAACATGTTTTAAGTGGACAAAAGTATAATTTTCGACGTTGTATTTATAAATTCTGCAGTAAATGTGTAACAAATGATTGTATCGACTTGCGGATGGCGTCATTCGACTCAGAATAAAAAATGCTTAACAAACGATATACCACTTTACCTTCTTAAACATTTTGGAGTTTCCCCCGTCAAACAGATAAAATGCCTCCCGTTTGCACCCCCCCCCCCCCAAAAAAAAAACTTTATTTTTTTAGACTAATCGGAAATTCTTTTCTAATGTAAAAACGAAATTATTCCCAAATTTTTGGGTACGGCCTCCAATTGTAGTATATTACTCAATTTTTGGTTTGTTTTGTCTATACCATATCTCAAGAACCAATAGATTGTCATTTAATTTCGATTGCAGACGATTCTATTCGTATGGAAATTTTGTGATGCCCACAACATACTAGCAACATACTACTTTTTTATTTATAAATGTATTTTACTCATTTTTAATGTAATTTTAGTTATATATATATTATTACTTTGCAAATATAAATGCTATCAAAAATTTTATTAATCTAAAAATTTTACATTTTAACAATGTTTAACATTTTATACATCTTCTGCATCTTTTTTCAATACATTTTTCTTATTTTTGAATACAAAAAGAATTAGTAAATTTTCGTCTCTGTTTTATATTAAACATCTATATAATTTTCTAAAAGTAAAAAGTATTTTTTGAGTATTTTTAATGTATATTTCAAAACCATTCATCCTATACAAAAAATCCGGATAACATTTTATCTAATATATAATTGTAAAACGTTGTATAGAGTTTCATAACTTTATATTTCATAGAAATTTAGATATATCTATTTATATAGGACAAACATTTAAACACAGACAGTACAACATAAAAAACATTATATATGTATTTTTTATTTTATTACCGTATTTACATGTGGCTTGGGATATTTTATTTTTTGAACTTTTATAAAATGCTCCAAATGTTAACACTAAAGACATTCTTTTCAACTAAAATATAAAATTGATTTTGCAAAATTTCGGGATTTTTTTCGACTTTTTTATTTATTTTGAACCAGCTTAATCAATGGAAAATAAAGAAAGGAAATTACATTGGGTATTCAATTTCATACATTTTCGTAGTCAAGAACATAGAATCAAGTTCTTTTATACCAGATATTATAAGATGTGTTACAGAAAAAAGAAATTAATTTTGTTGAAATTTATTATGTTGGTATTAAGAACTTTGAAGTTATTATTTATTCGTGATTCTTAAAAGGGTTATTTAAACTTTACATGAAAAATGATCGTTTCTATAGAAAATAAATGGGTTTTAATGTATTATCAATACTACATACAACTAAACTACGATGTTAAAATAAAACGTACGCACACAGTTTAAATTGCTATCCTTCAAGAACTACATTATTTGATGTAACGCGTTCTATCTTTGCAAAAGAAAATACACTTTGAGACATTTATTATGTCAAACATTCGGTAAAAAATATCTGTAGTTTTATTTTGATATATTAATACTTACATTTTTAGTCAAACAAAGCAGAAATCAAAAGAAAGCGGTAGTGTAGAATTTCGGAAAAATAACTATATAATAAATAATAGTTAATAAATAGTTAATAAAAAATGATGAGGAAACAAACTTCGAGAAAACAAAAATAAGAAAAAAGAAATGTTCAAATAAACTAGATGATGCAATAATGAAAACTTGCAAAGAGCATGTGCTAGGATAAATTTCGAACTACGATTTAAAGATTCTTCAGAAGCCTTGAAGATTTTAAACTGAATGAGAACTGATACTCATCATAAAACGAAACTTGAAAGGATTAAGATTAGCGGAGGCCATGTTCCCAGGCAATCCTCGAAGAGAACAGACATTAATTTAAAGATTCTGATGTGTTGAAACACCAAAATCCTGTTTTTGAAAGAACAAGTGCAGTGGTTAAAAAAAACGCTCAGTGAGGGACAAAATGGTAGTTCAACCGGACCTCATGGAGTAAATCATGAACTGCTAAAATGTGGTGGTAAAAGCATTGTAAGGATTTTATTCGAAATGCACAACAGAATCTTGGTAGGAAATTCAATACCACAAGAATTAAATGAACTATATTTAATACCGATTTTTAAGAAAGAGGACAAAAAACTTTGCTGCATACGTTATAAGTCCAATAATAAAACCAGTATTATGAATTTTTAGAAATGGACTTGAAAACGAGCATCAAGGAACTAATAAAACAAAGGAATTTTTCAGCAGACAGACTATGCGCAGAGCACATTTTTGCACTAAAACATGTTCTAGAAAAACAGAGAGACAAGAAAAAAACAACAGAACTATTTGTTGACACTGAAAAAGCTTATGGTAGCGTGCCACTTTGGAAAGTATTTAAAATCAAACTATGCATGAAACGCTGGTCATTATCATTAAGGTAATTTATTACAGAAACAACTGTAGAAGTAATGTTGGAAATAAATTGTCTGATTGCCTGAACTTTTCATCACTAGTAAAAACCTTCTGCAAGGCTAATGTCTCTCACCAACTTAAATATATATATATATATTGATATCAGCCTTAGAGAAATATTTACCTGCCCTCGAGAAAATGAAATAAAATGTCTTCGAACTGAATGATAGTAAATATATCCATCACGTATTGTTCGCATACGATCAAGTCACAGTAGGAGAGCTGTTGAACATTTTTGAGTAGGTATTTGAGGCACCCTGAAATTTTGTGCAACACTTCTTTTGTAATGCCTGAATACAAAATCGAATGTCTGGCTGAAAGATCGTGGCCCAAAACCTGTGCCAGACACGTGTCAAGTGCCATTTTTGACACTACCCAAAAAAGGTATTTGAGGCACGCTGAGATTGAAACAGAATAATATTTATACTTAGAAAAAATCATTTTGAAAATGACAGACACTTTAGTCGGCCCAAAAACTGTGCCAGACACGTGTCAAGTGCCATTTTTGGACTACCCAAAAAAGGTATTTGAGGCACGCTGAGATTGAGGCACAATAATATTTATGCTTAGAAAAAAATATTTTGAAAATGACAGACACTTTAGTTGGCACAAAAACTGTGCCAGACACGTGTCAAGTGCCATTTTTTGTCTGGCACAGGTTTTGGGCCACGATCCTTCAGCCAGACATTCGATTTTGTATTCAGGCATTACAAAAGAAGTGTTGCACAAATTTTTAGGGTGTCTCAAATACCTTCCCTAAAATGTTTAACAGCTCTTGGACTATCATGGATAGCGGAAGATGAAGAAAACGTTACGTACATGTTTCGCAGATTAAAGAATTCTTGTTTTGAACGGAAATTAAAGATAAATATGAGCAAAGCGGAATTCTTAATAACATGTCTCGGTGCTGATATTTTATTGGATGATATAAAAACGTTGAGGAATTCAAATATCATTCATGAAGATGGATCACACCAAACAGATGTAGAAAAAAAAATGGCGAAGGCATAAAATCAGTTGCAATGATGATATATGTTCTGTACATTAATAATACCCCCTCCAAAAAAATGAATTTATGGTGCAATCGTGCAAAGAATTTTACGTATGGTTCAAAGATCTTGAAGCCTTTAATGCATGATTTTCTATTTTGTTCGGAAAGCCTTATATTTGAGTAATTTGGTTTTCATTATCCAAAAGAAAAATATTTATGTTTATATTAGACATAATGTCATAATGTCACTCCTGACTTAAATAACAACAAGTTGGAATTGCTCATCAAACGTGGCAAAGTGCGTTTGTACTATAACTAGTTTTATAAATATTTTTTGCAGCGTATATTATGCAATTCGATAGGAGCATATCCATTTTATTCTGTTCGAAAGGCTGTAACATCATTAAAAAGCATTTGAAATAATTTTTTTTCCAGTTGGCCGTCATGTAACGGAAAACTTTTGACTTTCCCTGTAATTAAACTATACAACCGAGTTTCATAAAACTTGAAATGAATTGACGAAATTTTGCAACAATTATACATTTAAAATTTCAGACCATTCGGAAGGCTGTAACATCAATAAAATGCACTTGAAATAATTTATTTCCGTTGACCGTAATGTAACGGAAAACTTTTGACTGTCCCTGTAATTAAACTATACATCCGATTTTCATAAAACTTGAAATGGCTCGACAAAATTTTGCAACAATTATATATTTAAAATTTCAGACCATTCGGAATGCTGTAACATCATTAAAATGCACTTGCAATAATTTATTCCCATTGGTCGTAAGGTAACAGAAAAACTTGACTGTCCCTGTAATTAAACTATACATCCGATTTTCGTATAATTTTTAATGACTCGACAAAATTTTGCAATAATTATATGCTTAAAATTTCAGACCATTCGGTTGGGTAGTTATATGCGGACAGACAGACGGCCGGACGGACGGACAGACGGACTGAACGACGACTATAGGTGCTAGGTATTTATATAATTACGAACGTACCTAAAAATTGCTTAAAAATGTAATTTTAAATTACATACATACTTTAAAGTATATACACTGCGGAATAACAACTATTAAACGATATAAGAATTTTTATGATGTTTTTAATAGTTTTCAGAATTAATAATGACTACCTTATAAAGATATAGAAAAAGAAAACGCCAGTCGATCACATTGCAAGCAGTATCAACAAACGTTGTTATAACCTCCCATTGATAACAAATCAGAACAAAAAGAGGCTTCACGACTTTAAATGTATGTTATAACATGAAAGTAACAGATAACATGTAAGTTCAGCAGTCGGGTAAAAATATATGCATTAAACTCTCTCAATGTTTAAGTTTAAATTCATTAATACTATTTACATACATTCTAAAAATCAATTAAGAAGCACATTTCAGATGCATCAAAATCGTTTGATTTTAGCGAGGACAAATGCTGCTCGCCAAATTGCGTGACGCTTTCATACTCGTACGCGCCAAGTACTCGAAATTATTTTATTTTTTTTACAGACTTTCTACTGTAATTCCTCCGCTAAATTTGACTGATCCTTTAATACGCTAAATTTGAATGATCCTTTAATATGTACATAATTAGTTTAATTAATATATTTTTTTCGAAATATTCTGAGTAGGCCCAGTCTGTAAGGAGACCTTCCTTGTTAGTGATGAATGTCGAAACTTTTACGTTTGTCATTTTTATCATTTTAAATGTCACTAAATCAGAAAGGTCAAGAAACGAATCTTTGGGATTTTTTTATAAATATTCTGTTAACAGCTTTTAGTAGATTTTTGTTTGTACAGAGTGAAACATTGGGTCCTGATAAATATTGAAACAGTGTACAATTATGCCATTACAATTATTTTTTTCTGTAAGGAATAATATATGCATTGTATGATGCTTAATATGCTTCTGTGCCTTTGACGCATACTCCACAGGTAGGAAGCACTTTTCTCTCAGTGTGCTCTATTGATTATAACATTATGATCACTAAATCGAAAAAGGTTACGTCATATAGGTGTATACTGCTAATTAATCTTAACCATATGTTTTCATAAAGTATTGCTTTATAATATTTTATAATTATCTGACACTGAATAAATATAGGTTCTATTAAATTAATAAAAGTTGTTTCAAGTTATATATCCTAAACACAATATCAAAACATTTTTAATTAACATTTAGTTTTATATAATAACCTATTGGTTTACATATTTGATCGTTTCTATCTATTCTTTTGTTTAAAAATGAACATGCTTGGAATTACAGCATATGCATGCATAATAGCAAGAAAGTCCTAAAATAACATTAAAATTCCTTCCAAGACTTTCTAATTAATGTCTGTAAATAGAGAACTTAATAAGACTAATAGACTCAAACCAGTTTCCAATTCCTCGTTCATTACACTGAGTATTCCACATAAATCGCAAAGGGCATGGATATATTTCGGTTTTCAATAAAATATAAATATATTTTTCCGTTAGCCATATTATGCTCAACGAAAATGCCATTGCATCGAATTATAATACCAGTATTGAAAAGAGAAATATATATTGTTATTAAATCTTTGTGTAGTAAAAACTGATAAAATAAAAAATATATATTCCTTTCCACTTTTTTATGTACCAAATAGACATGTGCATATGAGAAATAAAATATTGACATGGGAAATAAAAAAAAAAAATCTTTAAAAAATTAATTTTTACAGCTCCGTCAAAATATATTTTTTTTTCATTTAAGCCTTTGGATCATGCATCTTTGCATGGTTTGCAACAATATAAAAAAAACCCTATTCTGAGCTACGTGTTTTTTAAACCAGAAAGTGAACATCTCAAAAACGTCCCAAATGAAACTATTTCCCAGGGGCGGACAAAACCGCGAAAAGTCCTGTAAAATTAATTTCAGCTATGCAATGCACTAAATATATGAAGAGTGTCTCTCTGAAAATACATACTAAACCGCATTAATATTTTTAATAAATTTCACTAATTAGTGTTGTCAGTAAGATGGATTGGTTTAAACCAGATCCAAATTCTTTTTTAACTAAATCCATTATTGTACTAATTTATCGATATCTGTCAATGTTTCGGTTCACAATATAATAGAAACTGATTTTTCCATTAGCAATCTATCATATAGAAAATTGTCCGTTAAACTAAAACGTCATTATATCAAATTAGAAGGGGTGGGATAATAACTAGAGAAAATTAGATGGTTAGTAAAAGCTTACAATTAAAATGACTTACCTATTTATCTATATTAAATGCGAAATCAATAGTAAGCTAAGACTTCCAATTTCAATCTAGTTAATTCTTTTAATAAAATATGTGTTTCAAAGATTTGTAAACAAGATGATATTGTGGGCAAAATATCATCATTTTATTGTTTTTAACTCGGTCATATTAATTGGTAAAGATACGGTTTGTTATTTTTCCATCTGACAAGGAAGGCCCGTTTAAAGCGTATATTCAGAATATTTTGAAAAAAATGCTAATGAAACTAGTTATGTATGTTATAATGGATCAGTTAAATTTGGCGGCGAAATTCCAGTGGAAAATCTGCAAAAAAAAAAAAAAAATAAAATAAAATAAAATAGTTTCGAATATTTGGAGCGAAAAGACGAACGCTCCATATGGTTTAGTGGACTATACCTTTCCTCGCTTAATGCAAGAAATTTTAATGCATATCTAAATTGCTAATTAAATGAGTGTTTAAATGAGCAATGCTTATGCATTTAAACTGAAACAATGAAACAGTTTTTTATTTTTTCTATAAGATTATTCTATTATACAATTTGCGGGTTGCTGAAGTTATTTAATTTTACACTAACAATATCGAAGTGAAATGGACAGTGCTCAGAATCGGACCTTAATTTTGAGTTTGAAGCAATTTTAAACAATTTAAACTTTCTCCTAATCAGTCAATAAGCGATTGTTAAATTTTATTATAGATGTATATAAATGATATAAAAAAATCCTTAATTATAAAAGCGTATTTATTTAAGTAAAACTTGTTTAAATTAGTTAAATATGAAGAGTAGAAAAAGTTTTTTCTTAAAGAGTATATTTATCATAAAAGCGTATTTTATTTTATTGTGTCGTCAACCAGTGATAAATCACCAAGAAACTGAAATGTTCATTATTTTTAGCGCTGTATATCGATGTTCCGCCGAACATTTTTTTAAAAATTAAACTTCTATACCTCATAAGAAGAATATATGTAGTTTTTCCTATTTTTCAGAGTGTGCGTTTATGAAGACCTTCCTTGTGTGTGAAAAAGTGCGCAGACCCGAAGTCGATCTTTATCTCTAATTTCCGACTATCTGCCTATCTGTATCAAGGCAATTCATTCAGAAACCTTGTTTTGGTATGAAAAAAATCTCAAAAGGTCAAATCGTATATCGTAAAATATAATGTGAACATTAAAAGTTCATCGTTTACTTGATTTTGACGATAAAAAATATAGATGTTAAAAATTTAAAATACACATTTTATTTAACCTCCGAGTACTCTCGACTTGCATCCGCAGCCTTCATCAAGCCTTAAGTACTCGGATGTTAAATAAAATGTATATTTTAAACTTTTAATATCTGTAGTGTTTGTTGTCACTTTTTAAGTAAACGATAAACTTTGAAAGTTCACATTATATTGTACGATTAACTCAGGGTGGAATTTTGCATTTCGGTTTATGATTTTATTCGTATGATATCTTTATCAGTCAATATATTTGAGTTAAAATAATAAAGAGTATCTACGTTTTTATCGTTTAATGGAGTTCCATCACTTAAGATATATCCTGTTTAGCTGTCTACATATAGCAGACGAAAAGCTATTCACAGAAAAGGGTGTCTAAAAGATTTGGGTCCAACATTTATTGGTCCAGCTTAATCAATCAGCAAAGCTTGTTGTATTGTGTTGTTTTGATGGTGGCCTATTATCTACACGAGGGATATAGGCCCTAAGGGGAGTGCTCACTGAGGGTCTTTCTGAGGGAACCTAACTCGTATTAACGCAAGTAAATCCAAGGTTCGAAGAAAACCACGGAAAACTCCGAACGATTAGGCCGACGGGCGCGATTGGATTCGAACCCATCACCTCACGTGTACAAGCTTTGAGGGCAGATCCTCTCGGCCACTGGTTTGGCCAATCAGCAAACCGTTAACAATTTAAGAAAAAAAGATCTTGTGTTTGACTCGAGGCATGAACATTTTTTCAATCAGTTTAAAAAATGCCAAATCATAAGAAATGCGTCATTTTATTTTCCAAAAAGTGATTTATAATTTATCTAAAAAGTTTCATTACGTTTCCTAGATTAATTTCTTCAATATGGTCTTATGTAAAGAATTATTTCATTATGAATTTTACATATAAAAAATATTTTTCAACCCAGAAGAATAGCACAAATACAGAAAAAATATAGAAAATGTGGCAATATGAAATAAAACATATTAGAGTGTTTTCGGAAAAAGGAGCTTCTGATTTTGGCCATTATGTGTGTGCCGATCTATCTATCCCAACATTTATTGTACGGATTTGGTTCTAACTTTTAGACTACAATTATAACGCAGCATGAAATGTTTTAGGGCTGCTAGTCACTCAGCTTCCGAATTTCCCTTGGTAATGTTAAGTCTATGGGCGGTTGATGCATTCGTACACTCAAAATATCTCTTCAGGGAAGTAATATTTTTAACTTCTTTTTTTAGTGTTATCTTCTTAAAAGATGTCAATTTTTTTCTTAGTTGTCAAAATATTTCTAAAATCTTTGCATAAGTTGATTTTATGTTTTATAGTAAATTTCATGTTTTAAAAACTAATAACTGGGAGTAAAACTTTAACATTGCATATAAAATTAAGCGTAGATATTAGAAATATTTTGTCAACTAAGAATAAAAGAGACATCCTTTAATAAGAGAACACTGCAAAAAGAAGTTAAAAATATTATTTTAGTGAAGAGATATTTAGAATATAAAAATGCGTCAAACGCCCATAGATTTAACATTACAGAAGGGAATTCGGAAACTGAGGTACTAACAGCCTTAAGTCGTATTTTTTAAATTTTTTCTATGGGACAGGTAGAAATTTTTTTTTCTTTTCAAACGGGTGCGATGTTTGCAGTTAGTATTAATAATAAAATGATGATGAAAATGAAATTTTAATGGACGAGAAGATTTACCGTACCTTGAGAATGTTTTTACAGGTACACGCCAATTTTTTAAACTTATATTTGTCCTTTCAAAGGAGAGTGATGCTTGCATCTAGAATGTCTTTATCAATAATAAAATGATGACGTTCGACCAATAAAATTTGATTGGCCAGATGCTTTTTGGACAAGTACTTGACGAGCTTGCGTTTACCACTAAGCTAATGTTGATCTGAATCACTTGTCTAATTGAATGGGTCTCGGTGAGTATTGTCAATTTCCAGAAAGAGAGTTTTTATCGTTTTCATAAAAACTTCCAATCTCGCCTACCCTGTGCGCATGTCGCCACTCTTATCTTTTAATGAACTTTACTCTCAAAAATATGGATCAAATTGACTGTTGATAACAATAATGTTTCATCACAAAAAAAATCGATATCCAAATAACACTCGAAAATACTTTAACAAGTTGTCAAACGAAAGAAAAATACAGGCAATGTTAATAAGATTCGTACGCAATTCTTTGAATAAAAAACTGTCGACATTTATTTCCCTTTTTGTTAAGAAATTCCATTTGATAATCTGTTTCTTTATAATATAAGAAGTTATGCTAAAATATTGATACAAAAGATATTATTCCCAAATGTTATAATTTCCAATATATTTTAAGATTTTAGAATGGAATTGGAAAAATCAGCGTTAATTCTCTAAATTTATTTCATATTAGCAATTATCACGGCTTCGCTTATACACGACTCATATTTAGGATCAAGTAAGGCAACTATATATAAATGTTAATCTTTATTTCATTTATTTGAAAGAAATAAAATTAAACAATCTGCTAATATTTATATTTATCAAAATATATTTTTGTTAATATTCTGACTCTTACGTTTTACTGCTCTTAAAAGAAAACGCATAAATTAAAATATTTTCTTAATTGAATAATAGGTTTTATTTATGAAACTAAAAAATAATGTGAACTTTTATTTAAATCAATGAAAAATTCGATATTGAGATATATGTTTATAAATCATTTATATACTTATTTGATAATTTCTTGGAACAGAACTGATAAAAATATAATGTTTAAGTCATCTGATCGGATTTAAAAAGCATTTAGAAACAATAAATAGATTGAAAGATTTTTTTTCTTTTTGATACTTTTTATGAAATTTTTATTTTAAAACTCCATATTGAACTAATTTAATGAATTTTGAAAATAAAATTTACTGAATAGTTTAATACATTTTTGTTTTGAATAAAACTAATTTTAAGATTCACAAGTATTTTACATTGTGCTTTATTGGTAAACAAATTTCATGACACAGCTAATTTAATCACCTAACATTAATATTTATCTGTACTTATCTCGCTTTTTGCCTTACTTTTACTTACATCTTACATTATACTTCAAATTACATCAACTGCCAATTTTTTACAATATCCATTTAATTATTTCTAATTAACCATTCCTGAGCGTAGATAAAAATAATGCTTTGCTTCTGAAATAGAAGACAAACACAATATATCTTCTTTAAGAATTGACATCAAATATAAATCAGGTCATTAATGAATTGAAAAAAAAAATCTAATTAAATTAGCTGGCAAGAACAAATTTATTATTATTAGGAGGAAATATCGACTTTCAAAATAATTAACTTTTGCATTAATCATCATCCTTGAAGTCAAAATCAGTGTTTTGAACATAATGCTAATATCATTTGGGGAGAGTTAAATAGAATTGGTTAATATTTTTAGTACAAAATACGGTGTAACCAACATAAATACAAACTTAAAGTAATTATTGCATATTATACAAATTCCGGTGCAGTTCAGCTTGTTATTTTAATCGTAAAGAATGAAAGTCTCGAATTTTAAAAGGAAATATAAATTAAATGTTAAGAATTTAGTGTTTGCAATTGATGACGCGAGCTTCAAAACTCGCCTTATCCAAAATTGAAAAAATCGAGTTTTCTCTACCGATCTATTCTATAGGTAAACCTGCACAGAAAAAAACACTATAATCTGAAAAAAAAATATTTTTATTCTTTATTTTTGTGTTCTTAAAATATTGGTTTGGTTACAAAACTCGCCTTATCCACCAGGGAGCTGGCAACAAAACTAGCTTTATCCCTACGCATGTGTAGACCAACGAAGACTAGCTTTTCAGCTACTATCACAGTAATTTTCCTTCGTTTCTCTGCGACCAGTTGCTATTTTCCTTTAAAGTTTTTACCTGTTCTATTCATACAAACTAATTAAATAATGCTTACAGCACGTCTTATGTATAACGTACAGGGAATAAACTCTTGCATTTGGCGAGCAAAGGAGGGAGAAGAGGAAAAGGAACACGAACATATGGACTAGTAAAGAATACACGCAAAAGAAGATTAAAATGTAAGTTCAAAATGGAGAATCTCTATATTTCTTACTGGCAGAAGATGTGAAAAGATTTAATTTTATTCTCAGGTATAAACCTAAGGTATTTCCGGTCCTCTTGAAGTGCACTCACTAGAAAGAGAACCTCGAGTATTCAACTGTGTCAATGCAAGATGTATGACGCTTTCACCAAGCTTTTTTTTTCAAGCAAAGACAAAACTGCATAAGATAACTTTATTTTGAAGTTCACATCTCAAACATCTCCTTCAAGAAACCATCCAGGTTTCTTTCCTTCCATGAAACATCCAGAAAAGTAAAATTTTCACCTTGAAAGTTTTTTAAGTACATCTCAGTGCGCTTTCAAAGACATTACCATAAGGTACTATATAAAGACATTGCCTTCTTCAAATTTGTGGAAATGTATTTCGGAAGATTCTTGGAATATCAAAATCATAATGTAAAAGTTGTGCTAGTGGCATCTAAAAACAGCACTTACTTTTTAAAAAGAAGAGGAAGGGAGTCCCCGTGAAGCATGATAAACTTAAGGATGTCCAAGCATTGTTGAAAATACATTTTGATAAAAACTGGTCAGAAATGGAGGTGCTAACTTTCTATGAAAATATTATTTGTAAGGAACCAGAACAGAAGGAGATATTCGAGGAGGATGGCGATGATATTCCAGAAGAAAAACTCAATGAGTTAATTGTTTAACTTATTTTTGGATATTCTGAAAGTACATTATATATATATATATATATATATATATATATATATAATATTATGTGTTATATAGATAATATTATATCACATTTAAAAAAAAATTATTTTAATCATAAGCTAGTTATATGATAAGTTTTATTTGATTATTGTTGATAAGTTTGCTTTTTTATAATAGAATGTAATACTAAATTTTAATCCTACTTCTTGCTGTCATAAGGATTATTTTTAATACAAAATATTATCATCCGATGACCAAAAATAGAAACTATTAATTTCTTTCAGCAAGTGTGATAAACGATGTTTTTTTAAATAAATTGATATCAAAACTTTCTTATTTAAAGTTTGGCAACAAAACTCTTCTTATCCATAGGTTGGCAACAAATCTCTTCTTATCCAAAACTTTTTCTAATTAATTAATTAAATGAATTAAAATACATTTTCCAACTTAATACAATGATATCACAGAGCAACTAGCTATAAGTATACAAGAAATTGGAGGTAGTCGATGCACGGAGTCGCAGTTACAGGTTCTTCACGATTTCCTAAAATTTGATTCTTTAGATAAGGCGAGTTTTGAAACTTACGTCCTCAATTAAATTATCTCTAATTATAATCATGTGTAACTGAACAGCACCATACATTGTAAAGGTAATAATATCTCTAAGGCTCTAAGAAAGTATGTTAGGTAGCAACGCGAAAATGAGTTAAGAAATTCAAATAATTGAATATGAAAGTCGAAATTTCAGTGAAATTTTAATCTTTATTCCTCACTGTCACTTTTGACGCGAGCACATCCCCCGCTCTCCATGCGATGGACATCTCGTAGACCTCACTTTTAATCTTCTCTACAGCATTATGATTTTACTCTTTTATGTAATTACAATAACCACCACTTACATTGGTCATCAATTATATGAATCGACCGTTTAAAGAAATTTTTTTTTATTAGAAATGGTTGCAAATACACTTCAAATAATTGTAATTTTTTCACTTAAAAGAATAATCCCGCCGGTTATATGAATGAAGATGCATTACGGAAATTTCTTAAACCAGATAAAATGAGGTTAAAAAAAAGTTTATTATTTCTCCATTTAAAAATATAGCTGTTATACGCAAACATGTTCAGTGAAAATAATACTTTATAAAATAGGAGAATTTATGCACATATGTAATTCTAAATAAGAAAAGTCAATTGAGTAAAAAAAAAAAAAAAAAAAAAAAAAAGGTAGTTTTTACCTATGGATGGGATGATTCATACGACCTTAAGGAAATATTTTTAATTACTGAACAAATTAGGGTCTTAGAAATGCTGAGAAAATTATGGCATACAGATAGGGATTAAGCATTAATTTTTTTTTTAAACCCAGTTTTATATTAGCATTTTCGAAACAGCAAAGACTTACAATTGTCAAGTTATAGAAATGGAAGGAAAACAAATAACTTATATATTAATAAATTTAAAATAAAATGCCGAAAGAAAACACGGCAAATTTGTTGAATCAGCTGAAAAATGCATTTCAAACTTTTTGCCTCAAAACTATTTAAGGAATTTTATCAAACCCTTAATAAGACATTTGAAAACTAAAAAGGAAATTAACTCTTTTATTTTGGTACGGTTTTTATGAACAAGCATGTGTAGAAAGGATGTCACAAAATTGCTTGCTAATTTTATAACTCACGCATCACTTCTATATATCGAATACTTTCAATATTTACATCACTGAATAAAATAGTAAAGGAAAAATTAGGTTTGAATGAAATTTGTTTGAAAACGCGAGCACAAATTACTGACTTATTAAATATTTTAATTTTATTTCAACAATTAATTTGTTTTATATCTCTTTCAACAGTGAGAATTTATTTGATGTAATAATGGGAAGAAACCAATGGCAGAGTTATCGCAACTGTCAATAGGTTGCCCAGAGTAAATAAGAAACAGAGCATTTAAAAAAATTATGAAGTGAACCACAAGGTATCGATTTATCCAGCCCCGCGTTAGGATAGCAACCTGCCTAGGACATATGCTGTATAGCAGCTCGTAGCCCAGGGTCAACAAAACATGGTTTGACACAAGACCCTGGTCATTAATCAGCCGTAAATACATGAGTTTTGTTTTTTATCAATTTATCGACATCGTACTTTGGCGATAAACTGATATCTATCACCAAACAGTCATATTTTCGTATTACGATGCACATAAAGCTAATACCAAGTTAAATTGAAGAAGTTTAATATTGCGGTGCATCCGAATGATCTCTTACTTATATTTTAATTTTCTATCTATCAATAAAAGAAAAATATATGTGTGCGATGGCTGGGAAAATCAAATATACATCTGAAAATTTCGATAGTGCAAATGAAGTCCTATTGCAACTGAAGCTCAGATTTTACATTTTTGGACCATTAACCGTGATATTAATTAAAAACCGCAATTACATGTCAGTTACTAACAAAACGGTAGCAAGCAAACCCGAGATTCTGTTTATGGACCGACAAAGCCGAAAAACAAAAGTACGAGAGCGGCATCTCATTTCGGGCTTTCTCGAAGCGCGCATAGGCAAAAACGCTGAAAATACGGAGAAATGGCACACATATTCTTAAATTTTGTACGTTTACGTTTAAAACACCATAATTTGTTTTATATATATATATATATATATATATATTATTATTATTATTTTCAAAAAATGTTTCAAAAGTGTTCGATTTCTCGATTTTGTTCCGAATCGTGCTGAATCAGAAGTTCGAATCATGCCCAATTTCAAGGATATAAATTAATAAAAACCATTTATTTAAAACAGACACGTTTTTCTTACAGAAGTTTAACTCGCCTTCAAAAATATGAATGTTAACCCTTTAAAAAATTCGCAATTGCAGGTCACTTTACGCCTCACAGAGACACAGGTTTTTCTACGCTGAAAATAAATAAAAGTCAGTATTATTTACACATTCTCAGTACATTGGATTTGCATCACCTACAAAAATCTCAAAACATCCGGTACGCGAGTTGCTTCGGCTCGTGTTTGCTCAACTAAATATCCAAATTTTTATTCATGCTTCAACAGTTTTATTTATAAGAAATAAAAACTTTAAAGTGTTGCTATGATAAAAGATATTTTTTTTTTAATGTTAAAGAACCCGATGCAAAAAAGGGGTGCAAAAACGAAGTTATTTTAAGACTAATCATCAATACTTTTTCAATAGTTTTTTTTCTACCTAGGCTTCAAAACAGTTATAATTTCAACCGTTAAAATTTTTGAGGAGTTTACTATAATAACTACTATATATAACAACTATAATAGCTACTTTTTTAAACTTTTAAACAATGCCACGTGAAAAAGAAAAGTTTTCTTACAAACGGCCTTATTACTAAATATCAATAACTTTGACAGTTTTTTTACACATACTAGGGAAACATTATATTTTTCATTCATAAAAATTTAAAAGATTCCGGATGATGACAATTATTTTTTTATAAACATGTAATGTGTCCGACGACCTCTCTCCTTTCCTTTTTTCTGGCATACCTTAAAAATTCGCATCAGCTTGGGAAATCAAAGTACGACAAAAATAGAAAACCACATATGCGTACATGTTTCTTTTTAACAGTAAAGTTCGCTCCAAGTACGAATAAAAATATTAACCCTTTAAAAATAATTCATTCCCGAAAATCACGTTTGACGAATTTTGTTTCTTCCCCATAGAATTTCAGTGTGAAAAAAATTAAGAAGAAAAACACTTTTTTTCACAACTAAATATCAATATGTTTGCATGGATATTACACGCAGGTTTCGGAAACATATTTATAACTCAAAATTTCAAAGATTTTGGACAATAAGTTTTTTAAAGTTTAAATGCATTTGATGGTAGTCGATGAAAAAAAAAAAAAAAAAAAAAAAGAAGAAGAACGCTTCTTTCAAGATCTTATTACTTAGTTTTTCTTTTAAAAATATAAAATAAGTCAGTATTTAAGACTTTGAATTTAAAAACATGATACAAATCTGGTTATTGTAAAATATTCCCATGCAATCATTAAAATTCCCTAACCTACTAAACCAAGAAAGGTATTCTTTAATAACATTAACGACTAGGGAAATCTGAAAATGTTAGTTTGAAAAAAAAAAAGAGTATTCGTACATTTGCATAATGTGATAAGTAAATTGCAACTGCAACTAAGTCTTTTCGGATATCACAAAAAAGATATTCAGGTTCAAAACAATTTGTTAAATAATTTATGTGAAAATGAACTGAATAAAATGTTTTTTAAGATCTTGTTTTGAAAAACATTTCACTGTATTTAAAACAGAAAGCTGTATTTATATTACTTAAATAAAAAGTAGAAATTGGTTTTGATTGTAAAAAGCAATAATTATATCTTAACCGCTTTTCTTACCAATGAAAAAAGAAAAGAAAAATCTTCACATTTTTTGCAATCACATCATTCCATGTCATCATTTGCATTTCGTATAACAAAACTTGTAAAACTGCCAATCATATATTATATATAATTCGTTATATTACATAACAATATTTTCTGCCTTTTTAAGCTTCAGGCCGAGTAAAAAAGTGATAAAACAAATTGTAGCGACAAATTATGCCATGCCCGCGTATTCTCGGGATAATAATTAATTGTACTTTATAGGAACTCGAGATTACCCGACATAATAAAGGAAGCGACTAAAATAAGAATTAGTAATATTCCTTTAAGATGTCAAAAGCTGTAAAAATTTTAAAAAGATGTTACTGTAAACATTATTTGAGCCACTATTAAGAAATGTTAAAGGAATGTTTAAGCAATCTTAGTAATTTGAATTTTGCATTCAAGAAAATAAATACATTTATTTCTTATAATTTTTTGCTTATGAGTAGACGTATATTTCACACACAGTACAAATTATAACATTTACATTACTAAAATACATAATGTATGATTTGTTTTATATTGCGACAAGTGGTGTTATATTTAAACGAAACTAAAATAGAAAGAAAAGGTGCATTTTTTAAATCAAAATATGTGAATGTTTTATAAAAGTCGTAAATTTGGAAAACTTGGGGATAAAAACATAAATGTATAAATATTAATTGAAAGACCACAATTAATTCATTCTTTGTACAATGATTTACTGTAAAATATGTTTAAAAATCATAAAAACTCTCACCACATTTTTGCAAAATTGTGCGAGTGAACTTCAAGATAATCATTTTAAATAAAATAACTTTAAAAGTTAGTCCAGTGTCGTACATGACAATATTCGAAAACTCTTTCATCGCAAATTTTGTTTAAATGCGGATTTAATTAAAATACTACACATTAACAAAAACTAATATAAGGAATAAAGCATTATGACGTGTTAAATTTATATTGTTGCTAAATAATTAATTATTATTATTGTTATTGGGAAAGTTAATATTAATAATATCAAAAGATATCATAATCTTTAGAAATACTTTATAGATACATGTGTGTAAATGTTAAACAAAACGAATCCCTATTCTTAGAATAACAATTTTATACAAGCAAAATTAGTCTATGGGTAAATACCACAAAATGTGAGATTTTGAAAACAAATTTTTTTTTAAATTTAAATCGTTTCAAAGCTACTGATTCTTTTAAAAATGTTAATTGAGCAGCTGAATAAAGGAATTTCTACGCAAAATTGTTAAATTTTGAAGAGCTTAAGTTCATTTTTATGTAATTTGCTTGACAAATGTATGCCAGGATAATGAAATTTCATTCTCATGTTTCACATTCTTGGTTTTTTTTTTTTTTTTTAGATCTAACATTTTACTATTGTTTAAAGGAACATGTTTTCTCTATAGTTCCTCAAATTCAGTGTAATGTTCAGTATTACTTATAATTTATTGAAGTCAGGAAACTAACATAATAAAAGTCTACTCAATTTTACAAAGCCTTTAAACATATTATTTTCAAAGAAGTATCTAAAAGATCTTTCTAGTAGCAATGATTTTACTACTTCTGACTTGAACTATATCAAGAACAAGAATAATTACTCTGCAGCTCCATTTTTATGCCTCATAAAGAATTGAAATGAGCAGGCCGGGAAAATGACATTCATTTTCAGTGACAATGATATTTTAATTATGGAAAATTATTTCTAAAACGCAGAACTTGTTTTCTTCCTCATATATGTGTTATATAAAGTATAATTAATAATTAGAAATTAAAAGAACTAGAAAAAGATATTTGTACAGTATAGCAGAAAGCCTTTTACTTTGCACACATCACAGTGTGACCTGCCAGGAAAATGACAATCTGAAAGTTTAAGTCTTTTAATTGCTTTATTTTTGTGTTATCATATCTCTTAAAAATACTTCTAAGATTATTTTTTATTACAAAGTAAAAAAGAAAATTGCATTATCTAACATTTAACCCTCTCGCTGCGCAGTACGACGTATGCTCGAGCATGCATTTTTCCGTCAAATTAATACTATTTGGTTTTTCCCACCAGTTATTTTTTAGCGAAAATTTTGTCTGATTTAACCAGGACATTTTCCCCCGATTATTATAGTCAAAGAACCGGTGATAAGCGATTAAAAATTTTATAACAGACACTCATCGCGAAGAATCACTTACGCAGCGAGAGGGTTAATAGACATTTTATTGTGCGGACTGCAATTTTTGTATTTTGTGATATACAAAAACAAAAACCTCTAATAACATTCTATCGGGCGAAGTAAAATTCTAGAATATTTTAAATTATACTTTTTCGTAATTAAAAAATATTTTTTTTCTAAAGTAGATTTCACAGAGGTAAAACACTTAAATGGGATGAAAAGAAAATTACTTACGATTTATATGACATCCAAAATCCAGAAACTATCATATTAATCCTAATTGTCCACTTGTATTTCACAACTATTACTAGAATGTGGAATGTCGACTGATCAAATTAACACCACTTTCCGCGTGGATCCGAGGATGCCATATATATGACAGCCTTATATAAGGTCTCAGAATTTAAAATTTTACATTAGTTAGTGATATTAATTATTTTGTATATTTTAATGACATTTCTATAATGATGGTAACTAAATTCTTACATTTTTGAGAATTAAAGACATAAAGGGGGAAACGATAGGGATTATTAAACTCTCTTTATATAATATTCAATTTCTTTTCACATATTTAAGCTTTAGAACTCTTTATAATAAGAAAGCAAAAAAATTGTCAGCCGAAAAATTAACAGAAAGCATTTCATCTGAGACCTTTTGAGTTACATATAACCAATGAATTAAAAAAAATATTTAAAGGAGAAATACAGATTTGCGGCTAATTATTTTTTAAAGATAGATATTAAAAAATTTTTAATGAGAGAAAAAAGAGGAATGGTTTTACGCAAAAATGGCTTTTTTTAGCATTCATTTTAATTCATAAATATGAAATATTTCTGCGTCGCCCTAATGACATCCTTTTATATTTTCGAAATATATTCTTGTAAGAAGAAAAGGGTTATCAGATTTCTACTGATGCGATTTTCATTAAAATTTAAAAGAAAAAATGTTTGAATAATATCTTTACAGAGGTTGATTAAAATAATAATAATAATAATAATAATAATATTTTTTGAAGGATGAATCTTTTAAACTCGCGTAATTTGCAATTCGAATTATTAGATAATCACAGGGATTATCATAAAAAGGTTGTGACTTCATTTTTTAATTAAAATTGAAATGTGGATTATATTTTTCTTAAAATACATTTCCAAGAAAAGTTGAAGGGAAAAAAAAAACAATAACTGCAAATATTTAAATATAATCTCTTTTTTTTTTTTTTTTTTTTTTTTTTTTTTTTTTTTTTTTAACAACAACAAAAAAAATTGCCTACTGACCAACTGACTTTCAACCAAAGGGTTTAAGCACAAATAAATTTTACTCGTAGTTCCTCCCCTGTAAATGGACAAATATTTCATACTTTTCGAAGTAATGAATCTAGCGAAGAAACACGGCTTATCCAGTTAATTATTTTCGAAAGAAGGCAGTTAATATTTGCACAAAGTCGCAAAAAGTTGAATGATAAGGCCGGAATAACAACTTTTTTTAGCATTTATAAAATTCATAAATCTGGTATATTTTTATGAAAGCTCGTAAAGGTGTTACCTTTCATTAAGGGGATAGGGGGCACTAAAAACCAATTTTTTGAATTTTCAACAGATTCATTTTGAAATTGGTAGACTTATTAATGGTAAGTTGAAACAAATTCAAAATTTTGTGTTAAAATAATAACAAGAAAACTGACCAGTTAATCTGACAGCATTGAGTTGACAGGCTATTCACACTAATTGTATATTATACTCTTATTTCAAAGAATAATGCCCCTCAAAAATAAATTAAGTGGGATTAGATCCCATTTCACTCCCTTATACTTAACCAATGAACCTCCAAATCTAATCAGGGACGCGCCTTATCAGAATAAACCTGAATACAAAATTTGAAGCAAATCTGATAATTCTGCATGAAAAATCCATTTAGTTAAATTAAGGGGGGTGGGGGGGGGGTATTAGCTTCATCATTTCCCCCTTTATGCTTAACCAATGAACCTTCAAATGTAATCCGAAAAGCTCCTTATCAGAATGAACCTAGAAAAGAAATTAAAGTAATTTGGATAATTCTGCATGAAAACCCATTTATCTAAATTAAGGGGAGGGGACATGCCTCCCTTTCCCCCTTCTATACTTAGTCAATGAACCTGCAAATCTAATGAAGGAAACGCCCTATCGGAATAAACCGCTAAATAAAATTTGAAGCAAATCAAATAATTCTGCATTAAAAATCATTTACCTAAATTAAAGGGGAAGACCAGCCTCCGTCTCCCCTTTATACTTAACCAATAAACCTCCAAATCTAATCAAGGAAGCTTCTTAACATAATACGCAGGTATACCAACTTTGGAGCAAATCGACAATTTCTGCACGAAAAACCCGTTTATCTAAATTAAGGACGAGGTGGACTGCCCACCTCTCCTTCCCCCTCTTTATAATTAACTAATGAACCTTCAAATATAATCAGTGAGCTCCATAACATAATAAACCGGCATACCAAATTTAGAGTAAATCGAATAATTCTGCATAAAAAACACATTTGTCTAAATTAAGGGAGGAGGGGGCTTACCCCCGTTTCCCCCCTTTATACCTAACCAATGAACTTCCAAATCTAATCAGGGAAGCACCTTATCATAATAAACTGGTACATAAAATTTGAAGCAAATCGAATAATTCTGCATGAAAAAAACCTATTATCTAATTTAAAGTGAGTATCAGCCCCCCGTTACCCCCTTGATACATCCTCAATGAACCCCCAAAACTAATCAAGGAAGCCCTTTCTCAGAATGAACATAGAAAAAAAAATTGAAGCAAATCGGATATTTCTATCAAGAGTTATCATGTTACGTATATACGTACATTCATACGTACATACATATATACAGAACCGGCGGGTACATTTGCTCTCAGGCTTTGATAGCCTGTGATCTAAAAAGTGTTTAAATGATTAAAATTTTAACATTTTAAAATATCGAATTATTGTTAAATTTTAAAAATGCTCCCTGCAGGTTTCTTTTGAATATAACATGACTTTCTTTTTGGATCATGTACTTTTCGGTTATTAGACAGAAACTTAGCATAAATTGTAAAAGTTCACTGAATGTTATTAAAATGTTCCTTAAATGAAACTATTTGTGCTAACATTTATTTATTATTATATGAGGTGTGCACAGTGAAAATTCTATCAGAATCTGATAATTAGGAATGCGCATGGAACATTTCAAATTTTATAAATGTGGGAAATTTTCAAATCTGAGAAACATCGTTTAAAGTACGCATACATATTCAAAACGACATTTTGCAAGTTAAACTATAATATATTAATCAAGCCTCATTTACTAGACGTATTCATATATATTTAAATAAAACATAATTGAATTTATTCATAAAAATTGAAAAATCGATTATATAATCGAATTTGATGATTTCAGTGTCCATTGTCCCTTAAGATTGTTAAAATGGCGGTATTTTTTTTTCAACGAGATTCAATTACAAATAAAGTCATTGAAAACTTCCACTTTTATTAAGGCACTTTTAACCTACATTGTTATTGATTTCATACTTGATGCTTAATCTATATATATATAAGCCGTTCTCTGCGTGTATGTCCTTTATACAAATCTTTAATTTTTGACCGATTTGCACGAAACTCGATGGACATAGATTTTAGAACGTGGAAAACATCACTGTCTACTTAAAAAAATTATCAGACCACTATTTATCCCCTTTTTTATTACCACTTCCATAATTTAACATTATAGAAACGAGGTGGAACCCGTCGAATTTCGACGAAAGAAAATGTTTACCAAGGAACTGTTGCATCAAATTTATAATACATCGACAACAATAATTAGAATAAAAAATCCGTCTTACACTTGTTAATTTAACTTTCCAAAGACAGATTTTAACCTAAGATTAACAAAATACTTTTTTCATAAACTTCAACTGTTGAAATTATTGATAAATTAAACTTTATTCACATACGTAATCAGTAACATATAATAAAGATAAGTAATTTTGATTAAGTTATTAATTGATGCTTGGTATTACGGAATGAAAAATCCGCAGAAATGATTTCACCTTGACATAATCATAGAATTTTTCTACCTTTACATCTAAACAGAATCAAGTCATTTTCCCCGTTTTCCATCCATATTAACCATTTAAAAACATTCTAATGCGGAATAGGTTATTAGCCCCCGGTACGGTATGCTATTTAATTCTCCCAGCTTATTTTGTGTCATCTTCAAAAAGTAACGTTATCTTACAGAAGCCAGCCGTAAAGCAAAGCAGTACGATTAAATACTCTATACCAATTTCTTAAACTTCTAAGCATCGCACATTTACAAATTTTATATCGGCGTATTGAAAAAAACTACTTTTAAATGCAATTTGTTTGAAAACTGCTTCTCCATTTATTAATAAATATATTTTCAAGCTTGAAGTCACGTTTGCCAATTATTACAACTTTCCATGTTAAAATTCCCACTCGTGATTTGAGATCTTAGTATAATCTCTGTACCTGCGCATAAAAATTCCAGAAATTTATAACTTTTAGACGCATTCAAGGGGAAATATCTTTTTTTATCAAATAAAATTATCGTTTACTTTTAAATATGACGTCATTTTCAGTCGCTGAAATATTTTGCCTATTGTCTCAAACTCAATATCAGCGAAATGAAAAAATAGTGAATTATAACAGCATCATCAGGGAAATTGTGCCCTTTTTAAAGCGTAACGTCATTTTCTGTTCAAATTTTTAAAAAAGATATTTTTAATTGTAATGAGAAATTAGCATCAGTAAGAATATAGTCAATAAATATAACTAATCCACTTTTAATAGAAATGAAGTACTTCGGTTGCCACGATTAGAAAATTGGTATTAAAAACTATACAAAAACTAATATCTCAAAAATAAATTGAGATACAGCTTTCACACAAATTGCATTTAAAAGTGCATTTTTTTCTGCATACGACGGTGTAAACATTTAAAATGCGGGATGTTTAGAAGATTAAAAATTTGTAGTAGCGAAAATTGCAAAAGCGAAATTTCATTTCAAATTTCAAAGTGTTGCCATTCGCAGAATGACGTATGCGTTACGCACAGATATGTTTGTCCTTTATAATATAGATATCTCTTTTTAAATCATTTTAATTCAAACGTTTCTTTCCTGTTGCCAAACCCTAAAAAATAACACAATAATGTGAAAAAAATAAGGATAACGTGTATATTTTGTTTCTATTTGCCAATAAAAATTCAGATTTTCTTGCTATATTTTTGCGTGTTTGATATTGACGTCATTCTAAACAGAAAATTTACATTTTTTGTACATAAAATAAAAACTTTAACTATAAGAGCGGGTAAATAACGTAGCACCTCAATTTGAATGTTTTTTTTTTTAATTGAAACATCTATTTTAATACAAACAGTCAAATTTCATGAAAACAATTTAAGAAAAAAAAAAAAAAAAGGCTAGATATGTCGTCACATTCTATCAAATCTTTTCAACACGTAATCAAACTCATTGTAAACATATGGCTCCTATATTTTGCTTACTACTTCGATTGTATACTACAGTCATATCTTATAGCTATACGTTATCGCTAAGTGTTGTATTGGTTTAGATTCAGTGCTAACATTTTCTGTGATTTATAGCAAAAAGAGAGCGGTTATTTACATTTTCAAAAAAAATCTTGACTGATGTCTTGATTTAAAATTTATGGAAAATGACATCATTTCATCTAATCATTGTAGATTTAATTTAAATAAAATTTCAAATTTTCCAAATAAAATTTTAGTAACTACTACCTCATTTGGATGCATTTTTTTGCATTTTCCACGTATTGTGAAGATATTGTATACTTCTGTTACGTGCTCCAAAGAAAACATGTATTTTAATTTTAAAAGTTTAAAAAATTTCCACAATGTGTCAAAAGAACATCCTTTTTCTGAATTTAAATTTCGCGAGTTCCAAAATTAAAACTAAAAATGTGAGTTTTTTCATAAACGTCAAGTTAAGGCTGTTCATAAAGTTAAGGCTGTTCTCAAATCCAAAGGAGCTATTTTCTGACATATTTTTTAATTAATTTTTCTTCGGAAACGCCTGAAATTGACAGGAGTACTTATTTAGAAATTATGTAATCGAAAGATAGTTTCCATTTGTTGGTAAAGGTATAAGATCTTTCAGTTGGTGTTTTGAACTGAATTTCGGACGCAACAGTGCAATAAAGTATAAAAACCGGTCGTCACGCAACTACAATTGCTCATAACTCGATAAGTAATTTATTTATGAAAAAAGGAAAAACTCATTTCAATTCCAAATTGCTTTAATAGTCAGGGCCTACAAATTTTAAGCCTTTACGTTTAATGAGTCAGAAAATGTGTCAAAAAGTTTCGCGTTGTTGAGCAGGGAACTGGAGAAGTACCTTAAGAATTAGTATTTTGTAATCAAGTTGTATGCCAGATGGTCACTTAAAACATAAGTCATTCTATATTGTTTTAAACAAAGGTGCATGCCATAATAGGTGTCAGGCACACTCATTAAAATAAGAATACCCTAGTTCACAGCCCCATTTCCGAAGATAAACCCGAAGATATACTTAGAGATACAAATAGTTCTGCATTTTTCATTCAGCTAATAAGACTAATCCTTCATACTTGGGTTCACATGATTATATAACTTTCCCCTATAATTCTATGACTAAGCAATGGAAAACAATATGTTACGCACTAAAATCTTCCCCAAGAAACTAATAGTGCAAGTCGCATGGAAATCCGTTCTGAAGAATTCAAGTTATATGCACCCGGAACGAAATTCCCATTTGAATTTTATATACTTATCACGTTATTTTGAGTAGTTTGATTTGATATCTGTTAAATTCGTGTTTTATTTTATTTTATTTTTTGCATTTTAATTTCGTTTGTCTATTTAGTTATTGAATATTACGCGAAAGCAAACAAATTCTGAATTATTTACAATGTTTTTAACAATTGAGTTAATCTTTTGTATTTGGGCTGCAAGCATATTTAAAAAATATGCATGCTTAAAAATTATTTTAAAACGCCCAAAAAATTCGTAAATTGAGATAAACATTACAAACAAATTTCACTGAAAGTACTTTTGTTTTCTATAATACGTTGGAACAATCGAATGTACAATGTTTAGACGTTAAACTGCAATAAAAGGGAAATTTGTTGTGTTAGGTTGTTGCCACCGAAAATATGATACCAGCGTTACTTATAGACAAGTCTTTTCTTTATACTATTGCATTAAGTGTAAACAGGTTCAACTTTCGTAATCGGGTTGCACTCAACTTTAAAAATATCCATGCTTAAAAATTACTTTAAAATCCATTAAAATCAGAAAACTGAGGTACAATTTTCAAACAAATTTCATTTGAGAGAACTTTTTCTATTCGACATTGTAAAAAATTAAATTGTGTGATGTTTAAAAGTTAGAAAAATTGCAGTATAGGCACATTTTATGGATTACAATTTATGGGGCACAATTTATGGGCACTGCATAGTGTTGCACTGCACAAACATAGTGTTTTTACTTTATAATGTAGATAATACCATACAAACGAGAATTTCACTAAGTGCTGCGGGAATTGGAGAAATTTCTTTTCTTCGTATTCACAGGAAAATCACAAGTTTTTCTCTTATACCCGCCAAAGAAAACGTGCATTGTGTTATTAAAGCTCAGGGATTTTACTATGGTTGCAAGACAATAACGCCATTTTTTTTATTGTCTTTATAACGATTTGTGGATGGGAATGCATAAATTTCAGTTATTGTGATTGCCGTATTATTTCGTTTTAATTTATTTTACCTGGAAGGCTTCTTATAATTGACACGGGCGAAGCCGGGTATTTCTGCTAATGTTTAATAAAATTCAGAAAAAACTGAAAATGATAAATATATTTTTCATTCAATAATAATGTAATTCTTTAATCTTAAAATTCCTTCAAATGTAAAGGGAATTTTATTTTGATTTATTTTATTTATTTATTTATTTATTTATTTATTTTGCCTTTACAAGCGTTTCGCGTATCTTCTATTGCGATGAAAATATGTGCAATAAACGCCAAGTTATCATAGCATTTGCAACCTAGTGAGAAAAATCGACGGCTAGTGGACTCTTAACTTAATTTCATTTATTACCAGTGGATGTATATATTATCGTTATTTATTAATTTTTAAGTATTCTCCCTCAGCTAGAAATGATTGTGAACTTTATATATTCTTTGCTAATTTAAAAAGTAAGCGTAATTTACTTAATAAAGATAAGTTTTTAGTTCATATATGCAAAGCTGTTTTAAAGATATTTACTTTCTTTTTTTATATTCTATACTAAATATGCTTAAAATAAATTATTGTTTATTTGTATCCTCTATTATTAAAGAAATTACATCCTAATTAAGTAACAAATAATAAAAGATTTTACGACTATCTTCGCAAATGTAAAAAGACACAAAATATAAAGTATCGATATTCATATAAAATTGGTTGTGTTAAATTTATTTATTGAAAATTTTTATTCACACAATTCGCCGTTTTCCTTTGAAGGACTCTATTGGAAAATGATAATAAAAAATGTAGTAAGATATTAAGCGAAAGCAATGGTCAAACTCATTGAAGAAAAACTTCAAACACTCAAATTGGAAGACAGTTTTCGCTGCATAATATGTCTTATATTGTTTCTTAATTTCAAGCAAACTGAAGAAGAGGTTTTCGCCTTGCTAATGAAACTAGAAATTAAAATTAAATCAATGACACCAAAAGTAATACAGACTTCTTGCACAGACATTTTTATATGATGGTAGTTCCATATGCTGAATTCTCATATATTGTAAAATAGTGTAGATCAGTACACAGTGAGACAACAGCCATTTTGACATATAGTTGTAACTTTTTCTCCAAGCCGGCACACACACATAACGATCTCATCTTATGCAACACGTGGATGTAGTTTTGGCACTTCAGTTACTCGTCGACAAAAAAGTAAATAATTCTTTATTTTATAATGGTTAAAGTTATGAAAACGTCTATTTTACAGTTTATTTCTTTCAATATGACGTGTATTTACTTAACCAAACCGAGCTATATCTAATATTAGACTATTTCGGCAAAACGATATAAACTTTTTAAAGCGATGAAATTGATGTAACATATGTGGCATCCATTTTGTTACAACGAGCCGAAAGTACACAGTGAGACACACAGTTGTGGTACACAGTAAGACGTATCTAATTGTGTACTTACTATACGGTTCTGATGTTAAAAAAGTTATTTATTAATAAAAGAAGGTTTATCTCTCTCTTTCTTTCTCTGTGTGTATGTGTGGGCGTGCAATGGCTAGGGAAATCTACTAAACGTAAAAGGCAGAAATTTTGCATGAAGGTAGCACAAGGTCTGTCACTGTCCACTCGAGACTCATATTTTTAATATTTTGAAAATCTAGAAATATTAATTTGAAATCATAAACTGCAGAAAATTATTGATAGAGTGTAAAAATGTTTGATTTATGAAAATATATACATTGCATTAATGTGTACCACTTGTGATACACAGTGAGACTATTTTCGATACTCCGTTATGCTGCTTCTGTGCTTTTATAAATAACTTTTTTAAAACCATTTATACAATAATGTGTAGCGTATTTGTGTAGATTAAACATATAGCAATTTTTTTTTAAAGAATAAAAATCGTCACCATTCCTTAAGTAATAATAATTTTCGTCTCACTGTGTACTCCATTACTTTAATTCTTGCAAAATTTTACATTTTTAATAACAAGTTGCAACATTTTCAATATTGTATAGTTATATATTTATCAATTACAACATTCACAACATTTACAACAACAATTGGTAAACAACCATTTTCTTGTACTGATTTTTTTAAGGAATCTTCTTCTTTTTTAAATAAGTGTTATGTAAAAGAAAATTATTTTTATTTTTATTTTGATTAGTTTTATGACACACAAATATCATTTTTAATATCATGCTCATTAAGAAAGAATGTGGCTTATTTAACAGCAATAAATAAATAGAATCGTTTGCATCCGTCTTCCTGCACAAAGCGCCAAAATTGTCGGTTGCCAAAGGGTGACGGTTTAACGAGATTAAAATGTATATATTCAAAACTCACAGAATAGTGTAACTTTTCTATATTATGTATGTCTTAAAAAGGCAAATATTTACTTCTTAATTTCTTTGCAAAAAGTACAGCACATTGGACAAATTTTGAATAATTTTCAGATTGCAAAAGAACAAATCATTTTCTGAGCATACTTTGCCTCGACGTAAAAAAAAAAAAAAAAATCTTTTGTTTGAAGAAAAAGGGAAAAAGATTGTAGGTTTATTGACACAGAAAGAACACTATGAGATTTGCATAATGTGATATGCTGAGAGCAGCGATCTACAAATAAAAACAGATAAAATAAAGCAAATAACATTGGCTCGGTGGAACACGTTATTCTGATCATCAGAAGAACTCTGGCGCTTTTTATGCGTTGTAAAAAAAGGTGTTTTCGGAATCAATTTTTTTTAGTGTTCTGTAAATATGGTAAAGAACATTATATTTGGATTTTTTTAAAGAAGGGGATCTAAAATTGTTTGCCTGCTAATCTCCATCAACCACTGACACTAATAAAGTAAATTAAAATTGTTATGAGATGACATGATAATACAATTTAAATGTCACTAAAGATAAAGACGGAAAATATCTTTATATAAAACTTAATAAACAAGTCGGAAATTGTACGTCAAACGTGGAAAATGAGATGCATTCGTACTATAACTAGTTTTATAAATATTTAGATCTTGGCGTAATATCTGGTGCACTCTTATACAAAAAATGCATGAATACAAAATTTATTACGATTTTACATATTAAATTCAGTAATACGGAAATAGCATGACTCCATCTTGAATATAACGTAATCACCATGACAACCTAGAATAATTTTACCTATTATGGGATACCATTGAATTAATTACGTATGATAGGATTTAATAGAATAAAGAAAACTTTTTAAATATATTCTTAAGTTTTGATTTTCGATTTTCATAGCATTTTAAATGTCTGGAGAAAGTTCTGTAACGATTATGTAATTTAAATTTCAAACCATTCGGTTGGGTGGGTTCTGCGCTGTTATATGCGGACAGACGGACAGACAGACAGGTGGACCAGACGACGACTATAGGTGCTATATATTTATATAATTATGAACGCACCTAAAATAGGTCCTGTCTGATTTATAAACACACAGACGAAACTATTGAAGCTAGAAACTCGAACTCCTAGATATATATTCGTAACATCATAATAGGAAATCCATTAAGAAAAGATTTTTTTGACATTGTACTATAAAGGTGTCGAAAGTTTTTGGTCATTTTGGTATCTCTCAGCAGCAGTTTTAGGTAGGACTTTGAAATGTCGCATAACAAATCTACTGTAAAATGGTTAAACTCGTATTTTAGCGATTTTAGAAATTAAAAATATAACTCCATCTTAAAAAGAACGCAATCAGCATAGCATCCTAGATTCATTATCTATCATGGGATATCATTGAATTAATTATGTGTGATGTGATTTAATAGAATGAAGAAAATTTATATTAATATATTTTAAGTTTAATTCGATTTTCATAAAATTTCCAATGATTCGACAAAATTCTGCAACGATTGTTATTTAAATGTCAAACCTTTTGGTTGAGTAGTTTTTGTGTTGTTACATGCGGACAGATAGACATACAGACGGACGGACCAGCCGACGATTATATATGCTACGTATTTATATAATGACGAACGCACCGAAAAACAGTGTTTTTATATTCAAAATAAACCAATGTTTAACAAGTAATAACAAGAACGGTAACACATTGTACAGTGCCTCAAGAGGGGTCAAACCACATATAATGCACTATTATCATTGGAAGCTACTATTTTGAATTCAGAAAAAAAAATTAAATCCTTCGAATTATTTTCCATTAAAATAAAGTTTTTAAGAATAATTATAATATATGGAATATAGCAGTGGCGTGGCGTCCGGTCATCGCTGGATGTGGCGATGACCAAGCAATATTTTAAAACTCTTAATAAGCTTTTAAAACTCTACGATCCAGTTTTAGCAGAACATTTGGAGTTCATGTATAAGTGAAGGTAAGATTTAAAGTTTCTTTTTTGAACATTCAACCATTGAATTTTAGAGTTAATAATTTTTCACCACAAACTTAAATAATTGCGATGACCACCGAAAATTTTCACGCCACGCCACTGGAATATAGATATCTAATTCTTTAGAATTTATAACTCGCCTATTAGTATTTTGGCATTCAGTACTCAAAAACTTTTTGTCGCAATTCGATCTGCATTAGAAGGACGGAATTTCCAAGCTTGGAGTCTTTCTCCTAATTACCGAATTTCCAGACATGAGTCTTTATATGACTGAATTTACGTGCAGATACAGGGAATTTACACAGCGGTGTGTAAATATGTTAAAGAAGATAAAACTTTTTTTCTTGTAATGAAGGAAAACTAAAATTTTCTGTCTGCCATTCTCCACCAACCACTGACACTAAAAAAAAAATAAAATTGTTATGAGATGACATAACGCTACAGTTTATGCGTAACTAAAGTAAAAAGGGAAAAATCTTTTTAAATAAAACTTAATAAAAAAGATTAATATTGGTGTTTTTTTACTCAAAATAAACTAATGTTTAACAATTAATAACAAGAGAACTAACACATTGTACAATATTACAAGATGGGTAAAATCACACATAGTGCAAAATTACCATTAGAAGCTTCTATTTGGAATTCAGAAAATAAAATGAAATTAAATCTTCGGTATTATTTTTAATTAAAAAAGTTTTTGAAAAATTATAACATATGGAATATAGATATACCATTCTTTATTATTTATAAGTAGTCTATTAGCTTTATGGCCTTCAATACTGAAAAAATTTTCTCGTAATTCCATCGCATGAAAAGAGTGGAATTTCCAAGCTTCGAACCTTACTCCAAACTACCGAATTATTTCCAGACACAGTCTTTAAATGACTGAATTTCCTTTATAATATGGGAAATTAACAGAAATATAGTTATTCTCAGTAAAGTATTCTTCAGAATACTGGCCACATCGATACTGCTTAACTTCGGTGTTCTGATATGAAGCATTTCTTTAAAGCATCATGTTCTGTTGGTACTATACATCACATCAGTTCGAATAGTTATACTTCATACAATTTATTTAATATAACGTTTTTCATATATATATTTACAATATAAAATTGTTCATGTGACTTTATTTTATAATATTTTTAAAGTATTTGCATTGTATTAAGTGACCATAAAAAATCAAAACCTCTGTAAAATGAAGAATTCCTTCCTAGGCAATATATGCAAACCTATATGTTTATCATACCGGAGAAGATGCTTATGTATCATGTACGGGAATAATTGAAATTAAATGTTAATATTTCAGAAATATTGGCAATCAACGGTCTTACCAATGATGGTGTAATTTGCAAAAGTTTAAACTAGTCAATCCGCTGAGCGTTGAACAAAGGCCACAAAAAGACAGCACTAAATGCGAAAAAGCTCTAAAAATCGCAATACAAATTCCCGTAAAGTTTAAAAAACGCTGTACGAATTCAAAGATAATTTGTTGAAAATAGAACAAACTTATCTATGGTGAGCTAGAAGATCGAAATCACATTTCTTATAATAAGGTGGAAAAATAGCAGTGAATCGCGACAAAACGCAAAAAGTCCCCAACAGTTTACTTAAGATATCTCACCGGACAAAATTTACTGTATTGGAATAAATATTGCAACACGATATCTTTTAAGAGTTTTATTATTTTTTTAAATGACATTGGAACTATATCCGATACATGTTATATCGCTGCAATATTCATCCTCTTTTAGGAATGTGCTATTGGGCGAAGTGAAATTAAACATTTTTATCATCACTCCTATTAAATATATTTTACATTATATATATTAAATATTTTTTGAGGGGAAAAAATACTTTTTATACAAACAAGATATTGTGGTCCAAACACTCCCCTCGCCATAAATCAAATTTAAATTACATCTTGACATTCCCCAACTCACATGGAAAGAGAATAGATGTCGATTTTTTGCGGTTCGCGTTCTTTTGAAAGGCCTGGAATAATTTCGAGGTTGTTTTTATTTTATTTTATTTTATTTTTTATTTTTTTAATGTACCGCAAAGATTTGTTTTCTATGCGTCATGTCTTTCTTTGCTCTAAAGCCAAATGTAGCTCTATTTTTAAAAAAAAATTATACTTTTATACAACCCTTAGTAAATGAAAACAATATGTGATGCAATATGACATGCGTCCCTGTTCCTATGGGAATGGAATTTCCTTTTTCATCTTATTTCTTTTTGGTTTCTCATGCGATAGATTTTTAAACACATGTCTTATTCTATTCTTAAAGATTGATACTTTCGAAGTGTTATTCAAGTAATATTTTCATACGATGCAATATTAATAAAAATATATCCTGATTATTATTTTTTTAAATCATATATAATTTATGAATATCTAGCAAAATTGCGTATGCTTCGAAGAGGTATTTTCATGTAGATGAACGCAAAGTTATTGTACATATATTTGAAATAACTAACATTCTACTCTGGGAAATTATTAATTTTACAAATCTTCTATTTTTAGGTGCGTTCATAATTATATAAATGCGTAGGACCTATTGTTGTCGTATGTGTGACCATCTGTCCGCATATAACAGCGCAAAAACTACCCAACAGAATGGTTTGAAATTTAATATATATAATCGTTGCAGATTTTTGTCGAGTCATTTCAAATTTTATGAAAATCGAATCAAAACTGAAAAATATATTAATCAATGTTTTCTTCATTAAATTAAATCCTAGCACATATAATTAATTCAAGATATAATATATATATAATATACATGGTTAACCAAATGTCTTGCCCTGCTTATAACAATACATTACAAATTAAACTTTTGTATAATAATGTTGGCAACACTAGTGTTTGCAACAGGATTAAAGCCATTTTCTGTATTTAAATGTACCTGTATATTATTTATTATTTCAGAAGTATTATTATTATTATTTTTATGTTATTAAACTATGTATGAAAAGGTATTAGATGATTATATATATGTGATGTACGGAGTTGTTTACGATTTAAGAAGAAAGCAGGAGGTAGCTATCTCTAGAGGGAATCTATGAGTGTAGCCAGGCAGTCTGCGATAAAACAATACATTGACGTTATAGTCAAGAGTATATTTATGGCTATATTTTATGAGTACCAATAAAATAGACCACACACACGGGTATTTAGGTATGCCCTCTCCTTTGCGCCCCCTTGAGGGTGGGGCCCACACAGACACAGTCAGCCCCATAGCATCGAATCATATGCTTTGCGGGATGGTCTTTGGAACGGAGTAATGATACTGCTCGTTGATTGAATGAGGGGTTGTTAAGCCCGACCCTCTATTGTCCAGGAGTTTTTCTTACATAAGAGGTTAAGTAAGAGACTCCAAGACACTTCAGAGTGAGAGATTCAATGACACACTTCTAAGTCTAGTTTGAAGTTTTAACTTGACAGAGTTAGAGTTACTACAGAGATGTAGCTTTCCCTAGGGTGCTCTTTGAGCCCGTATTAACTTCCAGTATGTTCAACACGGATTTTGCATAATCCTTTAGTCCTAAGTTGGACCGGTCCGCTAGATAAATAGCGGGATCGCTGCAGTATGCTCGATTGAGAGCTATGTAAAATCAGAATGCCATTCTCCGATTTGGTAGTGAAAGAAGTGTGGGTACCCAAGGATTTATTTAAGGATTTCTTGTACCAAGTCGGAACCCGAGAGGTGTGCGGTCCACGACGTGGTACATGTTTACTGAAGGTATTGTAATTTTGTTATCTTTTGTTCTCTGTGTAAATGTATGTATTTTTGTTGTTTAGGAATTTTTATTCTACAATTGGCACCCAGTAATTTAATTAATTGTATGATAAGTAATGTAAAATTAATTCCAGTTTAAAATGACTGTTTTGATGTATTACTTCGAGCAAGGATGTCTTAATTATTCAAAATTTGTATAATTTATGTAAATAATTTTTTTATTAATTGTTAAAATTTGATCTGTCATTTTTCACCATGAGTCATGTAGGTTACTTTAATATGAATTTTTATTTCAGGTTAAATTCTAATTTCGTAGAATGTATTAATGTTTAATTTTGGTATTATTTACTTAATGTTTAAATGGTCTAAAAACTACTTCTTCGGCGAAAGATATTCACAACGCAATTTGGAGCTGTGTTGAGACCAGTGTCTTCCGCCACCTTCAGGATAATTATTGCAGAACCTAGCCAGGAACAAACGATCCCAATTCATTTTTACTATTAATTAGCTATTAACACTATGAGCACTCAGGTTGAGTAATTAGGAGTTGCTGACCTAATTTACTCTGGGGGTTTTGGGTAATGGGTGATAGAGTTCCCCTCTCTCTTACGACTTCCCTGTATAAGTTTATTATATGTATCTTTATATTGCACATTATGGTTTTCCCCCATACCCCATTTACCCAAATAAACGTTATATGTTTGTGGTAGCTAGGTAGTATCGTTATAGAAGCTTAGATCGCCACAACAAATACTGTAACTTGTTGTATCATTGGATAGGTTAGTTTAAGAAGGTTTTTTTGTGCAATAAATTGCGCGATTGCTCCGATGGAGCGACTCAGGGATGAGGACTTTGTAAGGAAGATATTTTCGGCCAAAATGGCGTCCATTCAAGAGAAAGCTCAATGAGTGCTTAGGTTTCACGAAAAGGAATCGTCCTTTAATGTTCTGCAAACATTGTTATGGATGCAACAATCCTGATGCAAAAATCAATAAAGCGATGGTATGACAGGTTTAAAGAAAGAGGCAGCGTTGCTGATTTGCCCAGAAGTGGCAAGCCTAGTGTGAGTGATGCAATTGTTGAACGTGCTCGGCAATTCTTTTAACGAAGTCCTACTCAATCAACTACTGAATTTCAAATATCTGCTGCTAAAGCTACTGTGTGTATAGTAACAGAAGACATGTTAAAAACACTTGGCGTTAACAAGAATACCGCTTAGACATTCTCCGAGCTATCAAGGGGGCACATGTTGGAATTTACTGAGGCACGTGGTCTTATGAAAAAAAATGTAATAGTACTTACATTGTTTCAAAACAAACATATAACTTACTATAATATTTTGAACACAATAAATATTTATAATCAAGGCAAGACTTTTGATTCACCCTGTATATATATATTATATATGTATTATAGATAAATATATATATATATATGTGTGTGTGTGTGTGTGTGTGTGAGAGAGAGAGAGAGAGAATGAGCGGTATAAATATATATGTGTGTGTTTATATGAGAGGGATATACAAATATACAACTAATCATTGTGTATATTATATATATGAGGCATTCTCACAATCTTTTGACTTTCGTGAATAAAAATCTGGTGAAATTAAACTTACTAAAATAACATTTTAATCTGATAGACGAATGCCTTAATGTTTTAAGATAAAGAAAAAATGGTCACCAGCGGAAATTTTTTTTATTTAACTGAGGTTTAAATTAAACTTGAGAGTTTAACTTTCCTTACCATTTTACCCCCTATAGCTTTCTATTTTTTTTCTAAATTTTTACTTATAATGAATTTGCGTAGTACCCACAGGACATTCAAATAAGAAATAATAACATTGTAGTATTTTTAGTACAAAATTTGTTATAACATTGTCATAAAGGAGTGTTAAAGGAGGGACGGAAGGGAAAAAAAAGGAATGGCATAGGAAGAAAAGTGTGGTAATGGAAAAAAAAGTGATGGTAAGGATGGGGCGGTAAGGAAAATTACCACTGTTTTCAGGCACTGAGTGATTTTTACAAACAGTTATTTATATTGGATTAAATTAAAAAAATAATTTATCTCAAAAAGTGCAGGAATAAACCTTGGGGACAATAAGATTACCAATAAATTCCATGGTGCTTGAAACTGATATTTAAATGCTAATTTAAATTCTTCAGTAAATTTCCTGTCAAAGAATTTTAGACATTCTTTCTCTAGCACACTTCTGTCTGAGAAAAAACTTGGAAAAAATTCTGTGGCTGCATCTGAAGTATAGCAAGAGGTATGTTAAGGAATCTAAAACCCAGGGACAGAGTTAAAAAAATAATATCAACAGTAAATATGTGTGCAGGCTAATTTTTGCTACATATTATATAAAATAATTGTCCCAGTTTCGAAAAAAGTACATCGAATTACTTTTACTGAAACAATTTTATACAGACAGCTCCAAACTTAAAAATCAGCATTATGAACACAGAACGGCATAGGAGTTATCTCGTTAATATTGTTATGCAATCATGCAATTCGATGTTCCCCAGTATATGAAATAAAAAATAAACACAAGAATATGTACTAAAATTAAAATTATTATTCAGGGTGTTAAAAGACAGAATTGTGAGAATGCCCCATATATTCTGTCAAAACTCAACAACTATGTACCGAAAAAGGAACTTTATATGTAGATATATATATATATATATATATATATATATATATATATATATAATGCTTTCAAAAAAATTTTTTAAAAACAAATAACCCAGTGCATCAGGCGCAACGCAGCTTCTTATATGCACTAAGTGAATATAGCTCTAATAAAAGTGAATGATTATGAAAATTATTATGAAAAGAGGGTGCAAAACAACAATAAAAATCCATGAAAATTTATAACGAAAAAACAACAAACAAACCACTCCTTGCTCTTCAGAAAGTGGGAGGAGTGAAAAAAGCAGGTATCAAAAACAGAAATTGGATCCTCACGGGTTTCGCAAGATATGGCCAACCCACATACTCCAAAAGTATAACAATAGATTTAAACTTTCAAAAACACAACATAAAAAAGCTATTTTATAATTTTAACAAATCAAAACTGCTTTAAAAACAAACATTTGGTTGGTTATTTTTGTTTTTAAAGCAGTTTTGATTTGTTAAAATTATAAAATAGCTTTTTTATGTTGTGTTTTTGAAAGTTTAAATCTATTGTTATACTTTTGGAGTATGTGGGTTGGCCATATCTTGCGAAACCCGTGAGGATCCAATTTCTGTTTTTGATACCTGCTTTTTTCACTCCTCCCACTTTCTGAAGAGCAAGGAGTGGTTTGTTTGTTGTTTTTTCGTTATAAATTTTCATGGATTTTTATTGTTGTTTTGCACCCTCTTTTCATAATAATTTTCATAATCATTCACTTTTATTAGAGCTATATATATATATATATATATATGCTTGTGTGTGTGTGTGTGTGTGTGTGTGTGTGTGTGTGTGTCTAACATATTTTAATAAATAATTTTAAATTTATTCAAAATTTGACCCATTTAGTTTTACTATATTTCGTCTCCAATTTTTGTTTCAGTTTCCTTTTCAAAAGTCAATAAATTTCAGCGTGTCATTCTTTTTCTTTATATTTTTTTTCAATGTATGCGATTCGGAATAGGGTAAAGACGTTCGAGATTGTCCCAGAAATTTTTTTTTTCGTTTGTTTTAGGAAACATCATTACACCGAAATTATGCTTCCATATTGGACAGATTAATCGTGTAAATTCGTTTTCAAATCAATTTGTGGTCCCCTACTATTTTTTCCAAAGGAGCTGCACGACATCACAAAAGAATATTTTGAGTATATCGTCTGCTTTAACAACTTTCGCAGCGTCACTGTAAATATGCTGAAGTTCATAAATTTAAATTATTTATTTATAAAAATGTGTGTGAGATAAAAGCTTTGTAAGTAATGCATTAAGTAATTAGAAGGGAGATCTAATTATGGATGTAGAGAGTGGAGTAAGAACTTTCGTATATTTAAGTCAAATCTTTGAATTTCAGCGAGTGTCAATTTCATTGCTTATTTTTCTTGGTTAACTGACTGAATAAATATAATAAAATTATTAATGGCTGAAAGTGTGGTTAAATCAACGTATTCACAACCAGTTCAACATCCTTATCTTGTGTATGAGAGTAAGAAGAGATTGTGATGATAAAACTGATACACACTGTAAAAAAAATTCCGCAACGTTCCTGGGAAAAAATGGGCAGCTGAGTTGCCCATTATTTCCAAGAAACATGTCTTGAAAATGACTGGTACTTTACTGTATATGTTAAAAACTTTCTACAGAAATGCCAGCAAGTTTCCTGCGAAATACCAGGAATATTTCTGTTGACAGCAAAACATTACTGACATATTCAAGGCTGGAGTAGCACAAGAGCGAAAAATGCCCAGACCAGGGATCGAACCTGGATACTTGGCGTGCCGTGCCAATGCCTTACCTGTTAGGCTATCCGGACCGATACTTGGCTGACATAATTCACTCTGGATGTTCGTTCCCTTCATTATGACATTACTGACACAGCATGCGGGATCCGCAGACGATTTTTACATTTCCAGTTGACAATTTTCGCTTTATTATCATTATTTGTTAGAATGAAAAAATATTTTGAAATTGACATCAAAATTATTATTTATAATTTACACGAAAAAATAAATTTTCAGTTAAAATTCAATAAAGTAATTATATATGTGATATATTGTTTCTGAACTTTGCTTAAAATATAAAAATATATAAATGTAAATAATAATTAGAAAAAAAATCTAGGCATAAAATATTTTGGATTTTCGTCAGTGATTATGTTAGTTTACAAGTTAGATAAAATACATATAAATTTTCATGAAAAAAAAACCTAAACGTAATTGTATATTTTTTCCGAAAAAAAAAAAATTCAAATTTGCAGCAATTCAAAGTGTCAAATATATGTCAAATTTAAATCAAATTGTAATAAAGTGTTAAAATATAAAATTAATTAAAAAAGAAAAAAAAAGTCAAGAGGTAGCATCGAACCCGGGCCGTACGGGTGGCGTGTAAGCTTTCTGCGTCCACACCACGAAAGACACGTTCAGAGATGCAAACTAATGGGTATTTGAAACGTATGCTAAAACTCGGCATCTAATTTCTGAAAATCTAAGGCCCATTTGAAGAAATCCTTTCACAAGAATAATTAGAGATAAGAACTCTAAAACATACTTTAAATTAATCAAAATAGGTGAGAATCATATTTGATTGTCCCCTGGTTAATGCAGATCCAAATAATAGGTGTATTTTTTTTTACACAGTCTGCTCGTTAAAGATTTCACAGACAAGTACGAGAGATAATCTCTTAGTGATGTCACAGAGGTATTGTATTTTCATCTGAATTATCTTGATCTCTATTGATTTATTTGCATTCCATATTGATTTTTTTACATTCATTTAAGGAATTCGTTTTCGACACTCGCGCGCGAGCAACGGATTATAGGGGAAAAAAATAATAAATGGCGGCCGCAGCGTTTTGCTGTTTCCAACTTTTGTTCAGGAACGTTTCAGATAAGAAAACCAGAATTTCACAGGAAAGAGCTAAATTATTCTGAAAACCTGATAAAAGGCGAAACGTTCCTGGATTTTACATGGAAAGTTACCATTTTTTTTTACAGTGCAATTCACCTCAAAAAATGTGATCTTGAGTAAATTCTACATATTTTAATTGAGGTGATGTAGTGCTAACTACTATAGTAACATATTATCTAGTGCCATGGATTACGTGTCAAATTATCTAAAATCAGTTGATGTACTACATAGTGTGTGTATGTGTGTGTAGGTGATATATAAATTTAAATACATTACACCACCACTGACAAACCGTTAATTATGTTTTCATTTTAAGCGTTTTACTAGTTGGAAAGCAATGTTGGTTAATTTGAGGATCTATATTAAATCAGTATTGTATCTTTTGAAAATACTTCCAATGAAATACAAATTTTGTTTTAATGCTGGCATTCGAAATATTATATATGCAATAAAATACTGATTTGTACTATTTTTTTCCTTGGAATGGCGTCAACACCTTTGAGAAAAATTAGGCGAGGGTTTAATTTCCTTATAGGCAGAAATACTCTTAGAAACTCTCGTAATATTATCTAAAATGTGTTCCAAATGAGCTCAAATTGGTGAAAAGGCGAAAAACACTCATTACGATGTTATTTCATTTCAAGTAAGTTTGAGAATGAGAACATCTTCAATGTATTACAGAGATTTTAGTATGTTTAAATGAGAAAGTTGATTTAAATTTAAATTTATTTTGTCGGAGACTATAGGGGAGACAAGGGAGGGTTGACCCACTTTTTACAAAATGATTTTTTATTTTTTAAATATTGGACATAGAATAAAGTGTTATATATCATTTTATTCGTTATACAATCAGTTATCAAAATAAAATTGCTACATAAGTGTAATAGATATGAAATTTGAATATTGATCGGTTTTAATCATGAGAAAATAATGGGTCAAGGCTCCCCACATATGGGAGGGTAGACCCACTATATGGGAGGCTTGACCCACTTTGATTTATATTGAAATATTTGTAAAGAAAAATAAAATCAGTTTAACAAAAGCATTTTTTTATTATAAAAAAGGTATTTTTTCAAAATAAGATGCTTCAACGAACTTGTATAATCTTAATCACATATCAGAGAAGAAAAATTTTGTTTTAAACAGGATTTTGTCTGAGCAGGTATAATTGTACAAGAAGGAAATGAAATCTTAACATATAAGGCAGTATTTTGCTAGAAACAGGTTCCGTTTCCATAGGGTTTTATGCATTATAATGCCCGTATTAAGTAGCCACTGTCCTGCTTTTTTTGTCTCCTTGCCCTACTTTTTGTGACATTTGACCTGGCAGCTCTAGTTATTATATAGTTTGGCTTCATTCCACTCTATTCATTATGTTGAAATTTGTCTACATATCTTCCTAAAATTTTTCGATCCATGCTATGTTCTTTTACAGCCGCATGAGTACTTATAATTAACATCTTTAACCCCTTTCAGAGGGAAAGTACTTTCAGTACTAAAATGAAATAAATGACTAGCACCGGAATATAGGAACAAATTTATTTGGAAATATGAAAAAAGCTATATTTCACATACATATTAAATTGAAAAAAAAATTAGCAAAATTCTGGTGAAACTGGGGAGTTTGGGAATTAAAATAACGTTGTTTCATAAACATACCACTGCCCCTGAAGCGGATAAGACTGCTGTTTTCGTACTTTCTATTCTTTTACACTGTTTCTATTTACCTATTGTAAGTAATATTTAAATGAAAAAAGTTCCTATCAACTTTCGCATTTATATTTCATTAATTTTTTTTCGTGCATTGCAAATAGCAATTTTTTACATTACTTTCTTTAATCAGTTTTAAACGTTACATTTTTCATCACCCCATTTTATTGTACTTTTGTAGAATAAATTTACATTCATTTTTGTATAACCATTAATTTTTCATTATGCGCAGTGTATAATAAAAAGATTTCGAAACCCCTTAATTAACACATTGGCGACGGGCAATTTTTATCAAATCTGAATTTTAAAACAGTAGAAGCTCCTCCCTGTTCTGAAAATCTTTAGTAAATTGGTGTTCTAGATAGGTTTCCTAAGTTTATGCATCGGTAAGTATTTTTCAATGTACGAATTTAAAATAAAATGTCGTACAATCTAAAAAAAATATGGACAACATGATATAAATGAATTTTCTGTAAGGCCCACGCCCTTAGTCAGTGATATATTTTGAATGAAAACGAGAATTCTCGTTTCCCGTCGTGAATGTGTTAAGGGAGCCTTGAATATTTCGTCAACCGTCCCTCACATTGACTGGGTCAAGCCTCCCCACTTAGCCTTTTTCTGAAGAATACCACGTTGTTGTGTTAAGCCTAACTTACAGTATAATCATTATGCCTGGAATGAAAGCTTGATATTTCTACATTACTTAAAACCTACTTACTTAAATTTCTGTGATATATTTTATCTGAAAAAAGTTTACAAACCATTTCTAAAAAACACAACTTTTATGTTAAAAATACCTCACAATTGATTTTTTTTCAATACCTACTTCGATTATCTGTATGAAACAGAAATTGTTATTTGAGCATCGTATGGTCAACCCTTCCTACTCTCCCCTATTTGTAACCGATGTTTTATAAAACACATGTTATAGAATTCGTTTCTATGTTTATTTTCTGTCTGCCAACACATACTTTTTAAACGGATGCACTTATCTTTAAACTGTTTTTTAAAGGGTTTATTTTGATTTTTAAAAAAATTCATCATTGTCCGAAGATCGTACGATTGTATACCCCTCGGTTTGATGATCGGTTTGACAATCGCTCCAAAATTTTATGTTGTCTTGGTTCAACTATTTTAAGTTTAACATTACTCATCGTATCATACATAGATCTTCTTAGAGATATACGATTTCAATTTAATCATGTAGGAAATAGTACGTAAATAAATTTTATTGATATCTATAATTCCATTAAACATTTGTCCTTAAGTTAACGTTGTAATACTTGATATGATGACCGCTATCTGCATTCAATAATATTCATATGTCATGAAAAACAACTCGTTGTAAATTATCCCGCCAATCAACAAATCTAAAGCGACACTCATAAGCAGAAGTGATATCACATAAAAAGAAGCGATATAGAAGTACATACTCCGTATAAATCACTGTCACTATTCATAATGTTTCCAAAGGACTGGGAATGAGGTACAGTATGTGAAAAGTGAATGGATGTAAAAAAACTGAGCGTACATAAGAATAAATGATCTTGACAAAAAATGCTCTGTGGTAGCAAATCATTCTTACTAAAAAATTCTAAATGGCATGTAGTAAACATCAATGCAGTAAGATAATGGACAATCACTTATAATTGTACATCTATTTCATAAAAGTTACTTACTTTAATATTTAATTATTGGCAAAAGAAAGTCTGTATAAATTCATCTTTGTATATCGAGTCCTTATCGAAAAATTATTATAAAATGTATTTTGAAACATTTGTTTCAAATTTATCTTGGAAATCATATATTGCAACTTAAGAAACGTGCTGCAAATTTTGAAGCAATTACCTTTTCTGACTTAATTTATCAATGGATTACCTTACAACCTTTAATGTCCTCACTTTAAGTGGGGTAAAATCACTATTCCTGTATTTATGGATTGGATTTCTCATAATTCCCAATTGGTCATCAGAATCATTAATATTACAAATATGCTTGTCATAGAATGAGGAGCAAAGCACCTGAGCTCCAATATTGTATATCATCAAATCTCCCATACTGTTATTAAATACAATTTCTATCTAGTAATATTAATTTAAAATTTGAATCTAAAATTTAATTGTCACAAGTATTGCGCCATTTATTGTAAGATACATATATTGATGCTAAAGTATATCATCTTAATCAAAGTGTACAGGGCTCGTGCAATAAATTGGCAATGACGTTACATTTACTTATTGCAAATGCATCTTATTAATTTTTAATATTATTTTTCAAAGTTTATGTTTTAGCATGTTTATTAGATAGAAATGTTGAATTATGATCGAAATCCTCATGTCGAAGGAATACCCATAATGCATTAGCTCAGCGCAATGCCAACTGCCAAAGAAACTGCGAACTTCAATAACATCGTTTAACGTATGTTACGATACTCAAAATATTAATTCAAATATCGCTACACCAGCAAGAGGAAAAAAAGATGAACGAAAAATCCGGCATAGATTCTGAATCATTTTCCACCACTCACAGAGTATTATTAAGATATTATTTTACCATCCAATGAAATGAGACATCTAATTAAGCCATTTAAAAAACACATGGGTAAGTAAAAATCCATTTTCAAATATTGCTGTAGATATGCAGTTATGTGTGCGAATTCTGTCTTTTAGTCATTTAGAAGATCTATATAATTTATACACACAATTTATTACACTAAAAATTCGAAAAATTTAAAAATCCATACCACAGCGGAAAAATTAGTTACAGACATTATCGATCATAATCACAACTATAAAAACTTGTTGGATGTGCCAATCCCAAAATTTTCTTCTATCTGTCAATATTTCATTTTAATTAGTTTTATTAGTATTTTTATTAGAATTATGCATAACTTCATACACTTTTCGATGGTACAATATTGAAAATTGCACAAAAATCGCTATTACAGCGCCGCCTACCGGCGGAATTTTTCCAAATTCAGGGAGGACCTTCTTGCCATGGTCAAAAACATACACAAAAAATTTGGTTCAATTCTATGCATAACTTCATACACTTTTCGATGGTACAATATTCAAAATGCACAAAAATCGCTATTACAGCGCCCCCTACCGGCGGACTTTTTCCAAATCCAGGGAGGACCTTCTTACCATGGCCAAAAACATACCCAAAATTTTCTTCTATCTGTCAATATTTCATTTTAATTAGTTTTATTAGTATTTTTATTAGAATTATGCATAACTTCATACACTTTTCGATGGTACAATATTGAAAATTACACAAAAATCGCTATTACAGCACTCCCTACCGGCGGAATTTTTCCAAATCCAGGGAGGACCTTCTTGCCATGGCCAAAACCATACACAAAAAATTTGGTTCAATTCTATGCATAACTTCATACACTTTTCGATAGTACAATATTCAAAATGCACAAAAATCGTTATTACAGCGCCCCCTACCGGCGGACTTTTTCCAAATCCAGGGAGGACCTTCTTGCCATGACCAAAAACATACACAAAAAATTTAGTTCAATTCTATGCATAACTTCATACACTATTCGATGGTGCAATATTCAAAATGCACAAAAATTACACAAAAATAGCTATTACAGCGCACCCTACAGGCGGCATTTTTCCAAATTCAGGGAGGACCTTTTTGCCATAGCCACAAACATACACAAAAAATTTGGTTCAATTCTAGGCATAACTTCATGCACTTTTCGAGGGTACAATATTCAAAATGCACAAAAATCGCTATTAAAGCGCCCCCTACCGGCGGATTTTTTCCAAATTAATGAAGGACCTGCTTGCCATAGCCAAAAACTTTTTAAAAAATTTGGTTCAATTCTATGCATAACTTCATACAATTTTTGATGGTACAATGGCGACACGCAGCCAGACGGACAGACGGACACACAGGCATTTTGTCTAAACATGTTTTTTGTTAACCCTGACCCCTAAAACGTGTAAATCCTTCAAAAACCGGAAGTCGAAAAAATTTCGATTACAATACTTTTTTTTCTATTGAAGATAGAAGAAAGTAAAAAATCTCTTGGGCGTCTCTGTAAATGAACAATAAATGATATACATTTTATAATCTATAGAGAGTATGTTGTAGTTTACCTCAGTAATCGTTTTTATTTCATTATGTTTAAAGTATCACATCATCATAAAAATTCTCCGCAAAGGCGATCATGATGCAATGGTCTGTCGCCTCCCGGCCTATTGGATATGTTGTTACGTTATTTCGTTCGATAAGCCATGTTATTTACTTGCTTGTTGGGGATAAGGGGATTCCATTTTATCAAGAAGGAAACAGTACATAATAAAATGATATTGAAGTCTGTAATTCTTTTAACCATTTGCCCTGAATGGAGTTCGGAAATTAGGGTTGTTCTAACTTTGTATTACTTGATATGATGATTTGTATCTACATTCAACAATATTCATATCTGAAAAATATTAATGTTAAAACATAAACTTTGAAATATAATTTTTCAAAATTAATAAGTAACTCATGAAATTAGAAGATGCAGAGTTAATACTATTTTATCTCAAGTACACTGTGCTGGAAATCCAGGAATGGCACAGTGTAAAAAAAAAAGCGAGCAACAAACAAATACTAGTAATACTGGTTATGTTGGTCTAATATTGTATTAATCAGAAGTCTTTCTGCTAAAATACTAATTATATTTGGTTAAATATTGCTTTTCTATTAGAATTTATTTTTTATGTAAAGCAACTAATTCAGAAAGTCTAGCTTCACTTTTGTTATATTTTAAATAAAACTTCAATATTCGTTAAATATTGGCTTTTCTCATAAAAAAAATTCGAGAACGGAATATTGAAATATTAGTATACTCCAGCAAAATATCTCCATCCAAATGTACCGAATATTTTTCCAAAATATCCAACATATAACTAGTTTTGTCGAAAATATAGTCAATATAAACAATATTGGCACAATAATGTTTTGCCTTTATAATATATCATTCATTTTTTTTTTATTTCATTGGTTATTCGAGAGGTGAAAAACAGCAAATATTATATATTTGTATATATTTAGATAAATCGAAGTCATTAGATATTTGTGTCTAATATATATATTAAAGGATTAGCATACGTCCTTTAACGTCCTTGCTATAAGTTATTAAGGATTGGATTCTCACGTAAATCTCAGTTGCTCATTAGATTTATTAACATTTCAAATAGCTTGTCATACTGTTATGTGGAAATCATCTCATCTTTATCCTTGTGCATTATATATCTTGGAGATATTAATTCAATGGAAGTTACATCTATTAATATTAACTTATATTTCAAATTAAAATATCAGGGTCCATAAGCCGCACTTTTGGCCCATGAAAGAGACTAAAATTGGATTCTGTTAGACTGAATTAATTATTTTACTTTTTAGTATTAGAAGGTATATATTGTAAGACTTGAACAACCCGTATTTTGCCCGGATTTAAATGACTTATACAAGCTCAAAGTTCGTACAAATCGTAGTTTTGATGAAAAATGCGCAATTTATGCTACTTTTACCTCAATTTACTCTCTATTATTAATATTTTACTGTGAGCGCAGATTTGCAACACTATTATTTTAACATATTTTGTATATTTTGATGTGTTTTATAATATATATCAGGAAGAAAGTGTTGGACGATTGAGCTCATATAAATAATTGAGGTAAAAATAGAAGAAATTGCGTATTTTTCATCAAAAAACGAATTATACGAACTTTGAGTTTGTGTAAGTCATATAAATCCGAACAAAATACAAAAACTATTGTTAAAATTGCACAATATATACCTAATACTAAAAATATTATATAAAAATTCTATTACTAAAAAGTGAAATAATTAAGTCAGTATAACAAAATCGAATTTTAGACTATTTCATGACCCCAAAACGCGGCTATGGGTCCTGTTCCTTTTTAGTTATTTATGGTTGCGTCATTAAATTTATGCAAAATATGTTGGTGCTAAATGAAATTATCCAAATAAAAATACAATGTAAGAAAAGGACTGGGATATACGAAATAATTGAAATAATTGATAAATATGAATATTCTTCTATAGTAAGGTGCAGAAAAATGGCAAATACACTGGTTATCAAAAATTAAGGAAAAGTCACAAAATGCTAATTTTCAAATACGCGAACACTCAAAAGGTAATATATTAGTAGTTATTACTATCTCTACAACACGGATAGCCCATATAACATCTCATTTATGTCACACATGGTCACAAGTGTCACAGTCACTACGGTGAAGCAAAAAATAGGAAATTCCATACATCTGATTATGAGTCTCAAATGATCACTATATGTGACTCCACTGAGAAGTCAATGTGACTGCTGCTTTGTGACGAGTCACCATGTGACTTTACAATGTACTTACATTGTGACACTCATGTGACTGTCATTTGTAGACTCAATTTCAAAGTCATCGTGATTCTGTATTGTGATAAGTTAACAAATAATGTCACATTAAAGTCACATGATGACTTTCAGGTGACAGAGAGACTACTGTGAAGTCACCAATGTGCTCTTTTGTGAAAAGTCACCATGTGACTATAATGTGATATTATTTGGTGACTTATCATAATGCAACGTTCATGATGACTATAAAATTGAGTCTCAAAATGACAGTCACATGAAAGTCACAATTTAACTACATAGTAAAGTCCCCTGGTGACTCGTCACAAAGCAGCAGTCACGTTGACTTCTCAGTGGAGTCACATATAATGATCATTTGAGACTCATAATGAGATGTATGGAATTTCCTATTTTTTTTTTACTTCACCGTAGTGACTGTGACACTTGCGACCATATGTGACATGAATGAGATGTTATATGGGCTAGCTGTGTTGTAGAGATAGTAATTACTCGAATCATATTATTTCCATTTCAGTGTTCGCGTATTTGAAAATCAGCATTGTGTGACTTTTCCTTAATTTTTGAGAACCAGTGTATGTAAATAAACATAAATATGTTAGGAAGACATTTATTATAACACAACTTGAATTGTTTTGTTCAATAGATTGTAATTTACAAAACGCATAACCTTTGTTTAAAAAAAAAAAGACTCCACCATTTGTAGACATAACACTCTTGTAGTATTCATTTTACAGCGATGAAAAAAGACTTCACAAGTAATGCATACATATTGTCCATAAATCCCCAACAACTTGTTGAATTACTTTTTATAAAGCGACATTTTTTATTATAACTCTCTAAATTTCAATATGAGTGAAATCGATACATTCGAATTAAATTATACTCGAGACATGTTATGAAATTTTTTTTTTTTAATTAAGTTTTTAAAAGATTTATCACCATTTTTTTGCCTCCCTACTATAGAAAACTGGCTATAGTGGTTGTATAGCCTTGTAAAACAAGTAATGGCTATGTTGTTTGAATTGCAATATTGTTTCTCAATATTTAATTAAACCAATATACTTCGGAAATTCCTTTATTAGTTAAATATTGTATTTGATTGGAAATTACACAATGTAAAGCTACCATTACAGACATACCGGTTTTAAATAAATAAATATTTGCAGTAAAAATGTAATATTTAGTAAATATTGCCCTTACATTAAAATTTTTATATACATATTTTTTTCAATATCTACAGAATGTCTTTCAAAATATATCTTTCTTTATGTAGAGAAATATCGCATATGCGGAAATTATCAAATGAAAGTCAACATATAACAAATATTTTCAAAGACGTAGTCAACAAGAATATTGGACCAATAAAACATTGCTGATGTTAAATATATGAATCTAGCTTCGACCATGCAATACATTCGTTTCGGAAACCGGCAAAGTAAGATTTACATGTGAACAGAAAATGAATAAATTATTTTTTTTTCTCAATTTCACGAAAATAAAATAAATTTCAAGCGATCCAAGAAAAAATTTTATTACACCCCCACTCAAACTTTTTCTACTAAATAAAATAAAAAAAATGAAGAGAAATATTACCTGCAGAATTTTCTTATGAAAGCAAGTAATCTTTTACAAAATTATGCAAATGTTGATTTTGCTAAAAAAATCTTTTTGCACATAAAGTATACACACACTTGTGTACACTTGGATAGTAAAGCAGTAATTGATGTTTATAAAAAAAAATAAGAAAAACTATTACCTAAGGGTAGCTCTTAAACAGGGTGTATTATTTAAACATATATTTTAAGGCGTAATCCTATTGCGTCTTTTAGGAGAAAGTACGTTTAATTGGAGAAACACAAACAATGCATTTATCACTTTACCTACTCATTTAGTTTATCTCTCAAAAGTTTTTTTTTTTATATATAATCTTCGTAAAAAGTTAATTTTTATGCCATTTTACCCAGAACAAGTAATATAAAAATTTTGTTTTTAAAGTCAATTCCTACTTAGGCCAACAAAGAAAAATTTAATATAATCTCTTAAGCTAAAATTAGTTTTTGTTGCATTAAAATATCTCAATTCGTTGATTTTCTATAAGCAAGTAGGTTTACAATGGAACTCTATGGGAATTTGGCGAAATATTAGAGGTATCGCCAAGTTGGCGTCACTTTTGGCAACTTATTTTGGCCGTCAAATTTGGCGATACATCGCCAAGTTGGCGATAAACTTGGCGGTATTTGGCGACAGAACAGGGTCCTCCCTATGGTAACCCCTTATTGAAAATACCTTCATTGAACTTCAATAACCAATGGCCGCCATTTTGTTTCTCATGCAAAACTAAAATTAATTAATTAAAATTTAATTTAATTAATTAATTAATATTTGAAAAAACTGTATTAACATCAATTGTCATCCAGTACAAGTTTTAAAAAAATTATTTCAACTTGATAGGATGAATAATGAGTATTTTATTAACGATTGAAAATTTGAACAAGATAAATATATAAATAAATAAATATAGGGAGAGTGTGAGCTAATAGTAGGAATTGAAAAATATATTTGAGTAAAAAAGTATCGGCTGGCAAGTAAAACGTAAAATTATCAGCCCTTTATTTTCTCCGCTGGTTACCAGATATGTGCTTTTAAAGTATATTTTTTAACTTTCATTTCCTTATTTATAACAAAAGCCAACAATAATAATTAATTACTTGTAAAGCATGTTTAGACTAAGTTGTATTATTCGATAATTGTGTTTAAAATATATAAACGGATTAACATAAGCTCTTTAACATCTTACCATTACTAATTAATAGATTAAAATTATCATAATTACCAGCTGAACAGAACAATCATTAACATTACAAAGTACTCGTCTTACCATTATAAGCCAATTATTTCAACTACAGCTTCCAGTATTACATCTTGCAAGTAACAATTCGTTGCAAATTATATCTAGTAGCAGTATTAGATTTTGTCTTCGAGCTAAAATTTTAGGCTTTATAAAACTTGTATTATTTGTTTTATCTATTAAAGAAGAGCATACTTGTGCTAATAATTTCATTCAAAACAGAAAATATTTTAAAAGCAGGAATGATTTAAATAATTTATAACTGATAAATGTTTAAAAAATTTTATATTTGCAAAATAAGAGAGTGCAGATACTAAAGAGAATCCTCTTTTGATTCTCCTGAAGCGTCATTTATCTGCATGAAAATTCAAGATGTACGAATAATTAATATTATTTTTTTCAAAGTTATTTAATTCTAACTCTTTTAAATTTTATATTTTGATAAGAGATTATGAAACTTTAAATTAAAAATTCAGTAAAATAAATAACATATTTACAATGTAATATTGAATTAAATTTTTTCATGATATATACTAATTAAAGAAATATTTATATTAGAAAATGAGCTTACGATTTTCATTAAAACAGTATTTCACAATTTATACTGATGTATGAATTAAGCAAATAGTTTTGTAGTAACATTACTTCTGGCAGTTAAATTGAAAAGTCAAAAAATACAAAACATCATATTTTAAGCACGTCATATTAATGTGTTACATTTAAATTTTTTAAAAGAATTATGGAAAATTTCAAATAAAAAACTTTAATAAAATAAATAAAATGTTCAATATGTAACTTCAAATACAGTTATTTCTTGATCTTTAAAATTAAATTTTGAATGGAATGTATATTTTCAGTTCCTTCATTAAAAATGTTTCGATGTTAAATTTTTATACTGATATTTGTTTATTTTTAAAACAATAATGTGGTTATAATCGATGCTCCATTTAAGCTCCTTGTGTGATATATGCATGATTTAGAAACTGCTGCAAGCTATTTGAAATACTATGCAAATAACGTTATTGAAAATTATGGGATTTGATGTATAGATTTTTAAAAATACGTTTGATTTTGTTTTGAAATTGCACTTTTATAAAATAACATGAGAAAATACGTTATTATTCGTAGAGTTTTCAGTTTTGTGTAATAACATTTTACAGAAAAAAAATCACACCTTTTTGAAAATTATTGAATTAAATTTGAAAATTTATCAATTTCAAATGTATATAAGATTTCAATTATAAAACAGAATAACGTTATTCGGTAATATTTTTTTTTTACTTTTGAATTATGTTACAGGTATCCATATTCGATTAAAAGTTGCTAGTTCCATTTCATCAATGATAAAAACAAATATTCATTAGTTTTCACAAGTTTACTTTCTATGTAAGCTACTGCAAAGAAAAGTTTTTCAAAAGTATTAAAAAGGTATATTACTTTTCAACCCTAAATATAAATTAAACTCTCTGTAAAAAGATATTACAATTTAAAAAATAAATATTTACATAGTAGATGATTATTTACTGAAGGCAATAAAATGTAAACTTTTAACAATTGAACCGCCAGTAATTTTACTCAATTTTTATAAAAAGAGTTTCAGTGCAGAATTTTTATTTAAAAAATTTTAACTTATTTAATTAGCCTATTTTTGTGCTGAATCTATTTAACATATCTTATTAAGAAAATTCTGATTCGAATTGGCGATTTTCAATTTGACAGGTATCAAACAGACCACTAATGGCGGTTCTAGTGTTGAAACCACTAGCTGTTTAAAAATAATAATTATGTTTCTCTCTCTCTCTCGGTATTTATGCCTTTGTCTGCGTTGAGAAATCTATCGACCTTAGAAATGTAGAAATTTGGTTCTGGATTCGAGGAAAATAGTTCCGCGAGTGCACCTGAGGATATTTAAGAGATTGCTTGTTATATTTCTGTGTGTTTCTCCCATTTTCACACCGGCGATTTTGAGCAACTCTTAAAAATGATAGAAACTCAATCTTTTATCCTGATAAAGGAAAATGTCCTAAAATGACTTACTCTAATAATAAAATGCTTCTATTCATACAAACATTTCTTTTGTAACCCTCACTTTTAACAAACTGACATTGCTGAGTATACAGAATTCAATGGTGCCTTTTAAAAAGCAACAAATAAAGGCAAAACGTCATAATAACGATTTATATAAAATGCTGCATTATGTCATATCCACAGTGTTGTCCTAAAACGATACAAACAGAAGTTGCTATTACTTGCATAGATCACAGAAAATATTTTCTGCAAATCAAGAAACACCGGCATATTCATTATGTGCCCACGTTGATCACTTATACACTTTTCCTTCGGTTTTGAGTGACTGAATAAATCATTGCAATAAAGACAGGCTTCATCCTCATTATCATGTTTTTCAGCAGCTTTTGCCTTCGCTTCATTAATATTAGGATAGTTTGTGAGAAATTTTGCACCTTCATCCTTCCTCTTTTTAGACTACGTTCTAAGACGATAAACTTGATGGGGTGCTACTTATTGAAAAAAAAACATGTCTTTCGAATGCCGGAAACAAATGTTGTCGGAGCTGAAATTGGTGGAGGTGACTTTGAAATTGTAAAAATTGACGGATTAGCTCTAGATAGGCTGTTATCTGTAGAACTTGTGTTACTGTCGTTTTTTTCCTTACTTTCCAGTGGACATACTGTCACACTTGAAGAACAGAAAGCATAATAGAGAAACATGTCTAGGTTCAAGGTATAGATTTCATTTTTCAAAAACAGGTATATCATTTTACCTACAATCGTTATATTGTATAAGGTAAAGCCAGGAGAGAACGCGCGGTAGGAGAGATCGCGCACAAAGAGATTCGACGGGAAGGAGTCACGTGTGCGAGCGGGGACTCCAGGTAGGTGTATAGCAGCATTGATCCAGTGTCTACATGAATGTGTGCATTGATTGTTTTAAGCGTCTTGGATTAAGCGCATTGTTATTTTGTTTTGTTTTTCCAGTGTAAGTGCTTGAATTTTCATAACTGTTCGTCAGAATTTCTATAGAATGTCAGTAATACAAAATATTTTAACTTAAACGATTTCTTATAAACTACTAACCTAGACTAAGTATGCAAACACCAAAATTCATTTTAAAAGTGGTCATATTTAAATTAAAGGCCGCACAATCTCTCCTACCTAGATAAGAGAGTTTGCGCATCTGCTACTTAGGCGCATATCCCCATAAGTTTCAGTGCTAGGAGAGATTACGCAGCTTATTGATAAAATTCCATGAATTGCAAATTACGTGTAAAATATATGAATGAATCAATTTTGAAATAATTTCGGAAAAACACATAATTATCAAAAGTAAATGTGGCAACAAATTAATTTGCAAAAAAATACTTTTGCAGATAAAAATTTTATTAATAAATTAATAATACAGTTGTTATTAAATTAATTCTATGTAGTTATTTTTTAATAAATTAATAATATATTTGTTATAAATATTTATACATATTTTAATTTATGAACAGTTAATTTGCTAATAAATTAATTTTGTTAACTAAAATAAATTTTCTAATACAATGTTTTGGAAAAGATTTCACCCATTCCAAGTAGTGTAATGCCATCAAAATCAAAAGGAAAGAGAGTGCAACTAATGTTACTGATCCAAAAGATATATTTGGAAAAAGACTTAAGAAGGATACCGCTACCAAAAAGCCAGCTGAAAATAAGGTGCTTCCAGAAAAAGGGGGATAAAAAAACTGAAGGAAAATAAAACGAAGGTCAATGAGGATGAGTGCATTGAACGTCTGGAACTGTACCTGGCGACAACTTGGACCACTGACTGGATTCAATATATTGCTTGTGGCAGGTGATTGTACGAAAGCTGCACGATTTTCAACAATAAGTACATCAATTGTGGACGACGACATCATCGGTTAGCAAACAAAATACATTGAAACTGTGGAAATGAAAATGACGCAACTTTCAAGTTAAATATGTTATCAAGTAGATTAATGTTATTTTGTAATCTTAGTAGGGCTTGCTTTTACTGATATTTCAATCTTCTTCTCAAATTAAAATTCCTTAAATGTTTTAAAATTATTTCTTTTTTTTATTATTTAAACATTAGGTTGAAATATTCACTTCTAATACAATAATACTTACTCACAAAAACCTTACAACAATGTCATTGAAGTGTAATTATTATTGTTAACAATTTAGTTGCAGTTTTTATTAATAACAATCTCTTCTATCCATTTGCGCAATCTCTCCTACCCATGTGCGCAATCTTGCCAACCATGTAAGGAGAGATTACGCAAAATAGTTTTCTTGTTTTTATTACTGTTAGTCTATTAAATTACAGCATAAAAACAAAATAACAATGGGAATGCATAAAAAACAAATGAAGTCAAAATTATTCATGCATAGTTTATCAAAAAATTTATATTTAGGTTTTTTATTATTATTCTTTTGAAATGTGCGCAGACTCTCCTCGCTTTACCTTATACAGAGTCAGTATTCCAGAACATCTGCATTTTTTTTTTTTTTTTTTTTTTTTTTGCATGTTCAGAAAATAATCTAAAAGGAAATATGTACTCAACTTGTATTTCAGATATATAATCATTGAAATAAAACAGACGTGGAATAACACCAATAAATAGTCCTAACAAATTTCTGACTATGGTGTAAACAATTTATTTGCAAATAAGGAAAAATATAAACTTCAAACAGTTGCCATTGAATGCTTATTGTTTCCGATCGATTCCACAACATAACTGTGCATCGTTAAGACATGTACTCTAGCGACAATATTAAGAAACATAAGGTATGTCATTTTACCTAAGTGTGTCCTTTTAGAATAATTACCCCTAATGTAAATTTTCTTCTCTTTTCATAAAGTTTATTTGGAATTTGTAGAGCGATTTTTGATTTTCTCAAATTTTATTTTTAACCGTATTTTATTTTATCCGTATCTTGGAAAATGAGGACTTCGGTTTTTATCTGCTGGTCTATTTCATATATTTGCCATCTATTATTATATTTTATTTCTATGTATGGGCAAGTCCCTCACGAATGATAAACTGTGTTATCCGTTTTGTAACTAAGCTAAATTTTAGTACAATGTTATTTATATAACAGGTATATAGATAAAGAATTCGAGTACCTTTGAGGCTATAGATGGTACATGCTGAAATCTGGATTCACCATTTTAAACGGTGAAGTTACGTTGCAGTATTCTGGAATTATTGGAAAGTGTTTTATAATCTATGCTTGAGACATAAATTGTACTTTTTTGTTTGATGCTCTTTTGAGGCCTTTTCTCAAGCAGTTCGGCTAATTATTTTTGAAGACTCCTATTTATGAAATTTATCATTTATAGCTTTATCTTGTTAGTTTAAAAATACATATTAAACGAATATCGACATTTTAAAAAATAATTGTCATACGTGTGTCAGTGTAATATATACTATATTTACTTTATGTAGTTATATATAAAGTAATTATTATTATAGTAAAAATTTAATTGATTTACAGCTTTACAAAGTTTGACCCCTATTAAAACATAAAAATATAACTTTGTACAGAATTTCGATTGTGACTTGTTTTTAAAGTAATGCAGCTAATTATTTGATTGCCCATCGACATATATGAAGTCTGCGGTTACTAAGATAGACATACATTAAAATATTTATTTTATCTAGCTCACGATTCTTTTCAAAATAAATAATTGTTATAAATGCACTGATTCTAAGTATTTTATAAAAAGTTATGCATTTAAAAGTTAAATTATTTAAATGGCAATTCTAAGCTTAAAATGTATGGAAAAAAAGATAGATGAATTAGAGAATCTTTTCTAAAAATTGCAATAAATAGTGAAGAAAAGGGGGAATGCTCTGCTACTAAGATTTCTTCTCAGGAGAATGTAATTTTGAAGAAATGGTCGTTTAAATATATAACTATGTTCTAAAACTTGCCATAAATATTTTTCTAACTTCAATTTATTTTTGTAGTGTTCAGATGGAAATATTGAACTTCAGATAAAATTTCTCTTTTACATTATTATGAACACTCGCAAAAGATCCGTTGACTAAACAATCTTTTTTATAGATTATATGTCGTTAAAGCACGAAAATGTCCGCTTTGGTTTGTCCAATCTAAAGTAAACAGTAATCGCAATCCTCAAATATAAAGCAGCATCATAATGAAGGGAACGAATATTAACGGATAAACTTCAACTGTGCTACTCCAGCCTTGAATAAGAATAAAGCAGCCGTTTCGTCAAATCACAGGGTTTTTTTACGGAAAATCTGTTGCTATCATTTCGAATTTGGTAAAATTAAGGAATTTTTCTCATGTCCCTTTTCCCTCGTAAATCAAAAAATCACCACCATAAGCTAAAAATTTCTTGAAAATCTCTTATCGAAACAAGCCTTTTTTTTCAAATAACACACAAAAAAATTTAATCCCGGTGCGAAACTTTCTTCTTTTAATATATGAAATTATTTTTCAGAGTGTATTTTAAAATATGAGCTTTATATATAGAACCTCTTTAGAGAAAACATTCTTTTATAAGCGTTCAGTGTTTTATAAGCGTTCAGCGATTATAAAAATCGCATCTAATTTCATGACTTCAGTACATGTTTTTTTCCAAAGAGATTGCGTTACAAAACATTAATTTTGTGTGGAAGTCGATCTCGATTATAGAAAAGTCTCTGCTTCTTTTACGCAGAAACTTTTAAGCAGAAACTAGTAATTTTATTAAAAAGGGGATATTTTTGTTTCTTTTTTTTAGGATATGGCAACAAGACAGAAAATAAAATCATTATTTAAACTACATTTTTTAAATTTCTAAATAGATTTTTCAACGTATAAACATAATTTAATTAATATTAAGCTATTAATTGATTAAAGGGTATTTTTAATATATATATATTGCACTTTTTATATTTTATTTATACGTTCTATTTTTCTGAGTTTGAAATTCTTGATGTTTCATTTTTGCAGTCAGTTGGCCTATTTTGGCGAGCGTGGTTAGGCGTATAATTAAATCCATTGTTTTTTAAAACAATTATAACGTTACAATATATACAATTATAACGTTAAAAAATATTTGATGATTTATCATCTGCTACCGGCTTACGAAAAAATATCTCACATTTAATTTAATAATTTATAAATGAGTTCTAAAAATTTCAAAAGGTTATAATATGAAAATACCTGCTGATCCTGATACCTGCTGATATCTGAAATATACCTGCAAACATAATTTTTATAATTTTTACAGGTCAGTAAGTAAGTAAAAAGCCTTACAGAATTTCATATTTACTTACAGAAAACAGTTAAATTAAAGAAATCAACATAAAAATGTTAAATAAAACAGTATAAAATGTAATTTTATTGGTGTGATTTCAAATAAATGAATATTGATTTCAACTTGACATCATAAAGTTTAAGTGGAAATATAATACATTTTTTTAATAATACATTTTTTAAAACATGGTCAATACAAGCAGAATAAAGTTTAAACGGTATCAAATTATAGACTGTGAAAATAAATATGCTTTTTTGTTAGATTTATTATGCTCAAATTTCATTTACTCATTTCTTTATTATAATTGCTTTGGAAATTCAAAACTCAAAAGAAATATGTAGAAACTAATTATACTGATAAATAATTCAATTAGAATAATGCTATGTGATCAATTTAAAAAGAAAGTAATATAATGTAAGATCAGTCACATTTTCTTCATTATGTTTTATAAATTATAAAACTATGCATATAATACACGGGTATTTTAATTTGTGTTAGAGAGAGAAGATATTGTTCAATAAACACTGCAACACTTTATTTTAGATATCTACTGTATTTTTGCAAAAAAAATTATAAGACCAATGAGAATTTCATCTTTTTTCAACAAAGAAAATATTAGTTTGAATTTAACAGTAGTTGTACCAAAAGAAATAACTCTACAGGGTGTCCACTCTCAACGGTGTCCAATGGCTAATTCTTAAACCTTTAGTCATAGACATATAGTTCCAATTGCGAAAAATGTTTTAAATAAAGTAAATAAAGAATTTAAAATAGATTTGAGTCAAGAAAAACATTTCTTAAAAAATTACGAAATTTAAATTTTATACGGTTCCCCGGTCCTATAACTTATATTTAGTAAAATTTTCCTTTTACCTGATAAGTAATACAAAAAAAGCCCGGTTATTCTACGATTAAAATTGACCGAGTAATAGCTGTTTAAAGTTGGATCATATTTTTTGCGGCAAATTGGGGGTCATTCACAAATTTAATCGAAATATAATTACGTCAGATATATAAAAAAAATGGTTGAGAGTAAAATTAACATTGCAATGTAAATTTGAAGTCTTTATTCATTCTGACATATTAATGCAAAATATAAAATTTGTAATAAACATTTAAAAAGAAAGAAAAAACAGAATTTTTGTTAAATAAAATCATGCTAAATTAACAGCTTCAATTCTTTACAAAATGGTACCTATTTTAAAATATTATTTGAATTGTAGTATAAAAAAGAAATTTTTATTGCAATATTTAGTGGATTACATAAAATAATTCTTAAATATTTTTATCCATATTTACCCCCAATGACCAAATGACCCCAATGACCCATATTTACCCCAATTGAACCCAATGACCCCATAAAATACTTTTTTTTCAACTTACAAAACAAAGCAAATCAACAGATTTTTTTTTAAATGCATTAACTTTAATATGGTGAAGAACAATATTTGAAACATTTTTTCAGTTCGCACTCTTCCTCTAATATTAACGATTTAGGAATTAGCTATTCGAGAGTTCTAAGTGTATTACTAGGTACCCTGTATTTTTTATATTATTCAACATTTAATACTGATAAAAAGAACAGATAGATGACGTTGCAAGTTTTCAACATTTTTTAAAAAACTAAATGGATCGTAAAAGAAAAGGGAAAATGCTTCTCTACTAAGATTTCGTCTAGAGGGATTATAAATAACATTTTGGAAAAATGAAACCTAAAGTATATAACAATGTTTAAAAATTTATCGTATTTTTTACCCTACAATTCATTTTTATAGTTTGTAGATAAAACTATGGAACAGAAAACATGAAATATTGTTTTGAGGGTGTTAATATATAAGTAGTTTAAGAATATGACCTGTGTAAGTTCCGTATTAAAGTGCTATAAATTATAGCAACAATAACTTAAGTGTACGAGCTGAAAATTCGAGTGCAAATATAATTTAGGAAAATTTCAGAATAAAGAAATAATTATGAATATAGAAATCTGGATGTTAAAGGCACATGCTAGCACTTTTCGAATAAAAATTATTGTATTATATTATAACGCAAACAATAATCTTCTGCACCTGTAACCGTCAAAAAGCTTGTTACATTTCCCAGTAAAATAATTATTTTAGAAAATGTTTTTAAATATTAATTCCTGCTGTTAATTTAAAATAATATGCTACTATAAATTTCTCTAAAAACAATTTTGATGTTAATAGGATCATCCTAAAGATTTTGTGGGTTGGAATTTTAATTTGACAGGTAAAAATGCTATTTATAGATATATTGAAGATGTTCAAAATATCTTAGTTTTTCTGCCATGCGATTCTACACTGCTAATTATACTTTCTTGTTTGGTAGTCTACACTGTAAAAAAAATTCCGCAACGTTCCTGGGGAAAAATGGGCAGCTGAGTTGCCCATTATTTCCAAGAAACATTTCTTTAAAATGACTGGAACTTTACTGTATATGTTAAAACCTTTCTACAGAAATGCCAGTAAGTTTCCTGCGAAACAGCAGGAATATTTCTGTTGACAGCAAAACATTATTGACATTTCACAGCATGCGGGATCCGCAGACGATTTTTACATTTCCAGTTGACAATTTTCGCTTTATTATCATTATTTGTTAGAATGAAAAAATATTTTGAAATTGACATTAAAATTATTATTTATAATTTACACGAAAACATAAATTTTCAGTTAAAATTCAATAAAGTAAATATATACATGATATATTGTTTCTGAACTTTGCTTAAAATATAAAAATATATAAATGTAAATAATAATTAGAAAAAAAATCTAGACATAAAATATTTTGGATTTTCGTCAGTAATTATGTTAGTTTACAAGTTAGATAAAATACATATAAATTTTCATGAAAAAAAAAAAAACCTAAACGTAATTGCATATTTTTTCCGAAAATAAAGAAAAAAATTCAAATTTGCAGCAATTCAAAGTGTCAAATATATATCAAATTTAAATCAAATTGTAATAAAGTGTTAAAATATAAAATTAATTAAAAAAGAAAAAAAAAAGTCAAGAGGTAGCATCGAACTCGGGCCGTACGGGTGGCGTGCGAGCTTTCTGCGTCCACACCACGAAAGACACGTTGAGAGCTGCAAACTAATGGGTATTTGAAACGTATGCTAAAACTCGGCATCTAATTTCTGAAAATCTAAGGCCCATTTGAAGAAATCCTTTCACAAGAATAATTAGAGATAAGAACTCTAAAACATACTTTAAATTAATCAAAATCGGTGAGAATCATGTTTGATGGTCCCTTGGTTAATGGAGATCCAAATAATAGGTGTATTTTTTTTTACACGGTCTGCTCCTTAAACATTCCACAGACAAGTACGAGAGATAATCTCTTAGCGATGTCACAGAGGTATTGTATTTTCATCTGAATTGTCTTGACAATAGAGACGTAAAGGATTATGTCGTCTATTGATTTATTTGCATTCCATATTGATTTTTTTACATTCATTTAAGGAATTCGTTTTCGACACTCGCGCGCGCGCAACGGATTATAGCAAAAAAAATAATAAATGGCGGCCGCAGCGTTTTGCTGTTTCCAACTTTTGTTCAGGAACGTTTCAGATAAGAAAACCAGAATTTCACAAGAAAGAGCTAAATTATTCTGAAAACCTGAGAAAAGGCGACACGTTCCTGGATTTTACATGGAACGTTACCATTTTTTTTTTTTTTTTTACAGTGTATATTTTATATTACAATTTACTTATATACCCTTTTATAAAGACACTTTGATAAAAGATCGTTTAAATTAAGCGTGATTACATGTACACATGTACATATTCCCTTGCTTCTTTTTAATTATGAAATTATTAATTAATTATGAATTTTAATTATGAAAGTTTCTTCCGTTGCTATGAAAGTGAAAAAGATAACAACCATTTTATTGTATTGATTTGCATTACACAGTTGCTATCAGTTCTTTGCTTCCTATATCTTTCATATAAACGAAGAAAATAAACACAGATTCGCGATTAAGCCGCAAAACAAATAGACCAGAAAATGCATCTGATGTTTATGAGAAAGATAAGCATATCAGATATTTCTTTTACAATATAATTAAATAAGTGAGAATATGTTTAGAAACATTAGCTGTTTCTTTTTTAATAACAATTGCATTGGTTTCATTGCGCACTAAAGAACATTTATAGGGGAAATTAGGGCCGAACATATTCCTTACTGTTAATTGCCTATTAATGCGAAAATTTTCAATATAATTTTAAATAACACATTTTACATCTACATTTGTGCCATAGTATCGTTGTAATTTGTAATTATATTATTAGTTAATCGCATTTTTTATAATAAATTATTATTAATTATAAAATTTTAAATAACCACATCTTACCTCACCGTGTTATAAAATATCATTAATTTCTTAATAAAATAGGAAAAGAAAAATTATAGATTTTCTTTAAATAAAAAGCGATATGTTTTAATTTTCAATTTTAACAGATGAGCAAAGCTATTAGTGATTCGGTTATTATAAGTCTAATGTTATAAAATTGAAAGACAAAGGGACACAAGTACAAGCTGAGAAATTTCAGAAAATATGTCTCTCTTTATCAGATTTGTAAAAATACTACATACTCTTTCCCAGCTAATTTTGATTGTCTTTTCTTCAAACCATGTTTACTTTTTCTTCAATTATTGTTTTTTAATTTCTAAATTTCAAAGTATGATGTCATAATAGTAGGTAATATTCATAGTCATCATAATAACCTCCAATAAATGTAGATCGGAAAGCAAGTAATGTAATGAAGGAAATGTATTAAATCCCCTCAATGTGATATTATGAAAAAAATATATTTTTGTTCAGTTTATTTTTGAGAACAGAAATTAAAGCAGCATTTCATATTGCTTCAAGTCTTGCTTCTCATTATAGTAGAACAGAAGCCACGTGGGAATATATTTAAAAGAAATGCCTTACAACTTTTTGAAGCTATCGAGATTTTCTAATTTGTTTTCTTAACGAATAGATTAAAATTAATCAAAATTAATCTAATAATTCATAATTAAGTTTTCAAAGAAAAATGAAGTTAATGTATTGTTTCCTAACGGTCTAGGAACAATGACGAAATCATTTTAAAAAATCGATTTCAATAAACCGTCTTTATATACATAAACCAAGCTAACTTAAATAAAAGCGTGTCATAATTTATGCAACGTACTTAGACATACACAAATTAATTTGAATATTATACGGATTAAAAGCAGTAATAAACTTAAGTGGATCAAGATTTTATCGATACCGAAAAACATGTAAACAGAGCTCTCGCTCGGAGACGTACGAAAACAGAAATATTCAATGTAACTAATTTAAACTTTCTGATATTTTTAAAGTAAGTTTGTAGTCTTATAAAATTATAAAATGAAATACTTCCATGTCATAAAATATAAAATATATCAAAATTTATATAACATAATTTTCGACAAAAACATTAGGTATCATATCACCATCCGTTAGATATCTTAACATTGAAATGACATAAGAGATTAATTTTTCTTTTAAAATGGTCAAGAAACTTTACTCTATAGTATGAATTAAGGATATAACTATCACTCAAATATCTCACCTTATTTAAACAACTCACAACGTTGAAAAATTAAAAAACCCTAAAAAAAAACAATTTTTTCCATTAAAAATACACAAAATATTAAACTATCTAAAATATGTTAATTCATTCTATAGATAATGATGGTAATGTATGTAAAAAAAAAAAAAAAAAAAAAAAAAAAAAAAAAAAAAAAAACATTCAATCAAATAGTTTTTTAATCTTACGGATAGTCGTAAAAATTAAATTTTGAGAAAACGCGACTTAGATTTGCAATTCAATGGGTGGGGCTTTGAAAGCGATTGTTACATAAATGCTTAAAACTCCGTTAAAAATGCAAATACTTTTATGCGGTTTTTTGCACTGTGTTCAGAATTAATTGAATAATTAAAATATATACCAAAAAATTCGATTTTTTGAACCCTGAGTCCCCTTAAAATGGAACTTAAATTTTATATTCACGCTAAATAAGATAAGCATAACTATGAAGAGTGTATAATTATTATGAATTCACGCTTCAAATACTCTATGAATGTATGAAAGCTTCCAGATTTCTGTTGGGAAAAAGGAGAAAATAGATTCCTATCCAGTTTCATTACTTCTGGTTGAAGAAAGTTATATTTCCTTTTAAAAAACAAAAATATCAAAAACTTGATGAAATAACATTTAAAATCATCAATGAATAGAGCGAAAATCGAAGAGGCTTTACACCAATAGGGAAATATTTCTCATCAAAAAAGAATATCTTAATTCAAAACTTTGTTAGCCGGCATCATGCGTGTTAAAAATGTGATAAACATTATATATATATAAAAAAAAAAAAAAAAAAAAAAAAAAAAAACTCGTTCTAACTATTTGCGAAATCATCCACTGTTAAAAATTCAAAAGATTTAATTAATTATTTTTTTATATATTTGTTCTGTAGAAAATAATAAAAATTTTTACTGAAATGCTTTTCGCATTTACATAAGCTTTTCGTACTTCAATCCAAAGAAATCTGAAATAGGTATTAAGAAAATTATATTTGAAATTCTTTTTCGGTACGGTTCATTTACCTGTGAATTTCTTATCCCACTAACCATATTATAGAAAGGAGATTTAAAACAAAATAAATGATGAAAGGTTTTTTATGTAAATATTCAAAGATTTTTGTAGGCACACGTTTAAGTCATCATAAATTTTCCAAAGAAGAATCGTAAATTTTCTAAATGGAAGGATTTAACTTCCTTTTTAAGAATTTCCTTTTCATTCTTCTATTCGATTGAGCGGAAAAAAAATCTTATAAATCTTCATAATGTATTATCCATGAGAAATTTTAACTTCTACTTGCATGAAAAATATTCTTTCTGTTTAACAGTTTTCTGGGGAATAATTAAAGGATAATTATATTTTCATGCGCCAATCATTTGCTAAAATTTAAGCTTGAGCAATGACAAAATAAATACCATTTTAAAAAACTAATTGGGTGTTGCAATCCTAAAATCTCATTTTGTCCCATAAATCTTAATATTTCAAACAGTATTTACAAATGTTAATAGTTCAATACTACACCAACTTTGATTTTAAATTTAAATTTCTGCTTCAGTCAATTAATCGGAATAAAAACGTGTTAATCCAGATCGGGATGTTTTTTAATATCAATAGTTGTTTGTTAGTCTGTTGTATATCAGCGATTTCCAAATAGCCAGCTTAGCAGGACGCGCGTTGCCGTCGCTACAAGAGCCGCCGATCGACAACATAACTACGCGTGACCCTTTCCCGCAGGATAATTTCATATTCAAGGAGCACCTGTTGGCCATAGCCAAAAACACACACAGAAAATTTGGTTCAATTCTATTCATAACTACATACACTTTTCGATGGTAAAATAAAGAAGACGACAAAAACAGCAACCCCTTCCGGAAAGATATTTTCAAATTCAAGATGAAACAACCGGCCACAGTAAAATACATACACAAAAAATTTCTTTCAATTCTATGTATAACTTCATACACTTATTGGTGGTAGAATAATTAAAATGGCCCAGACATCACTATTACAGCGCCCCCTTACGGCGGAATATTTTTAAATTCATGGAGGACATGTTTGTCATAGCCAAAAACATAAATATGAAATTTGGTTAAATTTTAAGCACAACTCGAAATACACTTTTCGATCGTACAATAATGGAAATGGCACAAAAATCGCTATTACATCGGCCCCTTCCGGCGGAATATTTTCAAATTCAATGAGGACCTGCTAGACATAGCCAAACACATACACAAACAGTTTGGTTTAATTATATGCATAATACTTTACTTTTCGATGGTATAATGTCGATACACAGACACACTGACATACATGCATTTTGTATAAACAGGTTTTTGTGGATCTCTGACCTCTAAAACTTATAAATCCATCGAAAATCGTAAATCAAAGAAAAAAAAATTCCACTACAATACTTTCTTCTATTTAAGGTAAATAAAAGTAATAATTAGTACACTTGTAGATGACAAAATTTTTTTGAAGATCTAGTAACACAGAATCTTACACTATAAAAAAAGACAAATAATACTGATTCTAAAAAACAATATATTGTATAAACACAAACAAAAACATTAAAAAACGTCTCCCGAGGTACCCATGGTTCCAAAAGCGTCCTTGATCTTTAGAAACATCATAGACCAATATGTTAGATTTATGAAAGCATTAAAAAAGGTTTATTTTGTTGCGTTGAATTTTAGAAATGTTCTCGAACGGTTTTTATAGTATATTAACCCGGAATGTATATTTATCGAAGACTATCAATTCTCCAGTGAACATTTGCATATTTAAAAAACGTGTTTTACAGACAAACATAATAAATAACATCATAAAAAGCAGGTAATATAACTTCAGAAAAACACTGGATACGCATTTGCACATGAATAATTAAAGTTGTAATTTTTCCAAACTGGACGGAAATGTGTCCAGGCTATTACATCGCCGCACTCTTATTATTACTATTTACTAAGCAACGAGGCATAACTATAAGATTACTTATAGTTTATTTACAATATATACAACAGCCGCTAAACGCAGCTCTCAGAACAAGTCATTTCTTACAACTACATCAATACCTCTGGTTGCATGCAAAACATTACAATCTCAGACTCTCTGTGTATGGTGCTGCCATCTATTAACATAGATCGCTACTATTATTCGTATTCTTGTTGGGTTGGGATATGAAACCCATCCCCCCGTAGTTCAAACGAACTACAGGCAATTTTGCTCTTTGACTTCTGAGAACTGGAGCATTTTCCGTAGAGTCCTCGTCATTAGTTTTAGTCAAATTGTCTTTCACAGATTTATCTGTTATATTATCATTTTTATTACTCACAACTGTATCTGTTACAATATCATGCGAATGTTGAGATTGGCTTGGTTCTATAGTATTATCATTATTAAACTATTCTTTTATTTTTCCATTAATTCCAGAAAAACGGTTTTAGTTAACCCTTTCAAACCTATCATAATCACTATAATTTTTATCATTTTGTCCCATATTTTCAAGTTTGTCTGACATTAGTTTATCATTTCAATTGATCTCTACAACTCTCTCTGGTATTTCATAACTTATCTCTTTATTACGTGTCAACTGATCAACGTGACGCTTACACATTATTCCGTCACATCTGTTTACTAAAACCCATCTACTCCCCAATAATTTCAAAATTTTTCCTATTTCAATTTCTCCCCTTTTCCAAAATTTTTAAAAAACTAGGGGGCTCGACCCCCTACGAGCTACGCTCGCCAACCCCCGCCCAGACACCGCAGACTCTAAATGCACGCTAATTTGATCGGCTTTAAAAAGATTTCGAAAGATTGAATTATAATGTAAAAAGCAGTGGCGATTTCCCTATAAACGAATTTCTATTCATTTGTCTTTGATTGGGGAATTTTAACGCCAAATCCGCTACGGTACTGCTTGATTATCTCGTCGACCAATTTCGCCAAATTATATAAATCGCCAAACCACTCGCCAAATTATACAAATTGACATAATTTTTTATTTTAAATAAAAATAGAACAAATAAATTCGTACAACATTAATAAAAATACAAATAAAACGTCGAATAAAAATAACTTGATGACGTAGATACGTGTAACAACATTTCAAAATAAGCTAATATAAAAGGAAGTAAGTAAACAGAGTCTTTGTCTCCTGGTATTTTTTAACAAAGTGAAAAGAAAGTTCTTTTAAATGAGACATTTTAAATTAATCGTTTTTTAATCTAACGTAATTTTTACCAAGCTATTTTTTTCTCTTTTAAATATTCACGTGAAGATACTTTTGTTAGAAATGAAATATTATTTGCGCTTTCCTAACAAAAATAGTTGAAAAGATCCTCTCAAAATATTAAATAAATGTCTAGCGCAATTTCTAAATTTAAACTTTTTTGCAATATTATTTTGTGTTCATTTTATGTAATAACTATAATGTGACGTGAATATGACGTGATTTCTCCTACGACTTCTAACGCATGTTAATGAACTTATTATTTTACAATATCCTTTCTCTTTTAAAATTCACGTGTGTACATTTTATGACATAATTTTTAATAAATTCCTGCTTTTTATACGTAATTATTTAATTTTAATTTGAAAGTTTTTTTCCTGTTTATAATAGTCACGTGTAAATAAATTTTTAATTTGAAGCAAATATTATTGCTTGCGCTTTTTATACAGTTGGCAACAGTTTAAATTAGGACAATTTTCTGAAATCTGTAAAAAATATCTCTAGAAATGCTGAAAATTTGAATTTAAAATAGAAATAAAACCTGAAAGAATGAGTCAAAATAAAAAAATTAATGCAATCTGCACTCAGGCAAATTCTAACGCATAAAATGATCTAAAAATGATTACACTGCCATGTATAGTTTTTGCTGCTATAAAACTTTTTTAGTGGAACGATTTTGTCCAACTTTAGCATTAAATATCTCTTAAAATAATTCTTCGATTTGAAAACTGTCTGCATCAGCATGTTTATCAAACATTTCTGTATAAAACCACCGATTTTCATAATTTTGTATGCATTATTTTTCTTAATATTAACGAAGAAAGACCTCCGGTCACAAAAAATTCAAAACCGGCGGCTGTGACAGCGGTAGTTACTTTTTTTTAGAATAGAGAGAAACTAAATCATGAAGCTTATATTTGTGCAGGGGTTGCTGTATTTTAGGTTTTAATGGTAATACCAAGTGAAGGGCTGTTCCAACTGGCCTTCCAAACATGAATTCAGCAGGAGATTTTACCAGTCACCGAATGAAGAGTGGAATGATTTTCTAACAAAAATCGTGAAATTGACAATATTATGCCACTTTTATATAGCTTTTTAAGACAAATTTTGACCGTTTGCACATATTTTTCCGCTTGTTCGTTCGAAGACGGAAGATATGGTGAAATAGGCGTATGCTTAATTCCATTATTTTTAAGAAATTCCTCAAATTCATCACTTGTGAACGCGGGACCATTATCACTGACTAATTAAATAGGTAATCCAAATGCAGTAAAAATTCTCGTTAATACCTTAATTGCAGTTTTACTATCAGACCTGGATACTACCTCTACCTCCAACCATTTAGTATAAAAATCGACTACTATTAAAAATATTTTACCTTCAAAAAGACCGGCATGATCTACATGATCCTTTCACAGGGTAGTTCAGATTTCCGTTTCAAAGGTTCCATTTTGGGACAACCCCTCGCAAATATCTGACATCTATTACAAGAATTTACCATTTGTTCAATTTCTTTATCCATATTTGGCCACCAAACAACCCCCCTAGCTTTCGCTTTCATGCTCGATATACCCTGATGAACGGAATGCAGTAATTTTAATATATATTCACGGCCTTCCTCTGGTAAGATTACTCTATGTCCCCACAATAGACAATTTTCTAGACAGGAAATTTCCTCCCTTCTACGAAAATATGGTTGATATTCTTTTGTCTTAACCTTTCGCGGCCACCCATGTAACACCCACTCTAAAATTTGCTTAGTTACAGGATTTTCAGCTGTCCACTTTGCAATAGTTTTAGAAGTAACAGGCCAATTATCATTATTTGAAACGAACATTATTTCCGCAGGATTACTTACTATATTTACAAATTCTGGGAGAGGTCATCTACTTAATGCGTCAGCATTATAATCATACCCAGCTAACATTAACGACCATCTCAGCATTCTAGGTGATAATGTATCAGGTACCTTTTTAACAGGATCAAACAATCTAATTAAAGGTTTATGATCTGTTATAATTTTAAACTATTTTCCAGCTAAATATTGGTGAAATTTAGTGACACCAAACATTACAAATAAAGCTTCTTTATCTATCATTGCATAATTTCTTTCAGTTTTATTTAAAGTTCTAGAAGCATAAGCAATAGGTTTCTCTTTACCCTCAACAATGTGGCTTAAAACTGACCCTATACCATAATCAGAAGCATCACAGTTTAAAACTATACCTTTGTTAACATCATATAATTCTAAAACAGGAGATGTACATAATAATTGTTTAACTTTTTGAAACGCTTTTTCATGCTTTTCTGACCATGTCCACTTTACATTATTATCTAATAATCTATGTAAAGGTTCTAAAACATCTGAAATATTAGGTAGGGAGTGTGAAGACGATTTCGTTAGATACAGAGATGGCCGCTTTGTTGATAACGTATAGAGATTTATAACACCAGGACTTACTAAAAAAAAAAAACTCCTATTTGGTAAATGAAGACTTTGTTTATTTCATGATGAAAGCAGAAGGGTGAGGTACAGGGGGAATCAATGAGAGCCTCTTCTTAAAATGACATCACGAGGCAAGAGACAGAGCAGGAGTGGGTTGAATATACAGTTACAACTTTCTTGCTTGGCGGACTACAATATCGCCAATCTACAAATATTTTGCGCCATGCACAAGAGACGGAGAGAAATATTAGCTGGTATGGATTCGCCAAATACATACGGTAGGCTTCTACTAAATATTAATTGTGTAGGGGCGCCAGATTGTGGGCTGCAACATTCCTGAATCATGATAGGCGCAGTCTAATCTGTACATTGATACAGCTGCGGGTAAAAAAAATAAAAAATGTTTCTTTATAAGGCATAGTAACAGACCGAATTCGTTAGGCGAAAAGGGCATGAGAATGTAACGTGCATTACCACAAAAATGCAGAATTGCCATACATCTGAACAAAAGGGTGTGAATGTTAAAGCGTATTGCGAAGATAATTCTAATGAATAGATTGCATGTTAAGTGATTTTAAATGATGAGTTATATTCCTGCCCAAATAAGGAAATGCCCGAAGCTAAAATGCTTTCGTTTTTAACAGACAGCAGTAACGTTTTTCTACAAGGTTAGATCGTATGTGTGAGAAACTCACAAAGTAAAAATGGATACTGAATCACTGATTTTATTTTATTAAAGAGATGAGTAACTAGAATAATTTAATTTAAATGTGCAGGGCCATTAATACAATCGCTTTGGCTTTTAAATGTTGAATTTAATTTAGGGCTGCACTGTTTGACTATAGTGCACTAAAATAAATAAATTATTAAACAGAATTTTAATTGAAACTGCTGGGGGGGGGGATGGAACGCAAACATATATAACGAGATAGTCGTTATATATATCACCTGGGACACCGCAAAAAAAAAACTTTTTGTTGACCCGTGTGCATGGGCAAAACAGCAAGAAAAATAGTTACACATATAAATATATTTTAAAAACAGAAAAGTTTCTTTTTTTAAAAACACGTTGCTGTCATGAACACACACAAAAAAAATCTCTTTCATCAATAGTTCAACAGTCCTAAGAGATTTTATGAATTGATATTTTCTAAATTGTCTTTATGGATATCCACCTTAACTAAAATTTTCTTCAAAAATTATGTATACCATGGTATTTTTTTTTTTATAACTGAGTCGACTCTGACAGCAAATATTTAAGCAGCATATAACTAAACCATTGACTGCTCTCCATCAAAATATTGATCCTGACTAGGATCATTATATGAAAAATGCAAGTACTAACAATAAAAAAAATATAATATATAAACACAAATGCTACACTAGAAGTAAAGAGTAAATAATAATAAGTGAAATGTGTATTTGTAAACTGTGAACAGGATTCAGTGGGGTTCGTTTACTTAAATGCAAAAACTCCAACCACATTACAGGAACTATAAAAAATTATTTAACATTTTTAAATTTAATGTTACAAAAAGATCATACTCATAATTAATTAAGAGTGAGAGAGATAGTCCATATTTACAAGGTACGCCTGGGCGTGACCCACAGACCATGAAGGTCTTACATCCTTTTTGGTCGAGATAAAAATGTTGAGTGCCCGTGATTTCATAAGAATCATATAACACTAGTCACTACACATCGCCAAATTCAAACATTGGCACCCTGGACGAACTGTGGACAAAGGTTTTATTCGCGAGCCAAATGATTATCCCAAAAAATCCAGCAACCCCGATGAGAACCATGAAACGCGTGATGGAAAATGGTTGCCAGTGCACAAATCCTGGGAATCATTATCTAACCGAAATGATTACGTTAAAAAATGCCCGCAACACACAATCGCGAAATGCCAAGAAAGGCATCTGGTAAGCCAACTGGCAAATAGATTTAACATCCATGAAACGTGATTTTAAAAACCGCATCTCATTTCGATGAGAGAGACGGCAGAAACATCTGGGAGGTGTTTATATTACAGACTGGCATTCGCTTAAACAAGTGTTACTTAAAATTACATACTGCAGACAGATGGCAAGGAAATATGCAGTGAATCGCATAAAATAGATTCCTTTCACATTCGTTGTTAAAAGATTTTCAACGGTTCCATATTAGCAGTGATAAGGAATCTTTTCACTGCGGTGGGCAAAATCCGATCTAATTGAATGAAGAGATATTGTTACTAGTGGCCGCGCCTTATAATTTTTATTTATTTCATTGCACTGGGAGCGGTAACGGACAGATAAGGAAAAAAAAAGAAATGAATCTTTGAGCGGCCTGAAATAAAGATGTTTTTAGAAAGAAGAAAGAAAACACATTAATAAAAATCTGGATGGTTTTGAGAAATGAATTTAATCACATATTTCAGTATAGGAAAGAGGGGGGGGGGGAGGATAATATGATCTAAAAGTAAGAAAGTTATGTTTTAAATTAATTTTGAATAAAAATGATAGCTATGGGACAGAAACGCTGTCACAGGGAGTTTCTATAATAAGAAATTAAGCCTAAAAATAAACGCAATTGTTATACATTATTTGGAATAGGAGCATTCAAAATAGCATTAACTTTTCCTGGAATAGGTCTAATTCCTTCCTGAGATATTTTATGTCCTAAATAAGAAACTTCCGAAACCATAAATTTTAATTTTTCCTTATTTAATCTTATACCATGCTCAGAAAAGCATTTCAGAAAAGCATTTCAGAACACTTTCAACTCTTTAAGAATGTTCTGATTTGTTACTAGCACTTATAATTTTATCATCTAAAAACACACCAACATATTCATAATTTAAAAAATATTCTCAATTCTTCTTTGGAACATTCCAGGAGCACATTTTATCCCAAATGCTAATCGTAACACATTAAAAAAACCTTTATGTGTATTTATAGTCACAATTTTACTACTTTCGGTATCTACAGGTTGTTGTAAATACGCATCTTTTAAATCAAAAACAGTAAAAAATTTTCCACATGATAATTTAGAAAATAATTCTTCCATTTTAGGAAGAAGATAACTATCCTTTTCAGTATTAGAATTAACTATTGCTCTATAATCACCACATATTCTAACAGAACCATTAGGCTTAGGAACAATTACTATAGGACTAGCCCTTTCTGAATGATCAACAGGTTTTAAAATACCCTCATTAGATAATCATTCCAATTCTAAATCAGTAGCTTTTCTTAAAGCAAAAGGAACAGGTCGAGACTTAAGAAAAACTGGTTTTGCATATTTTTTCAATTTTATTGACACGTGACTTGTTGACCCGGACCCTTGACTGTCCCGATTCCGTCAGCAAAAACATTAGGAAAATCCCTTTCGAAATGCTTTTAATCATATTTACCTTTGACCAAAATAATTTTGTTGCTTTTAACCAAGTTTTTCCAATTAGACTCGGACCCTCCTCTTTAAATACTAATATTCTTAAATCAGGAATACAATATTCATCAACAACAGCATTTACTTTTAATTCCCCAAAAAACAGTTAAAGAATCTTTAGAATAAGTTTGTAACTTTAGTTTAGATTTAATTAAAGGCAGCTTACCTGAGAACAATTGGTTTGCAACACTTTTACTTATAATAGTATGAGCCGCACCAGTATCTATTTCAAATTTTTTATTTACTCCATTTGTTTTAACCGATTTTACCCATGACACATTATTGGAGTTGTCTTCCATGAAATTTAAACAATATTGTTCCTGAACAGTTTTAATTTTTCTGTTCCTATACTGTTTCTCATTTTTCATTCCAAATTTTCGATTTCGACAACAAATTTTTAGGTGACCTAATCAATGGCAGAAATGGAATTCTGCAGATTTAAAAGGGCAAAACTTGGGATTATGATTTTTTAGAGCATCTGTAACACGGTTTCTCAGGCGCGAATCTATCTTCTTTAGGCTTAGGTGCACAAGCGAACTTCTCTACCTTTGGCTTCTTTTTCTCCACTTTTGAAACATGCACTTGATTGACAGCCGTACTTTATCCCATATGTAGGAATTTTACACCGATCTTAGCTGATTCAAACGACTCAGCTATTTCTACCGCTGTTTGGAACGTTAAGTATCTAGAATTCAGTAATTTCTGTTATATCTTCTCATCCTGGATCCCAAATATTAATTGATCACGCAGGCGGTCATTAAGAATATTTCCGAAGTTGCAATATTGGGATAACCGACGTAAGTCTCATATGAAATCTGCTATATTCTCCCCTTGCTTCCATAGTCGTTTCTGGAACTTAAATCGCTCTACTATTTCGCTAGTGCGTGGTGAAAAATGCTCCTTTGCTTTCTTTACAAGATCTTCGTAACTAATCTCTTTCAGAGTATTAGGAACAACAATATCTCGTAAAATGGCAAACGTTGATGTCCCAACCGAACTTAGCGATATTTTTTTCTTCGTCTCATCAATTTTGATGCTATTCGCTGAGAAATAAAAGTCAACTTTTTCGACAAATATTGTCCAAGGAACATTTGAATTATATTATTCTAAGCGTCCCAGAGAAATTATTTCTTTATCGGCCATTTTTCGTTCTCTTTTTCTTTTTCGTCCCCCCCCCCCCCCACCAAAAAAATCACTACATTTTAATTTGGTTTATTACATCGCCGCACTCTTATTATTACTATTTACTAAGCAAGGAGGCAGAACTATACGATTACTACGCCGCTAAACGCAGCTCTCAGAACAAGTCATTTCTTACAACTGCATCGATATTCCTGGTTGCATGCAATACCTTACAATCTCAGACTATCTGTGTATGGTGCTGCCATCTATTAACATAGATCGCTACTATTATTCGTATTCTTGTTCGGTTGGAATATGACACAGGCCAGGATTCGAACCAGGGATCTTTGTTTGTAATCCCCAATACTCTACAAACTAATCTATCCCGGATAAACCTGGTAGAAACATAATAAAGCCATAAACCTATTGACTATGACATCTGGTCTGATATGTGAATCAGCTACGCAGAATAAAGCACTGGTAATGGAAACTCCAAAAAACGATGGACTGGTAATTACATTCTTATCAAGCAGGTAGTATAACTCCAAGAAAGCACTGGATACGTATTTACACATGAATAATTAAAGTTGTAATTTTTCCAATTTGGACGAAAAAGTTTCCAAGCCAGGATTCGAACCAGGACCTTTGGATGAAGTCGCCAACTGATCAGTCCTGGACAAACCTGGCAGACACATAATTCGCCCAGTTAGGAAAAATTACAACTTGAATTATTCATGTGTAAATACGTATCCACCATTTTTCTAGAGTTATATCCCTTGTGTTTTATTATTATAATTACGTGTCCAACGTTTCTTGGAGTTTCCATTACCTGTGATTTGCTCTGCGTAGCTGATTCACATATCAAACCAGATGTCATATCATTAGGTTACTGGTTGAATTACATGTCTGCTAGGTTTGTCCGGAATAGCTCAGTTAGTAGATCATTGGGCGACTTCAACCTAATCTTCCTAGTTCGAACCCTGGCCTGGATACATTTTCGCCCAGTTTGGAAAAATTACGACTTTAATTATTCATGATAAATAACAGCTATAACGTTAACATTACGATTAATATTTCGTTACGCTGGCGTGTGTTAATTCAATTTTGCAACTGAAAAAATCTTTAATTCAAAATTAATAGCACCATGTAAACGATATTACGGTTTGAGAAATCTGATTAATACAATACAAATTGTTCACAAAAACGTTTCCGAAAATCAGAGCAGAAGAAAGAAACGCTGCTTTATAAATGATTTTTCGAAACACATATTAGTTTTATAGATTTATAAAGATAAAGAATTGCTGTAGAAGAAAGATACCTTCTAAAAATAAAAAATAAAAATATTTTTACTTTAGTGAGGCAAACATATTTTTTTTCTTCGAATGCAATGCTAAGTCGAAATGCTTTTTCTTGTTTATCTCTTTAAAGGTTGATAAAATAGCAGAAAAGCAATGAAAGACGTATTAAGATAAAGTGATATTTGAAAACTAGTCTCCTTTTTCTTCTAGGTTCATTTACCTGATATGTGCTCCTACCATTAAGCGTAATGTAGAAATAAGATTTAACAAAATATAAACGATGAAAGCATTTGAATAAATACGTAAGCTTTTTTTTTATATTTTATTGGATCACTTAATTCCACATATATTGTCTAAAGGAAATTGTCACTGCTAAAAAATCGACAATTTTCAGTGTTTTGAAAGTAGGTTTGTAAGTAAAAGGTACTGAGTCGATTAAAACAATTTAACTCACGATAATTCCTAAACACAATATAAATATAGAGGTTAGAGACAACCGACGAACAAAAACAGTTGGAAAGGGAAAGAAAATGTTGAAAGAGAGATTAAAAGAGACCAAAGATTCAAAGTAAAGAGAGATGAAATCTAATGAGCTTTGTTTATTACCAAATCTGCCGTTATAATCATACATACGTCAACTACATCATACGTTGGTCATAATCCTAAAAGTGCTTTACACATAAAAATTTCTAGCGACAGAAATTGTGTGGGATTCGTCATTTTTCCGCAACTAGCGTACCACTCGTTCGTAGCGTACTACTTTTCGTTTTCCAAGTATTTCATCTGCTGTTCGGGAAAAGGATTTTCCAACATCAGTTTTCGAAGCATTTCATTGGCTCTTTCTGGCCACTGACTTCCTTTTAGGCGTTAAAATCACTTCGACACAAAATAGTTGCGTGGTTTCCAAGCAACTCTCTTGAAGACATAGGTTAACAGTGAGTCACTCGAAATTAGATGCAACTTTGACGCCTCGTGTAGCACTTTAAAAATTCGCGAAGTCACCGTTAGAACAGACCGTTTTTAAGACTTAATTTGATGTAGTTAGTGCAACAATATAGATGCAATTAATACATTAACAGCAAACCAGATAATCGCAGCTCTTCACGGTAAGCAGACGTTATTATTCAAGGAAATCTACTCAATAAATTGAACATATAGGAAAAGTCGCAGTAAGTCGATTTTGAGATAATCATTTAAACATTTTACTACCTAAGCTAAATCCTAAAATCAGGATTTTTTTCTGCCAAAAAAAAAAAAAAAAGTGTAGTTTCTTTATGCTCTTGATTGCAATTCAAATTCTAAAAAAATTAATAAACATAAAATTTTTATTAGAAAAACCATTCTTTTTTTTCACATGTGGCATACAGCTATTTAGCGCTTTCATATGACATCAAATAGAAATAGTAAATCACATTAAGTTTTTTATGTTTAACTTTCTAGAAATGTGTACTTATTTTAAAATAAAACTATATTAAGAGACTTTTCGATCATTCGATAGTACCAGAAGTTTATAACAACAATTCTGTGTTTTGGAGGTATTGTAGAATAATCAAAATCTTGTAGGTATGCATTAATTTGCCCACTGAAAGCGCTTCCAATTTGAGTACAATTCATAGGCAGTTTTTTTTAAGTATCCAATACAAGCCTAATTTTATGTATTGTACACTGCAAATCTATTGATTTTACAGAAAAAAAAAAACTATCAGCCTTGTCACCAGTATGGCTGAGTGACACCTTTTCTTTCAGTTAAATCAACGGATTTTTTTATAGTGTAGACAATTCCAGGAGCTACTTTTGGCGGCTGTGTAGGAATATCATTGAAAATCAATAATTAACAGATTATTTCCAATTACTTAACAAATATAGATCTACATCACTAAATGTAAACAGAATTCATAGTGTCAGCACACGTGAAGATTAGGCAGTACTGTGACACACATACGTAGAATTATTCCTAAATATTTCTTCAATTTTCTTAGCGTAATTTGACCAAGGTTCGGTGGATCATTTTGGAATCTTATTTTCTGTTTATTTTTCTTCTAAATATATTGTAATAAAGGTTTATAAAAATCTATAAGGATGTCTGTTGTGGAATATCAAATTCTGTGATTAGTGCCTCTACATTTATTTTTCCATTGAACTAAAAATGCGTTGTTTGAAAAGATTTTTCCTTCAACATAAATTTCCTTATTTTCCTTTTGACAATAAATACTGCACTTTTACTGTGGATCCTACTGTTATGGCTTTAGTTTCGGATTAAGTACTCGTTTTAAACAGTCTTTATACTGAACCTGAAGGGGGGGGGGTGATGTTTTTCTCTGCGCATTTTCACGATGGCTAGTGTCAACATTTACGCACTTCAAATTGAAAGATTCTTACGTTACAGCTGAAGAACTATTTATAGCATCATTAACAGTTTCACATATTTAGTTCAAGACTGTCTATTTTTATCGTGATTTACAGCTTCCGAAAATTTTTGGCTTTCTTTATGTCTCGACTGTAAGATTTAAAGAATAATTATAATTGTCAAGACTTTAAATAATATCATAATACGAAACGCGATTTTTCACATCGATTCAAATATAAAATAGATAATGTGAACTTTAAAAAAGATCACTGTCTTACTTAAAAGGCGACTAAAATAATGAAAAAGATGTTACAAATTCAAAATATACATTTTATTTAAACCTTCTTAGTACTTTCAAGTTTTACTAGCTCATCATGTGAAACTCTTTTAATAACTAAATGTTGTTTATGTATACAAATATGTCACTGTGTTCTATACAGCTATATAATATACATACTATATAATAAATGCTACTTCTACTTTTAACGCTAATAATTATTGGCTCTGTCATTTTCAAAACAAAGTGACGTATTTGTATAAATAAATAACATTATGTTATCAAAATATTCTCTGATGATGACCTTGGAAAGCTTGAAACTACTAAGAAATTTTAAATAAAATGCATGCTTTTAACATGTAACATCTTTTTCATTATTTCGACGTCTTTTAAGTAAGACAGTGAACTGTTTAAAGTTCACATTACATATGTTATGTCAAGACTTTCTTTAACATTTAAATAAAAAAAAAGTAATAAAAATAACAATCAAATTTAGGGCATATATTTTAATTTAGGGTATGGGTATAATGAAGTCAACGCAGAATATGTATGTAACGTTCAATTGCAGTAATTTAACAATATTCTAATGTAAAAAGCAAAATAAAACATTTCAATTCCTTATTATACGGTTATATTAATACATAACCAATTTTTTACATTTAAAACATTACTCAATTGTTATTGAAATTTGAATTTACGTTAACAATTACTTCCCTGCGCACGAGATATTCTTTTTGGAAAACTCGCTTGTAAGTCAAGCACTTACTAGTGATCCTTTTGCATTAAATTATTCAATTCTGTTTGATACATATCAAATGATACATATTTCATATCTCTACTGTTTAAATATTTGACACTGTGTAGAGAAAAGCTCGCCTACATAGTTTCTAACAACACAGTAAACAACTCTGCACAGCCAGCGAACAGAAAATCTGCACTCCATATCTTAGAAAAACGAGCAAGAGTAATCGCCAACATTTATTCTCTCTTGCCTTACAGGAATGTAGTAAGCTACTAGTATTGTGGACTTCGAATTTCCTCCTACTTTGCTAGAACGCACCCTAGAGAAAGCGAACGGGATTTGAGTCTCTCGTCCTTTTCTTGACACTGGTTGCCAAGAAGTATATAACATCTCTCCGGAGAAAACAACTGTGTCACAGCCTGAATAAAAAGGAGAGTAGAAGTCTGACACGACAGTTTTCTGAAAAGATACTGGTTGAATCGCTTTTCCCTACAATCTTTTTTTTTTTTTTAATTCTAGTTCAAAAAGTATGAAAAATTTCTGTGTACTACTAGTGTAAAGTTTGACAGAAATTTTTAGTAAAATTACCAAATCATCAATTCATTTAGTTGAAGCGCTTCGTGCCCAAGTATTCGACATGACTAAAAGTTTATTTGGATTGAACTTCTGCAAGTCGTCAAAAACGGTTCCTTTCACATCTCTCCTGATTCAGAATAAACGTAAATTTATGTGTTAAAAAAACTGCGAATCTTCGTCTCTGCCTTTAACTATATTATGTGCCATAGTTGAACTTTTCCGATAATTAGAATTTATCCTGTGCATTGTTTGCTTGCTTATTCCAAAATTCTGCGTGGAATTCAAGAGTCCATTATTTGCAGGATGGTCATTATTGTGGTAGGTCAATAAGGCATTCTTCAAATCCATTAAGTAAAATATTGTACAGTGTTAATTATTTTGTGCACAAATATAATGATCCACGCAATATGTAAATAGATGAAAAATATCAATATAATAGATTGAAGATAAGAGTTACAAATCTCTTTATAAATCCACCAATTTGCCTAATCTGGATATGTGAAGTAAGTTTTAATGTCAAATTCAATTCAGTATTCAATATAACTTTTTAATCATCTATCTTGACACATAATATATTTTTCATTCAATAATATTTTTTTTTATTTATTGTTTTTGTAAATAACTAAAGTAGAATTTTTATATTATAATTTGATTTATATGTACAAGTGCTAAATTATTTTAATAAGTATATCATGAACTCTCCAATTTTAAGGTAAAATTAATGCTATTTAATAGTTATCAATAGTAAATAATATTCAAATTTTCTAAATTACACAACGCCTGTAATTGTCGCTATTATTAATTAACTCCTATGCTCTTTCTCTTTATCCTAATTTCAAAATGAATTTACCTCATGTTAAGCCCTTTTAACTCTTGTCTCTCTACACAATAGTATTCCTAAACTGGAAGACATATGAACTGGCTTATTCAGATTGTCCACTAAGCGACTATAAAAGTTTAGAAGCCCCTTATTTCGTCAACGCAACTGAAAATGAAGATGTACAACATTCGACAAGTTGAATGGATTCGTAAAAATTTCAGGACACACTAACATGAAAAATAAAGTTCGAAGCGGCCAAGTCAATTTCCAGACCTTCGACATACATAAGAACTGCTAATGTGTAATACCAGAGATAATTTTAGATATGACCAGACACTGTTAAAAATATGCAGCAGTTGCTACATACTCACTCCACCACTTTTATAGAATGTTTCTGTTCTGACCAATGAGAATGCCCCATAATATAGTCAAGTTACAGTTTCCTATAAAAGCGATGGAGTGACGATGCAGCAAATGCCCCAGATTTTTAGAAGTGCACAGGATTCAGTAATAAATTGGATGGTGACATCAGAATCGCTCTACTGAAAAAAAAAAACACTCGTCGAAACTCCGATATAACGATTTCACGTGTTGAAAAATGTCAAAAAGGCATTTGGAAAGAAAATGACCAAAGGCTACGATTGAAAATTAAAATACGGCTGTGGAGTGGGGCGAAGGCTGACTTTTCTAGAGAAAGCCTCTTTAAAATATTTGAAGATTTCATGGTTTAGAGAGAAAAATCACGCTATGCATCGGCGGACAAATGAGACATTTTACATTCAACGTTAGTGGATATAGAAACAGCCGTCGCATTTATGAGAATATATTTAGTAAAAAATCTTTCGATTTCCTTGAAGACCGTAAGCGGAGGCAGAGTAAACATACATGGGAAATTAGATACAATTATAAATTTCGACTAAAACCTCTCGAGCATAAAAGTCACATTGTAGACATAACTAAACAGTGCATCCTTGGAACGGAATTTCTACAGAACGTTCACATTATTATCCTCTTGTAAAAATGTAAAATAAGAATTATTCGAAGAAATTCTTTTATTTAAATAAAATACTATAAAAGATCATGATCAATTTTTACAGCAAAAGAAGTTACGATTCCAGCACGATCGGAAAGATCGGAAAGTCTGGTTTTCGAAATGTTTTAAATATCTAGTCAGTATTGATATGCGTTCACAGAATTAACAGACACACTTTTGAAACAGGTGACTGCTTCAATAATCTATTTTAGAAGAGAGGCTGTCCCTGTTCTCTATTTAAACAACAAGATCATGTTAATCGAAAATGGAACTAATATAGCGAGTTTTGTACAGGCATTAGACATTATAACGTGTCCTTCAAAATTAGTCGCTGCACATCATCTGCAATTAATTCTCAAAAATTTATCTGTATTAAGTGAAGCATACCTGTTAGCTATAAGAAGACTGCTTAATAACTTTTAAAACTTGTTTTCAAAGTATGGCATCGGTATTGGACAATGTAATATAACGTAACATAAAACCTCGCAGGAAACCATTCACCAATTACACAAGTACTGAAACTGCTGCTTCTTTCAATGATAGACGACGTACAGTTACTATTTAAACAAATGAATGAAAGAGATATGTGTAATGGAAAAATAGTCCGACCATTGAGTTCTCCCATTGTATTGGGAAAGAAGAAATGTGATACAACAGGATTCTGTGTAGTGTATATGAAACTAAAATAGCTGACGAGTTCGACTAGTTCGACTAGCATTGCAAAAAGCACAAAGTGCTAACTTTAAATGAAGCAATAAAATTGTAAACTGTTTCAAGAAAAAGTCTCTTATCTTGGACACAACGTATACACAGAAGGAATAAAAACTTACTCATACAAAATTAAAGTAGTTATTGATTGTCGTCTACCTGATAGAGTACAGGAACATCTTAGTTATCTTAACCACACTAACGACGTTTCATCAAAATAGTTTCTACAATAACAAAACCTCTTCATCAACGAAATTTAAGCGTCCGCTAAATGGATGGAGGAATGTAAGGAATCATTTAAATATTTAAGACAGGCTTTAAACACCGGCACTAAATTTAGCATATCCCGAGATCGATAAGATATTTATTTTGAATACAGACGACAGTTATGGAAGAATTGCTGTACAAACCTTAGAGAATGAAAAACGTTTTATACCCTATTTTAGCCAAAATTTTGAAAAACAGGAGTAATTATTGCGTCACACAGAAAAGAATCGTTTGCCGATACAAAATTTATACAACATTTGTATCATCATCTCTATTGCCTAAAGATTACTTTTCAAACATATCATGCTTTCCTAAAGTATCTATTGATATTTAAGGAACCCAAAGACCTCGTACCTCGTTTCATCAAAAGACTCAAACACTTTGACTTCCAGAATTTGAAATGGAAAGCAACAGCTCACAGCGACTGTTTCTCTAGGCGGCTTCCTTCTGCGAAGACTGCGTATACGTAAATCTCGTACATCTCGGAGAAGACTCATAAATCTCGGAACATTACGTAAATCCCGATATGAAATTTGATCTGAAGAAACAAATTCATGCCAATGCTGTCACATCGATGACGGTGAAACCTTCTTCTAAAGACGAGATCCAAAATGCTCAATTAGATCATCCACAAATAATGCTTAGCGTAGAGAAGGAGCTAAATTCCGCAATTTTTGGCACCTTACCGATGGAGTATTCTACTGCAAGAGGCAGAAGAATGATAAAAAACATTTCGATGACAGATGATTATCCCGAGCTGTAGAATACACTGTAGCCCGAGTTCACGGAATTTCAATGTTGTGATGACACCTGAGGAAAACAAGAGAACGAATGTATTATGATCAGCTTTGAAGTGTTGTGGCGATAATGTTGTAAGAAATATTATGTCTAAAATGTTATGCTCAAAAAAGAACTAAACACTTGAAATTATAGAAGGTTTAAGCGCTATAACGTACGTGTAAATTTCAAGAGGATTGCCTTGGACACATTGGGTTCTTCACTACAGACGCCAAAAGAAAATCGTTACATATTAGTGATAATGCATTTCTTAACAATGTGGACTAAAGCAATACCTTTATCAGATGAAAAAACATCAACTGTTGCTGAAGAATTTGTACAAAATTAGGTATCATGATTTCGAGTTTTTGTGGTATTTCACTCAAATCAGCGCACGAATTTCATCTCAGCATTATTTACAGATTTTTTCAGATATCGTACAGGAATTTCGATAAACACTAAACAGCCTTACATTATGAGTCTCATGGCATGATTGAAAGATTTAATCGAAAAGTTCTAAATCACCTTTTCTCTTTGTTTCGAAAATTGAGGCGGAGTGAGATTTCTCTATACTGATGTCTCTTCTTGCCTATAGAAGTGCGTTACCTGAAACAAGGGATGAGATGTTATGTAGTAGAACTCTCGTTCACCCTGTGATATTTTATTCGATCGACAGGGTGAGAAAAATTCCTCACCTGAATGATACATCAATAGACTGAAAGCACGTTTGTAGACTGTGCAGCGGTTTACCAGAGAAAACTTGAATCTGGGTCCGTACGGGTCAGGGTATTTTTCTAGGAGAACTACCAGCATTTCATTAATAGAAAAAGAAATCTAGTTTAAATAGGAGAAATTCCGGCTTCTTTTAGGAGAGATTTTCTATAAAAAAATATTGGTGCCGAAGAAATTACTTGTCTACAAAATTTCAGGAGGCGTACGAACCTGATCAATCTTGTTACCGATCGTATGAAATCACGATACCATATCAGGGCGGCAAAAGACAAATTGAGGGAAGGTGATAGAGTATAGACATATAGTCCGAATCTTCGACGAAGACTTCAGCTTGAATAACAAGAATTGGAACAGACTTTATACATTAATGAAGACACTGAATGATGTTGTCCTTTGGGTTCAGAATTGTTGAGCAGTAAACTAAAACAAATTTCATTAATCCGCTAGCGCCTTTATATAGGGCAGATCATGAGTGTATATATACAAACTGCCGGGGGTTTCAGTTCTCGAAGATTGCAGCAGTGTTTAAAAATCCTCCAACAGCAAAATACCAATAAGTAGCAATAAAAATCGAAAGAGAAAAATAAATGTCTAACGAAACACCAAATGAGAGTCAACGACAATTATGTTTATCAATGAATAAAAGAGAACATGTGCCAAGTCATGTTACGGTCGAATTTGTTTACGAATTTAGCGAATTAGTGTTCTCGGTGAACATATTCTTCTCTAAAATCGAAAAATGAAAGTCATGTTTAAAAACAAAATATGGGGAATGTTCTGGAATAAATGGAGAATGTCCCAGAATCCTGCAATATATCATCAGTTTAAGTTCTGTTAATGCCATAATGAGAAACTACATAAATAAGACCGCTTCAGAGCAGTTAGCTTAATTTATATTCTCAAGAGATGTCAGTTTGCAAGCAATGCGTGGTTCTTGTTATTTATACTTTGCTGTCTTCATTACGCTGTTTACTTAATGTTGGGATAAACAGCGAAATTCAGCAATGTTTGGCGTTTTTATATTATCCATGTAATAATTCAGAACAACCTTTTAAATTACCAATCTACTTCCGTCACACTAACAATCGGTGATTTTGTAATACATTTTCTAAATGAAATGATTGAACTTACCTTTTAAGGAGTTCATTTTCATTCTTTTCCTCCATTTAACACAAAAATAAGATAAAATTTTATAACTCAGCTTCCTTTGGAATCTATAACTTCTAATTATATGATATATATTATTTAAGATCCACAATTCCTCCCCTTTTCGATTAACACATATTTGACCATCTCTTTATGTATAGGACAGCACACATCTCTAGCTTATACTCATAAAATATTTGTGTTATTTGTGTTTGTTTGAGTATTATTATTGCTGTTAAAGAATTATTCATTAAAATGGTCTTAATATTAATTTTTAATTTTTAAAATATTTTCAGTAAGGAATTTTTAAAATATACCAAACTTTAGAGAATAGAAAATAATGTCGATATCAACTACTTAAGTGTACATAAAAAAACAATAACTATAAGAAAAAAAATGTGATGTCACACAGTGTTTGAACTGTTTCATACCATTTCATTTGAAAGAGGAAGTTTGAATGCAAAAAGAAAAGTAATAATGTCATAGCAGTGAATGACTATTTTCCTTATATATGTAAGATAGCTTTTAAATTTGAAGGTATTTAAATTTTAGTAGGTTTTTCAACTATATGCCTTTCCTTGTGTCTTTGTGAAAGTAAACCATAATATTTGAACTATAATACTTGGTCAAATATGAGTAAACATTAATATTACTGCTATAAAACTTATGTGAGACTAAAAGATAATATAAAACAACTTCCATCTTGAAAAATAGTTTTTAGAATAAAACAAAATTTCCAACACAGCATCATAACAGCGAAAAAATATTACCAAAAATTTACCTCATGCATAAAAGAAAACATTAATTCGGAAATGTATTTATGCTGCAATATTAGTGGCAAAAAATTAATGAAATGCTATGTAAGAGGTCATCCGTTAACTATCGAATAAATAAATCTTCATTAGCGATTCAAAACTATATTTTATCTATTGAAGTATAATTCAAAAATATATGCCTTTTCTTATTTATTCTCTTTAGAGACTGATCAAATAGCAGAAAAGTAATGAAAGCAATATTAACACAAAGTGATATTTGAAACTATTCACCATTTCTTACAGATTGATTTACCTGATAGTTTATTCCGTTAACTGCGGCATTGAAAAGAGATTTAACACAAAATAAATGTTCAAATTTTGGAAAAATATTCAAACTTTTTTCAGAAGAATTCGTAACTCGTCATATATCTTGTAAAGTGCGATTGTAAATTTTCTAAAGGAAAGGATTTAGAGTGTCTTTTAAGAAAATCTTTTTCATTTAGCTCTTCAACTGAGCGAATTAAAACGATAAATCTACATCATGCAACTTTTTGGAGAAGCATTAATTTTTATTATATTAAAAATGTGAAGTGATTTTTTAGATTAGGTATTATCTAAATCCGCTTTCATTTATAAAGATTAATATTTGTTTTCTTGAAATTGGAACAGTTTTGTCTATAGATTTATTTAAAACATAAAATTTCTCTTAGAAATGAATTCATTCAGTAATAAAAGTATTTAATAAAGAATGTTTTTAAAATTATGAGATGCAATATCGGTATTTTAAACAGAACTTCTAGCCGAACAACAGAATTTTTGAATAGAAGATACAACAGAATCTCCATACCTCCTAACAGAATTTTTGCTGTCTGATGAGTTGGAATTATTTATTACAGTTTCAGTTTACATATCTCCCTTAATATTAAAAATGTGTCAAATTTTAGTTATTCAATAACACTTCTTCTCTAAAATAAAAATAAAAACAAACAAACAAAAAAAACGATATTCCTTTCCCTATTTGCTTCCTTAAGAGGAAAGTTTACTTCAAAATTAATCAAAAAATCGATTTTTATTATTTCTTTTAATATTAAATGAAAGCTTCTTTAATTGTGAATATTTTGACACCTCATTATTACCAATACAGCAATTATATCGTGAGATATTGTAAATTTTGTAATACACCCAGCCCGCAATTACCCACACAAATTAAAACTTTAAATGGCTTTTTCTCCATGTCCATAGTTTCTTCACTTTCATGTTTTTAAAATTCTAAGGCCTTTTTTTCATTTGAGATTCAGATTTAAACTTTATTATGTATATTCTTTATTACATATGTGATACATCTGCGCATGGAATTAGCCTTCAGTTTTTTTTTTTTTTTTTGTTATTTTTTAAAATAAAAATACATGAAGATGTCTTGGATTTCACCTTTTTACTATATACATATCAATAAAAAAATTATATTAAATGTAACATTAGTATCCAGAAATCCATTCGCAGTCTTGTGTAATACAAATTTGAAAATCTAAAAAAAATGGACAAACATATCAATACTTAAAAAAGTATTAGGAGTTTAAAAAATTCACATTTTTGTAAACAATTTTAAAAATTTAATTACACATGCAGTTTAATTTTTTTCAATGTCCTTTTAGTGGAACATTGAAATGCTTGAGTTCATCATTTGAACTATATATATATATTTTTTTTTTTTTTTTTTTTTTTTTTTTTTTTTTTTAATAAACAAAATTGTTGAAAAAGTAAACTGTCCCCTTAAAGGCTAATAAAATACCGAAATCCAATAAAAGCAGTATTAAATCAAAATGAATTTTGAAAACAACTTTCCTTTTCTTTAAGGTTTATTTACCTGAGATGTTCTCCTGCCATTATAGGCATGGTGTAGAAAAGAGATTTAACGCAAAGTAAATGACGTATGTATTTGGACAAAATATTGAAATTTTGTGGGCGAACGCTTAACTTATCAAAAACTTTTTAAAGAGCTATCGTAAATTTTCTAAATGGAGGGAATTAGGTACTTGTTAAAAAAATTCTTTTGCATTTTCCTTTTAAACTTAAACGAGAAATTGACAGATAAATCTGCTGTGAAATGTATTGTGAGATTTATTTCAGATTAAGTGTTACGTGAATAGTCATTGAATCAATCAATATGGATTATTATTTTCACTTATACCATAGTAGCACTTTTTCTGTAATTTCATTTGAACAGAAAAATTTTTAAAGAATAACTCAATTGATTAAAAGGTATTTGAAAATAAATTTAACAATACAATTTTGAAACTGGGAAATGATGATCGTGCACAAAGTTTAGATAAACAACAGAATATCTGATTATTAAGGTTCGTTCTCCAGCATATATTAAAAATTACTCTGGTTTAACGCCCCTTAGAAAAATAAAATAAAATAAAATAAAATAAAATCCCTACCGGCTTGGCTTACTAGCGGAAGTAAATTTCGAAGTTAAGTATTAATTTCACCAACAAAAACTTAATCAAGACTATAGATAAACCCAGTTTAACAATTTTATTTGGACGCTTTTGACGAGTTTTTAATTTTATTTTTCTGTAAGAACTGCGTTTATCAGAATCTTGTTAATACAATACCTTTTTCTTCAACCGCTATTTTTGTTTAATTTGTCTTGTCTATAAGAGTTGGTCCGATCAAAAACTTGTCAATATAAAAGTTGTATAAAATAGTAAGAATATTTATAATAAATTTAAGCGGATTTTATATCTTTTGAATTGACAAGGCTATGAATTTTTTTTTCTTCAACCCCACGTCCTTTTTATTTTTTTCGGTAAGAGTTGTTCCTATCAAAAACTTATCAATATAAAAGTTGTAGATAGTATTAAGGATATTTATAATAGATTTAAGTTAATTTGATATCTCGAAAATTGATGGAGTTATGCAATTTTCTCTCCCTAAAACACTATTTTTTTCGTCCCATTTTTAATTTTATCATAAATCTGTGATAAATACTTGGCCCTTTTCCTAGAAGTAATAATAATTTTAATCTGATTTGATATGTATTATAATTAAGAAGTTGTGATATTTTTCGGTTTTCACAAAACCCCTCCTTATTTTCCCCTCCCCTATGTCCAATTTTCCCCATTAATGAGCTTAGCCGAGGTTTTTCACCCCTTGATTTTATGTATCAATTTCGAAGAGATTTGTACAGAAATATGGAAGTTATCGTGTCCAAGAAAAAGTGATATATATATATATAGGGGAGGTTAGTACACAGTGAGACGAAAATTATTATTACTTAACAAATGGCAACGATTTTTATTCTTCTGAAAAAATTTTTGCTACAACTTTAAGCTACACAAATACGCCACACATTAATGTATAAATGGTTTTAAAAAAGTTATTTATAAAAGCACAGAAGCAGCATAAAGGAGTATCGAAAATTGTCTCACTGTGTACCACAAGTGGTACACAGTGAGACAATGTATATATTTTCATAAATCGTACATTTTTATACTCTATCAATAATTTTCTGCAGTTTATGACTTCTAATTAATATTTCTAGATTATAATTTTTTTTTTAATATGAGCCTCGGTTGGACAATGGCAGACATTGGGCTACCTTCATGCAAACTTTCAGCCTCTTACGTTTAGTAGATTTCACTAACCATCGCACGTCACCCCCCCCCCCCCCCACACACACACACAGATAGAGAGAGAGAAAAAAAAGCCTTCTTTTATTAATAAATAACTTTTTTTACGTCAGAACCGCATAGTAGATACACAGTGAGGCACGTCTCACTGTGTATTACAACTGTGTGTCTCACTGTGTACTTTCGTTACGTTGTAACAAAGTGGATGCCATATCAGTTTCAGCATCAGTTTCAAAGCTTTGAATGCTTGTGTCGTTTTGTCGATATAGTCTGTCATTAGATATAGCTAGGTTTGGTTAAGTAAATATATGCCATAATGAAATAAATAAAGTCTAAAATGGACGTTTATGTAACTTTAACACCTGTAAAATAAATAATTACTTACTAATTTGTTGACCGAGTAACCGAAGTGCCGAAACTACATCCACGTGTTGCATAAGATGAGGTGGTTATGTGAGAGTGCCAGCTAGGAGAAAAAGTTATAAATATATGTCAAAATGGCTGCTGTCTCACTGTGTACCATGTCTCACTGTGTACCCCCCTACCCTATATATAAAGTTTTGAACTGGGGATTGTTTTGAGTTCTAGGGATCATGATCGGCGTAGATCTGCAAAAATGTTTCAGACATGCCAACACAGGAGGAAAGTAGTATTTCTTACGAAATCTACCTAAAAGAGATTATGGTCTAAAGAATGACATATTTTTTTTTTCTTTAAAGGTGATAAAATAGCGGAAAAGCACCGGAAGAGTTATTAAGACAAAGAGATATTTAAACACTAGTCATCTTTTCTTCAAAGTTTTATTATATGAGATGTTCACTTTGCCATAAATGTGGTGTAGAAAAAAGATTTATCACAAAATAAATGATGAAATTGTTTTGTAAAAATATTTAAATACTTAACTCATCTTTAACTTTTTTAAAAGTAATAGTAAATTTTCTGAATGGGAATTTTGATACTTTTTTAGAAAACTTTTTTATAGGCTTTTTCCTTTCAACTTGAAAAAAAGGAAATAAAATCTTGTATTAATTATAGATTACGAAACACTTTCCAAAACTTCCAGAAATTTCTATCGGAAGTGCATCATCTTTTATTAAGATTAAAGAAAACAATAATAAAACACAATATAAATAAAAGAAAGCATTAATTCGGAACAGAGTTTGTACAGCAATATTAGAGGCAAAAAAAAAAAAAATAATGAAATGCTATGTAAGAAGTATTCCCCCAACTCTCGAATAAATAAATCTCCATTAGCGGTTCAAAACTATATTTTATCTACAGAAGTATAATCCAAAAATATATTCTTTTTCCTATTTACCTCTTTAGAGGCTGATCAAATAGCGGAAAAGCAATGAAAGGAATATTAAGACAAAGTGATATTTGAAACTAGTTCCCATTTCTTAAAATATTCATCTTCCTGGTAGTTTATTCCGTTAACCGCGTTGTTGAAAAGAGATTTAACACAAAATAAATGCTCAACTTTTTGAAAAAATATTCAAACTTTTTTTCAGACGAATTCTTAAATCGTCATAAATCTTGTAAAGTACGATTGTAAATTTTCTAAAGGAGAAGATTTAGAGTCTCCTTTAAGATAATCTTTTTCATTTAACTCGACAACTGAGTGATTGAAAACGATAATTTCGCATAATGCATTTTTTTGAAGAATTAATTTTTATCACATTAAAATTGTAAGGTGATTGTTTTTTAGATTAAGGGTTACGTAAATCCGCTTTCATCTGTCAAGATTAATATTTTTTTTTTCTTGAAATTGAATCCTTTTTGTCTACAGATTTATTTAAAAAAATAAAATTTCTTTTATAAATAAAATCATTCACTAATAAAAGTACTTAATAAAGAAATCTTTTAAAATTGTGAGATGTAATAATGATATTTCCAACGGGACCTTTAGCTGAACAGCATAATTTCTGAATAGAAGCTATAGAATATAACCTCTATACCTCTGAATAGAAATTTTATTCTCTGATGATTTAGAATTATTTATTAAAATTTAAGTTTAAATATTTCCCTTAATATATAGGAAATGTATCCTCTTTTAGTGATTCAAAAATACTTCGTTTCTAAAATTTAATAAAGATATTCCGTTTCCTACTTGTTTACTTAAAGGCTACTAAATAACGAAAAACCAGTAGCAGCGGTATTAAGTCAAAATGCTATTTTAAAACAACTCTTCTTTTCTTCAAGGTTCATTTACATGAGATGTTCTGCTGTAATTAGACATGGTGTAGAAAAGAGACATAATACAAAGTAAATGAAGAAAGTATTTGGAAAAATATTGAAACTTTTTGTAGGCTAACGCTTAACTCGCCATAATCTTTTAAAGAGCAATCGTAAATTTTCTAAATGGAGATATTTAGCTACTCGTTTAAAAAATTCTTTTGCATCCTCCTTTTAAATGTAAACGAGAATATGACAGAAAAATCGGCATAATACATCTTTCGTGAAAAGCTCCAATTATCTGAAATGTATTCTAAGATTTCTTTTTGATTAAGATTTCTTTTCATAAAGTAGTCATTGAATCAATATGTGTTAATTAATATTCTTACTTACCATAGTAGCTTTTTTCCCGTAATTTCATTCTACCAGTAGAAAATATTTAAGATAAATTCACTAGTTTGAGTTTTCTACCAAGTGTAAATCAAAGCCGTGAACTTTCCATAATCAGAGGGCACATAATATTAACGCATTGTAACGAAATTCTTTTGGAAGAACATAGACGGCAGTCACGAAACCTGAATCTATCTAAATAAAACATATTCATGGAAATCAAAGATCCACGTGTAGATTACCTGATTACATCTGACAAAGAGGCCATTTACACTTACACTTGTTTCTTGAATTATAAGCACTTATAGACGGCGATACGTGGATATTTTATGTAGATCTTGCAACTTTAACATACATATTTTTTTCTTCATGTTAGTAATTTTTGAATATGCATGTACAGTTACATTCAAACGATCCAAGCTACAGTTTTAAAAATTCAATCACAAGTGTGTTTTCCTGTCTACACGGGAAAAGAAAAAAAATTGAAAAAAACATTCGTTTTTTTTTTAAATTTATTGTCGCCCCCTATGAAAAAAGAAATATAAATATTGATATTACAAAATATAGTTCAGTTTTAAGACGTAAAATACACGCTTTTATTTTATATAAAATGACGTCATTTGAATTCGCTGAAGAATTCTTCATTTACGATCCAGTCTTAAACAACATCTACAGGAAAATAAGCATAAGACTTCAATATAGCGGAATAATACACAAACCGGGCAAAAAGCTATGTTGTCATTCAAGAAACTTGACAAAAATATAAGGAATTTATTTGTTCGCAATGCCTTCATTTGTAACTTTAATATGGATACTGAAATTAAATATAGTTTATTTGTTTGTAACATTAATATGGATACTGAAAATTAAATATAGTTTATAATACCTACATGTTTCATAAGAAATCATTCATATATATATATATATATATATGTATATGTATGTATGTATGTATGTATGTATATTTAATTCGGAAAATGTTATTACGAACGGATTAATAGAATTACATTCTTTCAGCATTTAGATAGGAATTAAGTAAATGAAGATAAAATAAGTCACACATAAAATATATTTTTTATAGCAGGCAATATTCTTGAAATCGCACGTATTTTAATTACAAATTTTTCCGGTGTTAGGAGAAAATAGCAACAAAATGATATAGTAATCTATTATTTTCTCTACATTTTCTACAGAAATGGAGGACTTTAGATGCCACCATTACAGAAATGGCATTAAAAACTACAAAAATATTAATATCTCAAAAATAAGATGCAGTTTTCAAACAAATTGCATTTAAAAGTACTTTTTTTCTATACGATATTTCAAATATTAAAAATATGCCATGTTTAGAAATTAAAAGAATTGCAGTAGATTATCAGTATTTAACCGTCAAGGATACACCTGCTTTGTTTTATGGGAGACTTATGGGGAGGTGTAGCTCTATTTATTAGCGACAACTCCTTAATTTTACTCGATATAAATAGCATACCGAGGTCTAAAAATAATTCATTTGTTTAAAAAATATTTAAAAACAGATTTAACAATACAAGTTTGAAACTGAGAGTATCGTGCACAATGATTAGCTAAACAACAGAATATCAGAATATCGAGGTTCATTCTTTAGTATGCATAATGAAATACTATAGTTTCATCGTCCCTTTAAAAATAAATAAGAGAGTATAATTTAAAGAACGATATATATTCTCTTACTTCTTTAAAGGTTGATAAAATAACGGAAAAGAAACGGAAGAGTTATTAAGACAAAGTGATATTTTAACACTGATCTTCTTTTCCTCGAAGTTTTATTATCTGAGATGTTCAGTTTGTACTAAACGTGGTGTAGAAAAGAAATTTATCACAAAATAAATGATGAACGTTTCTTAGAAAAATATTTAAATTTTTAACTCATAGTGAACTTTTTAAAGAGTGTCCGTAAATTTTCTAAATGGAAGGATTTAGTTACTTTTTTAAAGGAATCATTTTCATTTTTCAACTAGGAGGTAAAATCATTCAACACGGAGGTAAAATCTCCTATGAAGCACTGATTATGAAACACTTTCCAACATTTCCAAAATATTCTAATGGAAGTTCATCCCCTTTTAATAAGACGGAAGAAGAAATCATAGGTAAGCAATTTAGAAATCGCATAACAACTCAAACGTACTTCTAGAATTAACCATTCTTAGACCACAATGTACCTATTTCTTTGCTTATCCCCGCATATGAATTTATTTATATTCTACAAACCTATCTTAATACACTGTTAAAATTTTTGCAGCATTCTGGCAGGTCATTCGACCGTTTTTTGAAAAAACGGTTTCATAACCATAATTTAACTATATTCTGACCATAAAATGTCCAATAATATGGTCAGAATAGTGTTAAATTAACGGTTGTGTAACCGTTTTCGGAAAAAACGGTCAAATGACCTGCCAAAATGCTGCAAATTTTTAACAGTGTAGACTAAATATAGTCTCTTAATATAATAAACATAGTTAAGATAGAAAAACATTAAAAGCGCTCTTAAGTAATTCACTGACATACACAGTAAAACTTGCTAATTATTCTGTGTAGCCATTTATAATATGATCTAGAATTTATATACGCAAAAATAGTTAAAGTTAATATTTTTAATATTTAATTATTGATAGAAGGATAACTCCCGTAACTCTTAACATGTAAACTAAATAGAAGAAAATATTTCGTGTAATTAATAGTTCATATATCTGGCGTGTTATGCAGATTCAAATGCCTAGTTTAAATCTCTTTCGGGGAACGAATTCACATGAATTCACATGAATCACATGTGATGATGAACATCACATGAACATCAGATGAATCACATGAATCAGATGAATCAGTGGAATCACACATAGCAGAACATTTAAACATTTTTATATTTAAAAGATTAATTCATCCAATGATTTTCAGAGTTGTACAAATTTTCTAAACATCCTTTAAATGGGAACATTTAATTTTTTGTTTAAGAATTTACTTTCCAGTTGTCTTTCCAACTGTGTTAAAATAGGCATTTTCTTAAACAAAATATTAAATGTTTAAAAAAAAAATGCGGTACTCTGAAAAATCTAAATGATCAATTAAACTTTGCATTATAAAAAAAAATGTAAATGTTCTGTAAAATCTTTCATAATTTCTTTTATCCTATAACGCTTTTCTATATCATAGTTTAAAGCAGAAAGACATCTCGTGTAAATAAACCTAGAACGTGAACCTAAGTTTTCAAATATATTTTTGTCTTAATACAGCTTTCTCTTATTCTCTGCTTTTTTATGCAACTTTTAAGCAATTAGTAAGAAAAAATATTTACTTTTTGGATTAATGCATAACAAATCTGGAAACATACTGCCAACTTTGTCGCTCATAGACACAGCACTGTGACCGATTTTTCTATGAAAATTTTAAGAGATTAATAAGAAAATAAATTTACTGTTTGGATTAACTAATACCAAAACTTGAATCACACTGACAACTTTGTTCCTCATAGACCAATTGACCTCTGTGACCAATTTTTTTTTTTAATGAAACTTTCAGCAGATGAATAAGAAAAGATATTTACTTTTTTGGATTAACGCATAACAAAACTGTAAACACACTGCCAACATTGTTGCTCAGAACAAGAACTGTGAACGATTTGTTTTATGAAACTTTTAGGAGATTCATAAGAAAAGATATTTACTTTTCGGATTAACGCACAACAAAACTGGAAACACACTGCCAACTCTGTCTCTCATAGACAGCACTGTGACCGATTTTTTAATGAAACTTTTAGAAGATTAATAAAAAAAGATATATACTTTTTTGGATTAACGCATAACAAAACTGGAAACACACTGTCAACTTTGTCTCTTATAAACAGCACTGTGACTTATTTCTATGTGAAACTTTTAGCAGATTAATAAGAAAAGATATTTACTTTTTGGATTAACGCATAACAAAACTTGAAAACACACTGCTAATATTGTCTCTCATGCATAGCACTAATATGACCTATTTTTATGAAGCTTTTAGCAGATTAATAACAAAAGATATTTACTTTTTTGGATTAACGCATAACAAAACTGGAGACAAACTTCCAACTTTGTTGCTCATAGACAGCACTGTGACGACTTTTTTCTGTGATCTGTAAATGAATAATAAATGTTTTGCACTCAAGAATGCATATCAATTTTATTATGCTTGAAATACGTTAACGTCATTGAAACACACCGTACACGATTTTTTTCCATTCACCATAAATTAATGATATTTTTTGAGTGACTCTGTAAACGAATTATAGATTCTATACATTCCATTTTCAATAACATATATGTAAACAGCATTATTAGCATATATCAGACACATGTCAATCCGAAAGTATTTACGGGATTTAGAGCACGATAGGCGACAGAAAAAATGACAAATGACGGAAGAAACAGTTGGCAGACAAACAGATGTTACAAATATGGTTCTAAACGTTGGAAAGTGTTAACATGAGGTACGTTCGTACTATAACTAGTTTTATAAATATTCAGATAGCTGCAATAGCTGTTGCACTCTTATGCAGAAATGCATGAATGCAAATCTTATTACGATTATATAGAATAAATTATGTATGACATGATTTTATAAAATGAAGAAAACTTTTATTAGTATCTTCTTAAGTTTTGATTAAATTTTCAAAAAAAATTAAAATGACTCGAAAAAATTCTGCAACGATTATATATATATATTAAAGTTTGAATAGATTTTTTTGCTGTTATATGCGGACAGACGGACCAAACGGCGACTATATATTTGCTACGTATTTATATAATTACGAGCGTACCTAAAAGTGGCAGTAAATATGTTTTTTGAATCTTTTTTGACATACTTGAATTCCGTAAACTTATTCTACAATGTCTTTCAGTTACGTTAGTCGTCATTCAAACAACGAAAATTAATTATTATTTTTACTTGTGATTGGAGCCTTTTTTCTGTATATTTACGTAATGCTGTATTAAGCTTTAAAAAAAATCCTTCATAATTTTTTTTTCAGAAGATGCAATAGATTATTGATATAAACTGCATACAGATTTTGAGAAACAATAATCAGCGCTTATATGCAATATTTTGCAGAAAAATAGCATCTCCGATTGGAGTTGCACCCTCCAATTTCCTTCGATTGAAGTATATTAGAAGACAAAGTATCGACAACTCTCTAAATATCAAAAGTTTTACCCACGTATCATCAACAGTTTTGCTATGTTTTATCAAAAGTTTAATGTCTTCACGTTTTCTAACCGTATATAATCCAGAAAAATAAATATTTTTTTCTTATTAATCACCTAAAAGTTTGATAAAAAAGCAAACAAGCATTGACATTGATATTAAGACAAAACAAGTGGGTAAGTGCGATCACAGATCGCACAGAGGGTTTCGTTTAATATTCCTTTCAAAACACTGTATCCTTTTGCAAAATCTGCTGATTCCACATTTCGCAACCAGGGGGCGCACTCTATTCTACACAAAACTCTATCCGAATGAAATTCCGATTTACAACCTATCCGTAGATATATTAGTTGAGGAAATCGGGCCCATAGCATCCGAGATATGTAGGTGCCCACTGGCGGTAAAAAATGGAAAAATGGAACTAAAATATATAAGTCTATGGTGCATAATATGAAAGACTGGTCAAAGGGGTGTCGGGAAAAGTTGAAAAAGTGCCCCCGGCTGAAAAGGGGAGAGAATAAAAATTGCTTAAAATACACAAGTTAGGGCACAGAGGAGTAAATTTTATTATTTTTCATGATCGCAAGTGTTCTGCTATAAGTATGCAAAATTTCAAGTCTCCAACCTAATTAGGAGCTGAGTTAGAAAAATTGCTTAAAATACATAAGTTAGAGCCTGGAGGTGTAAATAATATAAGATTTTTTAATTTTTTATGATTTTTCATGTGATCGAAAGTGTTCTGCTATAAGTATGCAAAATTTTATGTCTCCAACTTAATTAGGGCCTGAGTTAGAAAAATTACTTAAAATACACAAGTTAAAGACCGGAGGGTTAAATATAAGACTTTTTGAAATTTTTATGATTTGTCGTGTGATTGCAAGTGTTTAGCGATAATTATGCAAAATTTTAAGTCTTTAACTTAATTAGAGGCTGAGTTAGAAAAAAAAAAAAAAAGCTTAAAATACACAAGTTAGAGCACAGAGGGTTAAATAAAAGATTTTTTCGAAATTTTATGATTTGTCGTTTGATCGCAAGTGTGCTATAATTATGCAAAATTTCAGGTCTTCAACTTAATTAGGGGCTCAGTTAGAAGAAAAAGCTTAAAATACACAAGTTAGAGCCCAGAGGGTTAAATATAAGAATATATAGAATATAGAATATTTTCCAAATTTTATGATTTGTCGTTTGATCGCAAGTGTTTAACTATAATTATGCACAATTTCAAGTCTTCAATTTAATTAGTGGCTCAGTTAGAAAAAAAAGCTTAAAATACACAAGTTAGAGACCAGACGGTTAAATATAAGAGTTTTTCGAAATTTTAGGATTTGTCGTTTAATGTGTGGTGTTCAGCAATAAGTATGCATAATTTCAAGTCTCTAACATATATAGTTTCTGAGAACGAGCTCTGTGACGGACAGATATACAGACGGACAGACAGACAGAGGAGCGAGACGAATAGGGTTTCGTCAGATGAACAAAACCCTAAAAAAGAAATATTTCACTCCTACCTCTCCCCCCCACCTGCCAGAAATTTCACGCGTTAATTTTTATAAACTTTTTCTTATGTGTTATAAAGTATCTTAAAATTTCAAACATATCGCCTTGTTAAATTTCCTACTTTAAATGGAATCGCGGTATGTTAGTTTCACATTCCACCACGAGGGAGTGCACTCTATTCTTAACAAAACTGTAACTGAACGTTACTCCGTTAAATAACCTATCAGGAGATATGCTATTCGAGAAGGTGGCGGTCTTAACCGGGAATTTAAAATATTTGCATAAATTCCTATTCGAAAATAGTGGTATGAAAACTTATAAAATTTTTATATTGAATTAGTAATAGTTATCTCACCACGCCATCAAAAAAACACTCAATCAAAACTGTAATCAAAACGTCCAGTGCATTTATCGCCATGGAACACCTTCTAAATTTTGGCAAACCCTTCCTAAACTATCATAAAGCTTCAAACAGATTCGCCTTGTTATATTTCCTAATTTTGGTCGTGCCACTCTCCCCACCCCCGAAATGCTGCGATATATCACATGACGGTTATCTGCCAAATTTAGAAAAGTTCCCCCTTTGGGGGGGGGGGTGAAGGGGGGTAATGGTCACCATGATTTTTGACGCGGCCTGATGTTTAAAATTTTTGTTATGTTTTATAAGCTATATTAAAGTTTCAAACAGATCGTCCAGCTATATTTCCAAATTTTGTTCGCGCCCCTCCCTCACCCCCCCCCCTCGAAATGCGACACCCCATTCTTCTTTATACTTCATTATCATTTTTTATAAAGTATATTAAAGTATAAAACACATCGCATTGTTAGATTTCCAACTTTAAATGAAATCGCGGTCTGTTAGTTCCACATTCCACCACCAGGGAGCGCACTGTATCCATACGGAATTTTTCATAAAAAAACATCAGTCATCTCAAAAAAGAAAAAAAATGTGATGTTAGACTGTGGCTGATCTGTTTCTAACCATTTCATTTAAAAAAAGTTTCAGTACAACAACAATAATAATAATAATAATAATAATAATAATAATAATAATAATAATAATAATAATGTCTTAGCAATTATGTTGTCCTTTTCCTCACATATGTAGGAAAGAGTGCAAATTTGAAGATATTAAAATTTTATTATTTTTTTCAATTAAATAGAAAAGTGAGCATAATCTAAAGAGCGACATATTTTTTTATTATTTTTTTAAAGGTTGATAAAATAGCTTAAAAGCAACGAAAGATTTATTAAGACAAAGTGATTTTTGAACAGTAGTCTTCTTTTCTTTAAAGTTTTATTATCTGAAATGTTCAATTTGCCTTAAACGTGGTGTAGAAAAGGAATTTATCACAAAATAAATGGAGAAAGTTTTTTGAAAAATATTTAAATATTTAACTCATACTGAACTTTTTAAAGAATATTCGTAAATCTTCTAAATGGTGGAATTTAGTTACTTTTTTAAAGAAATCATTTTTTATTCTTCTTTTCAACTTAGAATAAAGGAAGTAAAATCTTGCATAAAGCATATATTAAGAAAAGCTTTTCAATACTTCGAGAATATTGTATCGGAAATTTATCACCTTTTAAAAAGGCGAAAGAAGAATTCTTAAGTAAAAAATTAAAAATCCACATTACAAACTGAAAACGTACTTTCAGAATTAACCATCCTTAGACAGCAATGTATATAAGTTCTTTGCGTTGCCTTGTATAAAAATTTATTTACATTCTACAGACATTTCTTAGTATACTAAACATATATAAGATATAAAATTTATAACTCCATTTAAAAACACCCTTAAGGAATTCACTCACACAACAACTCTTATAATTTTTTTAAGCCCTTTACACGATTCAGAATTTATCTAGACCCACGTAGTACGAAAAAAAAATAGTTAAACTTAATATTAATAATAATTCTTTATTCATGCAATTATGACTTCCATAACTCTGAATCTGGAAAATAACTCTGAGAATATGTTTCATATAATTAAATGTTCATACTTTCACGTAATTTGCAGATTTAAATGCTTATTTTAACTCAGTTTGGAAAGGCGAGTTGAAAGGAAAGGAACTATGATGTAGTAATACGATGCAGAATAAAATAAATTATGCAAGATTTTAGCATAACTAACTTTGTTTAAGCTTTTAAACTTTTTTACATTTCAAAGCTTAATTCATCAAAACGTTTTCAAATTAGCACAAATTTTAAAAATTATTTAATTATTTTTTAAAGAATTTCCTTTCAAGTCGTCTTTCAAACTGAATTAAAATAAGAATTTTCTTAAACAACGAATTAATTTTTTCCATTTATAAAATTTGCGCATCTCTAAAAAAATTATAATGAATTAAGCTTAGAAATATAAAAAAGTTTAAATTTTCTGCTAAAATATTTCATAATATATTTTATATTATATAGCTTTTATATATCATAGTTCATCAAGATATCTCAGTTAAAGAACATAGAAATGGAGCCAAAGTTTTCAAATTTCATTTTGTCTTAATAACGGTTTCTCTCTTTCTCTCCTTTTTATCAAACTTTTAAGAGATTAAAAAAAGATATTAACTTTTTTGGAATAACGCATAATAAAACTGGAAAAAACACTTCCAGCTTTGTCGCTCTCATACAGAATACGCCGATTTATTTTATGTGACCTGTAAATAAATAATAAATGACTATAGCATATATCAGCTACCTGGAAACCGAATGTATTTACGGAACTTGTAGCTTAGGCAGAAGGTTGACTAATGACAGACTGCAAGCAGCAGTTTACAGACAAGCAGCAGATGTATTTCAGATATCATACGGCAGCAAGTAGACAAATATCATACAATGGACAGACAAGCCGAAGTTACAATGACTCTGCAAATACATTTGAACGTGTTAAAAAAGTAAATAAATCTGCTTAATGCATCTTTCTTGAGGAGATTCGATTGTGTGAAATGTATTCTAAGGTTTCTTTCAGTTACGTAAGTCGTCATACAAACAATGAAAATAAATAATTATTTTCGCCTACGATTGGAGCCCTTTTGCAGTAAATTTACTGAATATAGCAGGAAGAACAAAAAACGTCCTTTATAAGAAATGTTTTTTTTTTTTTTTTTTTTTTTTTTTTTTCAAGATAGTCAATAGATTATCGATATAAATTGCTTTGAAATTTTTATACATAACTAGCTAAAGTACCTGGCATTGCCCGGAATTTTAAGACCATTTGCTTTGAAAAACCAATTTCCAAATTTGACATGCAACATAAAAAAATGAAGTGTTGTACACATGAATCAAATGAAAACCCAATATAAAAATGTATAAATTTATATAACAAACGCAAAATAATACAGATATAAATGAACTTATTTCCATCCATCAGTCGAGCAATAATGTTAAAATACGCCAATATTTCCATAATCGAGTTTTTCTCATATTTCAATATATTTTTTCGCATTATATGACATTATATATTCACCACGTCCTTTATATTTCCAATATGACGCAGTATTCCATTTTTATTTTTTTTTTTATTTGTCAAATTAATTAAATAGTTATAATTTTTCACATTGAAACCTTAAAACCGAAATTAGGACGTGGCATTCACTTTTGTTTTTAATTCGTCAAATTATTTATTGTATTTACATTTATCACGTGGGAATTTTGCAATAGAAAAGTAATTATTTTGATAAGAATTTTATTTTGGATTTTTAATTGTTGGCAACAGTTATAACAAAAAAAAAAGTTTCAATTTGATTGGAAATTGCTGTTAAATTTGTGTTTTTTATTAATTAAAAATTAACTATAAGTTATTTCGTTTCCGGATTAGTTTAGTTGCCTCGGCCGTGTTTTAATACGCATGTATGTAACATTTCACAATTCTGACTTCAAAACTATGGATTTGACACACAGACAAATTTTCTTTTTTATATGTTACATGATCAGCGTTTACATACAAATATTTAGAAGAATAATGGAATATACAAATGCAATCCCCTACTTACATTGAAACACTATATAACACAAAATATCGAAAACTTTCTAAATATCAAATATTTTAAACACGTCTTATTGACAATTTTGTCCTCGTTTTATCAGAAGTTTAATGATTTCACGTTTTTATAAAAAAATATATATATATATTTGAAAAAAATTAAATATATTTTATTATTAATATCCTAAAAGTTTGATAAAAAAGCAAACAAGCCGAGAAAACTGTATTTAGATAACATTATCTTTGAAAACTTGGGCTCCAATAAGATTAATTTACCTGAGATGTCTTTTTACTTTTAACTATGATATAGAAAAGCTACATAGCATACAATATATTGTGAAATTTTATCGCAGAGCATTTATTTTATATATATATATATATTTCAAAGCTTAATTCATCCTAAATTTTTCAAGGTAGTGTAAATTATCTAAATGGAAACATTTAATTTTTGTTTAAGAAAATGTCTATTTTAACTCAGTTGGAAAGACGTAACTAAAAAGGTAATTCTTAAAAAAAATATTAAAAGTTTCCATGTAAGAAATTTGCAATATCTTGAAAAATTCATGATGAACTAAACTTTGAAATACAAAAAAAAGTTTATATGTTCTGCTAAAACCTTTCATAACTTTATTTATGCTATATCCTACTTCATCTTCTTTCAATTTGTTTTCCGAACTGAGGTAAAAAACGCATTTAAATATGCGTAATTCGTGATAAGTATTAATATTATATAATTATATGAAATCTATAAGTTTTTTTTTTTTTTTTTTTTTTTTTTTTTCAGATTAAGAGTCTTGCAGGTCACCCTTCTATCAATAAAAAGTTATTACAGTTTACTCTTATAAAAAAAAATCTATGTAGAATAAGTATAATACATGGAATGTATCCTCGTTTCAAGGCTCTTTCGTTATAAATTTATTTTTATTTAAAGTGTGATTTGCGGGAACGATTTCATTTGTGAATCTTAAAGCTGTGTGTGTTATGTGTGCTTTATGATTATGATGCAATCGTAGTTACAAAATAAAGTTTAGAGCAACGGAACTTCTTATCCGAAAAGTAATATTTTCTTTTTCTTTTCAATGATTTGATAAAACAGAAATATCCCTATTAGAAAGAAAAGAAATCCTTCAGTATATCAGAACCATTTTTTATAGCATTTAGAAAAAGCGAAAACTTTTTCCGTGATTATTTCCTTAAAGACTGATAAAGGATCGGAAAACAATGAAAGGGTTATTAACACAATGTGATATATGAAAACGGGCACTATTTTTTAAAGATTAATTTGCCTCAGATATCCTCACATTAACCGAGGTGTAAAAAGAACATTTTACACAAAATAAATTTTTAAAGTTTTTGAAAAAAATGTTTAACTCATCAAATTTTTTATAAAGAGAGCTCATAAATTTTCTAAAGTTTTTAAGAGATTTATAACTTCAAAAAATGTATCTCAAAGATGTAACTTTAGAAGTTTTTTCTTGAAATATTTAAATTCTTGTTTAAAACAATCTATTTTTTTTTTCCTTTTCAACTTTTAAAAAAGGCAGATAAACCAGCACTATTAATGTTTCTTGAGAAAATCAACGTTTTAATTATATGAAATAGATTCCAGAATTTATTTCCGGATTCCGGATAGTTACGTTAGGCACTTGCATTCAATGAAAAATAGTTACTATTATTTTCGTTTTTGGCTCCTTTTTCATTATATTTTTATTTAAGTTTTAAGCAATGAAATAGAAATCCTTTTTAATAAAATCTACTTTACAGAAACAGATATGAGTTTGAGCACATGGTCTAGCCTTACAAGTTAATTACTAAATACAAAGAAATACTGCTGAACTGCCAGGAGTTTTTTTTTTTTTTTTTTTTTTTTTTTTTTTTTTTTTTTTTTTGTAATTTAATGCAGAGATAACAACAAATTATCTTAATAAACAGTAAAACTATAGTAACAATTCAGAAATGTTTTTAAAATTTTGCATTACCGTAAAAGAAAACTTTAATTAAAACTTGTTTAATCTGTAGTACGGTTTGGACAAAATAGTGAATTTAGCAGAATTATCATCTAATTATTAAAAAATATACACTCCCTGTTAGTGCACTGTAAATTTGCCAGAACAAACTCGATCACAGTGAATGAACTGTATCTTTCTTTGGTTTCCTGACTATATTAACATGGAAAATACAGTAGTTGCGTAAAATTAAGAGCACAATGTGCTGGCAATTTGGACGCATATTTTTACAGCACAAACTGCTGGCGTCCAAATTGCCAGCACATTGTGCTGTTAATTTTACGCAACTACTCTATTTTCCATGTTAATATAGTAAGGAAACCAAACAAAGATACCGCACATTCACTGTAATTGAGTTTGTGCGTGAGATGAACAGTACTCTTGTACTGTAAAAATGTCATTTTTTTTTACAGTGTGTTTCAAAACCAAATTGGAAAACTAGTTTCTTTCTCCACAAGTTAATTTACCCGAGATCTTCTCCCCATTTTAATCTTGTTGTAGGAAAAAAATTTAACACAAAATAAATGCTGATAATTTATTCAGAAATATTTGTAAAGTATTTACAAAAACTTTTTTGTGCGAACGCTTAACTCATCAAAAATGTTCCATAAATATTCATATATATTCGCGAAATTGGAGGACTGTCTTCTGATTTCAGAATAAGTTTAACGTTTTTCTTTTGCGATACGAGAGCGGACAATTCGTCATAATTAACAAAATTAATTTTTCATGAAAATCTCTACTTTCAGTTGTACGAAAAATAGTGTTTGAGCTATATTATACTTCTTTCCTTCAATGAAGATTAACTTAATTTTCGCTTAATTTTTTTCGTTCGTTTTTCAATGCATTTATTTAAAGCTTTAATTGTTTGTTTAAGAAAAGAACCCGACTATAATATAGACTACTCAATAAAAAGGGAGACGAAATTAAACATTTATAATATGAGGATAATATTTAGATGAATAAAAGATTCTTAGAATACTGAAAAATATCTCTGAATTGATGTACATTTTTGCCAAAAACATAGTGCGTAAATTACAACTCACCATTGAAAAAAAAAAAAAAAAAAAACTATTCCAAAAATTTTTATAAAAGTGCATTACCGTAAAAGAACTCTTTAATTCAAAAGATTGTTTACTTTGCAATAAGTCTTGCAAAACATTAAATGCATAGAAGAAATAACAACATCTAAATATGAAATAAAATCTCCTCCCTAAGTGTTTCAAAGCCCTTTTCGTCTACAGAAATATACTAGATTGAAAAAATAAATGCTACATCGCATCTAAATTGCAAAAAATGATAATGTTACGGAAAAAAATAAAAGATGTATTGAGAAAAAGCTATATTTAAAATCTAGTCTCCAATTCTTCAAAGTGCATTTACCTGACATCTTCTCTGTATTTTAAGCTTAGTGTAAAAGAGAGATTTCGCTCAAAGGAAATGATGAAAGTTTTTGAAAAATATTTGTAATTTTTTTACGATCGATTCACTTATCAAAAATATTTCATAGAGCAATCGTAAATATTCTAAATGGGAGGATTTAAATTCTCGTTTAAGAATATAATTTTCATTCATCTTTTCAACGAAGAAATTGGGTCTGATAAATCTACATAATGTAACTTTCATGAGAAACTTTAGACTTTACTTATACGAAATGTATTCCAAAATTTCCTTTAGATTAAATGTTTTCTAAGTGGTTCTGCCCCACCAGTGGCCGAGAGGTTCTGCTCTCAGAGCTGGCAGACGGGAGGTGCTGGGTTCGAACCTAATCGTACCCGTCGGACTAATCGTTCGGAGATTTCGTGGTTTTCTTCGAACCATGGATATGCACTCGTAAATACGGATTAGGTTCCCTCAAAAAGACCCGCACGAAGCGCACTCCCCCCCTCCCCCCCTATATCCCTCGAGTAGATAATTGGCCGTCAAAAATCTACCCAACTCTAAGTGGTCCTTTATTCAATGAAAATTAATTATAAGATACTCATTTATATATATATATATATATATATATATATATGAATCCCTTGGTCAGTAAATTTCTTTAATACTATGAAAGGATTTTCAAAATGAGCAAATAGTGGAAATTGCAATTTTTAAAAGAACTATTTTTAATTGAGATTGTGTGCTGTAATTATCAGAATTGCAACATAATACCTGAAGAGTGTGGTTCTCTGTAGTTAGCTCAAACTAAAGAACTGAATTTTTTTTTAAATCTAAATATCAAAAGAATTATACTGTAATAATTCAAAACAAACTTTATTCTATAGAATGTAATCCTTAAACGAAATATCTTTTTTTTTTATTTATCTCTTTAAAAACTCACAAACAACAGAAAAGCAGCCAAGGCGGTATTAAGCAAAAGTGAAAAATTGGAAAACTTTGTCTTCATTTCTCGGTTGATTTAGCTGAAATATTCTCTGGCATTACCTATGATAGTAGAAAAGAGATTTGATACAAAATACATTACGAAATAATTTCGCACTGTGTTAATTTTTTTTATATTTCAAATCTTACTTCATCATATATTTTCCACATAATATTGGAAACTTTCTAAATGGAAATATTTAATTTTCCTTTTTAGTATATATTTTCTATTCGTTTACGCAACTGAGTTAAAAAAATGCGTTTAAATCCACGTAATGCATATTTCTCGAGAATCTTTAACTTTTAATTATACGAAATATATTCCAAGGTAAATTTTTCACATTAAGAATTATGTAAGTTATTCTTAATTTAATAAAGTTCATTGTGATTTTCTTTTGTCATTGCGATTTTTTGCATACATTTTTACATCTAATGGGAGAATTAAAATGATTCTATTTAAAACACAAGAATGGAAAGTCATGCATCAGTCATGGATCATTAAACTCTTTTCATTACTAACAGTTATGTTATCTTATATTACGCTATCGTACGTGGCACAGAAATCGCGATTATTTGTTAATTGTTTAATGACAACGCCCCAATGAAACGCATCTCGTTGGTTATTGAAAAGCATTTAATGCATCTCCATACCGATAAGGGGTTTACCATAGGGGGGGGGGACCCTGTTCTCTCAAATATTGCCGCCAACTTGGTGATATATCATCAAATTTGGCGATCAAAATCAGTCTCCCAGAAGTGACGCCAAACTGGCAATATCTCTAATATTTCGCCAAATTCCCATAGACTACAGTTGTGAACCGTGTGTGTAATTGGTTTACTTGCTTACAGAAATTCAACAAACTGATATATTTTAATGCAGCAAAAACTAATATTAGTTTAAAGGAATATATTATTTTAATACAACAAAAAGTAATATTAGCTTAAGGGATTATATTAGTCCAAGTAAATTAAATTATGAATATAAGTAACATGATACAATGCTTAGCATGCATTCCCAAACATAAATTTTAAGGGAGATGAAACTGGTCGCCAATGCGCCTAGTATAGAATAATACACTAAAAAATAAATATTTAAAAATGCATAACACATCAGAAAATAAACTTAATACATTTATCGATCATAGTCAGTCCTGTAATCGTATTCTTTTGTGTGTCTCTGTAAATACCACTCTCTGCATAAATTACAGAAAACGATGTTGTAGGATACCCCAGCGATACTTTTAAATCCCACTATACGTGAATTATCATAAGATCCTTAAAATTCAGCGCAAACAAATTTTTCCCATACATTAGAAAGCAATAAAATTTCTTTTTGCGTCCCTGTAAACGAGAGATTGATTTTATACACCTGAGAAAGCAGATATATAGTTAGTGTTGCCAGGTGTCCTGATTTACGCGAGATGTCCTGATTTTTAGGGGCTGCAAGATCTATCCCGCGTAACCACTGCGTTGGGACGCCAAAAGTCCCAATTTTCGTGTTCCACAAATTTTCATTTATTTGTTTATTTTTGTACCATTCTATTCCTTAGTCTGCATCGAGTGGAAAACCATAAAACCTGTGCAGACAGTACACATCAATAACCAAATGACTTTGTAACTTCTTTTAAAGAAAATGCCATACAAATTTATCTGCTAAAACATAAACCACTTTTTTGCTGTACCTATAGCGATTTTGTTTTTACAAGGTTTTCTGTATTTCGTTCAGTAAACCACGTTTTAAGGAAGCCTGCTTATAACGTAATTCTGTTTTATATATAAAATCTTCTTTATCCCTACAATAGGAATAATACACAATTACATTTCTAAACTGGAATTTTGTTTCAGTACCTAGTGATTCCGCTTTACCAATTTCATTGCATAATATCGTTGTGTTAATTTAGTGTATTAAATCTTGCTGAGAGGGAATCGCAGAGACAGGGGGGTAAATTCCGTTTTAATCAGTCTTTCGTTGTAAAAGTCATAACTGTATAGTAATCCTACTGTACGCACAATAAAAGTTCTATTCTTAAAACATGATTCCGATATAGAGAGCGTCCGTTTCGTAGGGTTTATTGTATTTTATGTCCAAATTTAGAAGACGCAGTTCCGCTTTTTGTCACACTGCACCTATCAGCACTAGACTATTTATAACACACCTTACTATTGCATATCAATCGCACTATTTGAAATATTGTAACATTTAAAAAATGCACCGGAAATGATTTTTCCCGTGAGACCATAATGTGAAGTTGCTCTTTTGCGTGTGTCTGTAAATGAACTGTAAGTACTACACACTTTAATTTAGATATCGAATAATCTATAATAAATTTAAGTAAAATGTAACACGTACCTGGCAATCCGAGTATATTTACCAAAGTTAATCACGGACAGATGGACGAACCGACAAACCGAATTCATAAACACTTTTAAACTAAAGTTCGAAAGTTTTATAAAAATATTTGGCTACAGTGTCCATTTGTTCTTTATCCGCAAGTGTACAAGCGCACGTATGTGGCATATATCTTGAGTTGTCTTTCACCGTCTACTTATCATATATGGACTGGGCTCTAATTCATAAAATCTATCCCCAGACTTATTCTAGTATCTGCAGAGAATCTTTCTTTTTATGAAAGTTAACGTTTAAAACTAGAATCCATTTTTTTTATTCCAATATAAAAGAAATTGAAATTGAATGTCAGATAATTAGACATGGTACCTTTTAAACTATTTTTTATTTCATTGTTTTGTAATATATATTGGACATATTACGACATAGTTTTATGAAGTAAAATGATTTGATAAATAAGTAAATTGCAATTAATGCGGCAAATTTTGAAAAATTCATTTTCGTTCGTTAAGAAAAAAATTAAAACGATTCTTGTCCATCGATTTCTGACATTTTACAGTTTTTATTATATTACTAGCTGATCCGTATGGCAATGCCGAGCCCTTAAATAAACATGATATCTGCATGTTTTATATTTATAGCCCAATTTGTCTGAATTTATAATTTTAAATGAAAAAAATGCGAAAAAATATTGATTTTTAGTGGTAAAAGCGATGATAATGAAATGTTTAGTTTTTTCTCATAGGGTTTTTTAGTAGTTAAAAAAAAAAGATCGTGTTGTCCGAACTTAAATTTTTATCGGTTCTAAATACAACTATTTTAGAACTTGTATGAAAATGGTCTCGAAAAAATATTGATATCAAGTTGTAAATCAAATATTTTCTCTCTCTCTCTCTCTCTCTTTTTTTTTTTTTTTTTTTTTTTTTTTAACATTGCTTCCTTTAATATAAGACTTGCAAAAAACAAAATAGTCCTTATCGCCCGAAATCTAAAAAAAAATTAATATGTTTAACCCACAATTTTATATATTTTTTTAAAACGAATATATATATTTAAACGAAAAAATAGTGAAAAAATATTGATTTTTACTTCTAAAAATGCTTTTAAAAAGACATTTACTTGTTTTTCTTTCACGTCGGGTCGTTTCATAGTTAAAAAGAAAAAAAAATTATATATATATATATATATATAGTTTTTGTCGTCCGAACTCTTTTTAAGTTATATCGGTTATAAAAGTAACAATTTTACAGCTCATGCAAAACTTTCGTGGAAAAATATTGATATCTAGTTGTAAAAGAAATATGTTTTCGACTCGATTTTTTTGTTTTGTTTTTGCGACGGCTCCTGTAATATGACAAAAAAAATATTTCTCATCCTCCAAACTCCTTCAAATTTTAATTATTTGTAAATATAACTGTATAAAAGTCCTTTTTAAAATTTCATGAAAATGTATGTATAATTATTAGTGAAAATCTGAATGGAAACCGAGCAAACCCTTACCGAAACACCTCGCTTTTAAGCGCTTTCATCAAAACGTTCTCAAAAGTACGAAATATAATCGTCAGAACGTTTCGAAATTTTAGTAGGTCCTGCAAATTTTGTCCTCCGAGATGCTTTAAAAAGATTGTGCCAAAATACGGAAGTTTAGTCACTTTTTGCATAGAAAAAAGGACGTCTCCGGGAAGTGATCTACGGTCCAGTATTTTTTGAAACGTTTAAAATTCGTATTTTAGAAAACCAATTGCGCCATCGACGGGATAAAAATATTATCTTTAAATGCGTATTTTTAGTGATTCGGTACTTCTAAAATCGAGCCCTGAGTTACGTTGGCATAAAAGAGAAAAGTCGACTGCGAAAACGAATCTTTATGGGGTTTTATTCAAATATTTAACAACCATATTTTTCGATATGATTGCGGCATTTCAAACGTAAAAGTACTACTTTTAAGAATATTTTTTTCCGTTTTTTCAACAGTTAGTCATTCTTGTTCGTGCAAAAATGAGGTTTTGGTCATGTAGATCTTTAAAAAAAGTTAACTTTTTGATGAGTTTTTAATTAATATCTCGGCTAAGTATCAAAAAATAATTTTTTTCATCATCATGTGTGTCAGGAAAATTATTTGGACTATCCTGATATAAATTTCAATACCTCGGGCGCGGCATATTTTACCAACAAACACACAGGTAGACAGAGCGATCTGTTCTCTTTACTAGTACAGATTTACTATAACACTCATAACCAGATTCCCAGAAAGTTAATTAGTATAAGAAAACAATAAATATAATGTCATGACATATGGTAAGATAGCAATAAAACTGGCTATTTACATAACATTTTCATTAAAAAAAAATAAACTATTTAGGTTACTGAATATCCTATCCTTATTTTTATGAAATGCTACTAAAGAATCGTCCATAAAAATATATGTTAGTCATTTTGATCAGATTCATATAATTAAGAAAAGTAACACTATATGACAAAAAATGATTTAATGGTTGCTTCTCTGAAACATGTAAATGGAAATGGAACATTTAAATATTGAAACAATTAAATATTGACACACTCTGAAACATTTAATTGCGCAGTAAAAGACATTTTCCCCATATTTTTTATGATAAAGTTTATATGACTCTTTGTAAGAATATACTATTGATTTCTTAGTTTATTTGAAACAAAAAATTGTAAAATTGATGTTTTCATGTTTTTTCACAAAATGAATTGTACTGATTCCATTTAAGGTCAATGTTCATTTTAATTGAATAGTCAAAACATTAGAGTTAATAGCTAACTTTAAAGAAAATACAACTTAACCCTTAAATGCCTGACTTTTCAAAAATCATTGTAATAATGTTTTTCGGCTTTCTTTTTTTAAATAAATCATGGGAAAAATACTTAAAAAAAAATCATATTTTGTTTTAAGTATGGTTTACGGCTAAAAAACAGTTTGTTACTAATCGGGAATACTGGTCTTTAATTGAAAAAATAATCTTTCTTGATAAAATTCTATAATATTAAACAAACAAGAATTTTAGGAACTATAATAAGAAATAAATTTCACTTGCTCACTGCAGAACAAAATAGGGTATTTCGCAAGCTTCCAAACAAAACAAAAAGAACAAGTAGCAACAATTGAAAAAATAAATCTATCTTTCTTCTTAAACAGCGCAAGTGTTGCCATCTAAATGCTGGAAATCAATTTAATATTATTTACAGAATGTATTTTATTGGCAACATGAGGCATTATAGCTTCAATATTATTCTAATAGTATTTTTGACCCTAAATTGGGTATGTTGCCGAAAAGCAACACCCGGCATTTAAGGGTTAACAATGCAGAAATTTTAAGTATGCTCTATAATTTCACAGAAAGAATGTGTGTGTCAAGCTAAATTAGTCTTGTACGGAAAAGCATTTTTTTAGTTTTTACACATACATTTAAATTTTTTTTAACTCCGACGGTATTTAATTACTGTACAAAACGAGCCTTGAATGAAACGAAATATGTCGTTAAATTTGATCTTATGTTTTAAAGCTATATGGACATTTAAATGAAATGTCCTCCCGCATTGCTAAAAACAATTGAACGTCATTGCGCTATTACATTTTCAAAGAAAAAAATTGGATTGTTAAGAATCAACACTTTTAATTAATCATTTACAGTAGATTCTGGTAAATAACGATATAACTGTATGCAATTTACTAAAACTATCACTGAAAAATTATCTGTCTAAAAATGGAAGCATAATTAAAATCTGTCCATTAGAAATTTCTTAAAGGTTACTTTTCGTAAAAGAGTTCCATGGTTATAGAACTTTCCCCCATTATTCTATAACCAAACAACGTAGAAAGATATCTTATATGCTAAAACTTTTCCTGAAAAATTATCTAACTAACAGCACAAGTTTCATCCATTCAACAGAAAGTTTTAAAAAGGCTAATCTTTCATAAACAGATTCACAGAATTATAAAACTTTCCCCATAATTATATAAATAAAAAACGTATAACAATATGCCATATACTAAAACTATCTCGCTAACCAATTAACCAATGTTAATTTAAATTATCTTTCATGGTTGGTTTCTAAAATGCACTTCTTATCTCTTTGTCTTATATATATATATATATTGAAATAGATTTCCGTTGAAAATATTTTTGTCGATTTATGTTGTTTTGGGGAAACGAGAAAACTACTTAAAGGGTTAACAGCAAAATATTTGAATCAGAAACATGAATTTTTCGAACATAATCAAAGTATATGCAAATGTAAAAAATACACATGGAAATATACATTTATTGAAGAAATACATTCATTATACCTAAATGACTTTATCTTGACTCTACGTACCAGAAAATATAGGATTATTTATGCATGAATTGTTTTATCTTCTTAAATGATATAACAGATAATTTATTGTTTAAAATAAATTATTCCAATAAAGTGAAAAATTACAATAAATGATATCATTTTCGGAGGTTTCTTCATTAAATTTAACATTTTGTAATTTTTTTAAAATGATAGATTGTACTAGAGTTTTAAATATATTCCGGACAGCTGTTAACTAACATATTGAATACACTATACGATTAAAAATATTTTCAAAATTTACATATTCTTACAGTTAACAATAAACGATATTAAACACATATTTTTTAATAATCAAATACGATCGACTCACTTAAAATGATCAGCAAATTTAACAAGAATATTGCAGCAGTGCTGCCATTGTTAATTACATTTTTAATCATGCAGATACACGATACACTAAGAAGATATTATTTGAACAGGTTTTGAAAAGGTTTTACCTTGCGTGAACAATTCTATTTAAATTTCTAAACATGAGACAGGAACAATTGACAGACACTGTTCACGTTAGGCACCTAAAAGAAAAAAATATGCAAATGAGTTCCCAAAGAACTTAATTTTACATTTAGTAGCATGTATATATGTTCATCACGACAGCATTGTTTGGTATTTTAGCTGCAAATAAAATTTAAATAAAACTTTACCATCAGAGAAAAAAAAGTTGTGATTTTGTAATGAAGCGTGGTTTTTAGAAATCTACAATTACTATCTTTTGACTCATAATTTTGCTTATGGGGTCAAACGTCAAGTCAATCTTTAAAAAATTTCATCTTTTGAAGAAATTATATATGAAAGAGTAATAATGTATGAGCATTTTTTTAAGGAAACCGTACGATGTTTTCTATAAATACATTAGTTGTTAAAAAAAAATAGCACGTATTCTCAATATAAGTAAAAGTTAAAACGAGTATTTTAATTAGTTTACCTAAAAAGGCCAATAACTTTCTATATTTATAAATTGTCCTCAGGTTTTCTCTTGATGTACTTAAAATTTTCAAATCAAATCTGTACGGATATATAAATTGTAGCTATATATTAATTCTGAAACCAAAATTTGCTCTTTTTTCTAAAATGCAAAGGTAAAATGTTTTTCTAAAAAGAGAGAAGTTGTGGGTCGTGTCCTAAGCTATAGATTTGTTAAGGCAATGCTTCACCAATGAGCTACCGGGTACCACAAATAAATTTGCGGGAGTATGTTCTAAACAGGTACTCATTTTCTAATTTTATTTTAAAGTTTTCACGAGATTAGTTAAATATTATATATTACGTAATAGTTGCTTAAAAGGTTAACAGCAAAACATTTGAATCAGGAAGAATAAACTTTTCTAACATAGTCTAAATATATGAAAATATAAAAAATACACATGAAAATAAAACATTTATTAAAGAAATGCATTCATTAATCGTAAGTGACTTTACTTTAACTCTACGGGTTTGAAAACATGAGATTATCCTTATGTATATCGTTTTATCTTCTTAAATGATATAAGAGATAATTTATTGTTTAAAATATATTGTTTCAATTAAGCGAAAAAAATTTTTACTGATATCATTTTCTGATGATTCTTCAAACATTTTATGATTTTGTGTAAATTTTTAAAATTATTAAAGGTTTAAATATAATCAGTGTAGCAATTAATTAACCTAATGGACACACTACATTTATAATAAAATATTTTCTAAAATTCACATATCCTCATAGTTATTCGTAAATGATATTTAAAATATTTTTTTAAGTAATCAAATGGGATCGACTCACTCAAAAGGTATCAGCAAGTTTAATGAGATTATTCCAGAGGTACTTCCATTGTTACTTAAATTTTTAATCGTGCAGGCACATGATAAACTACGAAACCATCATTTGAACTGGTTTTGAAAAAGTTTTATCCCGCGTGCACAAGACTATTTAAATTTTCAAACATGAGACCAGGAACAAATGACAGCCACTTTTCAAGTTACGCATTCAAAGGAAAGAAATATGCAAATGAGATTCCTAAGGAAGATTTTACTTTTACATTAAAAAGTTTCATCACAACAGCATTGTTTCGTATTTTAGCTGAAAATAAACATTTTAAATATAAAATTACCATTAGAGACAAAAAGTTGCGATTTCGTTATGAAGCGACGCTTTTAAAAACACAATCATGATCTTTTGGCTAACAATTTCGCTTCTCGGGTCATACGTAAGTTTAATCTTTGCATATTTTAGAAAAAGTTTATATATATAAGCAATAATTCTGAGGGTTTTTAAGAAAACTGCAAAAGATTTCTATAAATACACTAGTTGTGAAAAAAATGTGTCAAGTATTCTCAAGATAAGTAAAAGATAAAAGATATTTTTAATTAGTTTACCTAAAAATTCCAAAAACTTGTTTTATTGTGCGTAGGAATTCATTTGATCTACTTAAAATGTTTACATGAAATCTTTACGGACGTTTAAATTGTAGCCAAATCTTAATTTTGAAATTGAATTTGTTCCTTTTTCTAATCCCCTAAGTAATACATATAGGCGGAGACTACATAAACTATCACCTCATCTAATTGAAGGTTTAAAACCTGGAATTAGTTAAAGCTCAATTAGCATATTAAAATTAAACTGGTCTACGAGGTCATATCTTTGTGGAAATCACTTTCAAACCCAATTTTGGAGGTTGATCGGTGCCATTTTATTTACTATTGTACTTTCCTTAACCCAGTTCTCCATGTTTTCATACTTTTCAGTGCGGAAAAACACAATGGAAACCTACCAATAAACCACTATAATTAGATCTGCAAGTGTTTTCTACCAGATATGACTTGGCAGATCAGTTGCATTTTAATATAAAAAATTTAACTAATCCTAGATTATCAGCCACCAACTTGATGAGGTGATGCTTTATGCAGCCGCCTCGCAGTCTAATAGGTAAACTCCAATGCTTTACATTCTATTTTATTTTAGGATTAGAATTTTTTTTCTAAACATAGAAAAGTGCCTGTTTGTGTCTTAAGTTATAGATTTGGCAACGCAATGCGTTACCAGTGAGCTATCGGGCATCATAAATAAAATGCCAATAGTATGTTCTAGCCCGATACTCATTTTAGGTAGATTTCGTATGAAATGCTACCTATTGGCGTCATTACTATGTTGTAATTTATGAAAAAGTTTTGCAGATCTACACCGATCATGACCCCTAGAACCCAAAACCACCCTCAGCAAAAAACTTTACTTATCTATCTATCTCTCTCTCTAAATATATATATATCACTTTCTTCTGGACACGATAACTTCCACAATTCTGCACAAATCTATTCCAAACTGATACATAAAATCAAGGGGTATAAAATCTCAGTCAAGTTCGTGAATGGGCAAAATCGAACCAAAGGGAAGGAAATAGGGAGGGGTTTTGTGAAAACAGAAAAAAACCCATAACTTCTTAATTTTTATACATATCAAATCAGTTTAAAGTTTTTATTACTTCTAAAAATAGGACCAAAAATTTATGTATCACAGATTTTTGATAAAATTAAAATTGGGCTCAAGGGGCGCAAAAAATAGGGTTTTTGGGAGAAAAAACAAATCATAACTTCGTCAATTCTCAAGATATCAAATCCAATTAATTTTATTATACATCTCCTTAATATTATCTACAACTTTTATATTCACAAATTTTTGATAGGACCAATTCGTACCGCAAAAAAAATTAAAAACGAAAACAAAAAAGGGGGGTGAAGAAGAAAATTTCCGTAACTCCGTCAATTCGCAAGATATAAAATCCCCATAAATTTCTCATATATCTTCTTAATATTGTCTTCAACATTTCTATAGACAAGTTTTTGATAGGACCAATTCTTACAGCAAAAACAAATAAAAAATTCATAGCAGTTGAAGAAAAAAATCATCTTATTAAGAATGTATTCAAATCCAAACTGCTTATTTTCTTACTCATTTTTAAATTAATTTTTGCTCTCAACCGCGTCCAATTGATAGATTCTCTTTTTCAGAAACTATATAATGAACCGTAATGATCGAGTTTTTGATAGAGGCAGAATATATTTTAAAACATGCTGTCAAAGTGGGCCTTTTGAATCGAATTTCCCGAAGCGGATTGTGTTGGAAATATCATCGTATTAAGAATGTATTCAAATTCAAACTGCTTATTTTCTTACTCATTTTTAAATTAATTTTTGCTCTCAACCACGTCCAATTGATAGATTCTCTTTTTCAGAAACTATATAATGAACCGTAATGATCGAGTTTTTGATAGAGGCAGTATATATTTTAAAAAATGATGTCAAAGTGTGCATTTTGAACAGAATTTCCCGAAGCGATTGTGTTAGAAACGAAAAATATTGCCCTACTGAGAAAATAATTGTTTATTAATCAAGTTTCAATTAACTAAAAGAAAAATAAAAACACATGTCGCTTATAAATCTTTTCAAAAATCACGTCAGCAAGTTTCGTATTTTTTCTATTAAAAATTAATCTGAAAATGTGTCGGAAAATTTCGAGTTGTTGAGCATGGAAAAGTATTTTTTTTAATACCGCCTTGATAAAACCAGCTATTACATAAAATTGAAATAAAAACTCATCAAAAGCGGTCAGATAAAACTGTTAAAGTAGACGGTATTTTTCGGTTAGCCGGTCGCCAATGTTATATATACATGGATATGGATATACAGATGTATATATATACATCTATATACATATACAGATATCTGCATACACATGTATGCATGTGTATATATACAATATATGTATATATACATATATATGTATGTATATCCATGTATATATAATACTGGCTCCCGGCTAACCGAAAAGTACCAAGTAGACTTATATCTTCTCATGATTTAATTTTTGTTGGTGCAATTAATATACTTAACTTCGAAATCTACCTCCGCCTGTAGGCCGGGTCGGCAGGGATTTTTTAAATTGCATTTGTATACATAGAGCTTTTAAGTTAGCATTAGATTAGTTAATTGTGAATCTTTTCGGGAAGATTCTAAGAAAGTAAAAACACCATTATGACATTAGTTTCTAATATTAGTCATTTTACCTTAATCAAGTGACTCTGAAAATGAACTACATTCCGCCAATCAATTGCTCCATTAATTTCCGATAAAGTGATGAATGGTTAAATTAATTATCAATGCTTGTTTATAGATTTTAACACATCCGAGACAGTGGATGCATATATGAATTTTTAAAAGAGGCATATAGAATTTGCTTGTGGTACCAGTAATAAAGAAAAGTAACATTTACATTATATAATCAGGTAATTTCCGGTATTAAAAAAGTAATTAACTGTTAAAAACAAAGTATTGCCAACTGAATAATATTCGTATGTTAGGTGCTAAGTCTCTCTATTCAAGATTTTTGAAAATTATAACACATAACAGCACATAATATGTCTAATAAAATAAAATAAATATATTTTTTAATAGTATCTTCGTCTGAACTTTAAAAACCTGATTTCAGTTTTCTGTATAAGTTTAAAATTTTCCTCAAAATGGATTTTTTAATCCATATTTCGAAATATTCTATGCATATAAATAAAAAAATTAAAAGGCATGAATATTTAACTCTGTGATTATTTTCATAACGGAATACGTTTTTAACCAGAAAATCACATCGAATTTACTGTGTATAATATTGTTTGAAAAGTGTATATCATTATGTAAATTTGTGTGTGATAGAAAATATCTAATTAAAAATTTAGAACGCAGGATCTCATCAGATTTGCTTAAATTCATAAAGATGCAGTTAAACCACTAAACTGTACAACAAAGTAAGTTTTAATGTAAGATTAAAGTAATTTTAAGTAAGTTTGCTCAAATTTTATAGAAATTATTGTGCAGTCTAATTTATAATTAAATTGAAAGGTAAAATAGGACATTTACAAATATATTATTAAACTATGCTGCATTACTAATTGAATAGTTTTACCAACTAAATATCTATTGTTTTGCTCATCATAAATAAAGAAACTTGGTTAAATTTTAAAGACATTTAAATTTAAAGATAAAATTCAACTCAATAGTATCGTTTATCATTTTTATCATTTATTTTTTACACAGTGTACAGAATATTATACCTTATTCGTCTTAATCGTTTGCATAAAATATCTTAGAAATAAAAAAGTATACCTGGGAATAATATTGTACAATGTTGAAATAAAGTGTAAGATTTTAGATGAAATAACAAAACTGATTAAATATTAGTTTCCATTGAAAATATTTACAGTCAAATGCCAACGTTTTGAGTATATTATTACATTGAACATTTTTGTAATGAAATGAAATTATTGGAAATATATTGATTTTATATTGGTAAAATAATATGAGAAATGTTGAAATGTTTTTTGTCAAACTTGATGTAGTTTTGATAGTTTGGTTGGTTGGTTGATTTTTGACGGCCAATTATCTGCTCGAGGGATATAGGCCCAGAGGAGGAATGCCCTTCGTGGGGGTCTTTCTAAGGGAACCTAACCCGTATTAACGCTTGGAAATCCAAGGTTCGAAGAAAACCACGAAAACTCCGAACGATTAGGCCGACGGGCGCGATTGGGATCGAACCCAACACCTCCCGTCTACCAGCTTCGAGAGCAGAACCTCTCGGCCACTGGTGGGGCTTTGATAGTTTGGATATCATGCCGAACGAGGTCTATTCTACTTTATCTCGTTCGGCATGATAGGAACATGAAGAAGTTGTATTTATTATACTATCTCTTAACATTTAATTTATAGTATCCTTAATTAATAGTTTTTTCTGTAATTCCTTATACTTTCGGATTTCGTCATTGCGAAGCGCCACCTGTCTATTATTGGTTTGGCTGCTCACTCAGCCGACCGGTGTAAATAGACCTAAATTTCCTGTACCCCTATTGGTTTTGTCCTCAGCGCTCCGGGTATCCAGAACAGTCGTATGTTTTGTTGTGGGCCGACCTTTTCAAGACCTGGCTGCTCACGAGTTTCCCAATGGTCGCCACTTAGCATACGGTTACTATGGATACGTGGCCGAGCCTGGGAGTTTTTCACCACTGTCATTTTAATTGAAAACCCTCTATTATTACTGTAGGACACTCTGTTCCACTGTTAGATTTATAAACGGTTTATTCACGATGCGCTCTACAACAACTCATCTCCAAGGCGGGGAGTTGCCTTGAAACTGGGCCAATTCAAAACATCACCATGTTCCATGCTCTAAGTTTTGGTAAAGAGCAAACATTCTATTGCTAGGACGATATTTCCTAAAACGTTGCCATAACAGATAAAATATAACATATACAAATAATTTTGGTTTGGTCTAAAGCATTTTTGTACGAAGTCAGGGTAAATTATTTAAATTCTTCAAAAAAAAAAAAAAAAAAAAAAACGGTGCGTGGTCTAATCGCTTTTAGAAATTTAAACGTTATTCTACACACAAATGACTTACAATCTCTAAGACTCCCAACGCTCTGAAGTTAAGGAATATGGAAATTAATTTCGAAACAAGATTTATGTTTCTTTTACATTTAAAAATCTACATCAATTTCCCATCTCTCTCTCTATATATAACAGCGATTTCTTTTTGTCTCAAAATTTTAAGGATAAAGAAGTTCTAAAGTTATAAAGGATAGTGATACTGATATGCAGCAGAGATTTTGGAAATGTTTAACATTGATATTTTGGTGTGAAACTCATGTATTTTAGGAAAAGAAACCCATTCTAAAATATAATCAACCTGCGGTAAATTTGAAATTCACTGAAATTTTATGAAAAATTCTTCTTTCTACTTTCCAATATAAATTGAAGTAAAGTTTCAAAAGTGAAACAACTTTACATATTAAAAAGTAATATTTTTCAAGGAAAATTTAATTAAATTTATAAAAAAGATAAAATGCAGGTCTTTTAAAAATAAGTTATAAATAACTGATTTTAAAGAGGAAAAAATGCAAATATTTAATAAACGTAACTTTATTAAGAAAATATCTTTTGCGGCATTATATGATACTTTTTTTCATTGTAACTTAAAAAATATGTTATCGTTTTCCTTGATACTTTTATTTGATAAGTAGTTTTCAAAATATTTATCTTCCGTGCACTGACCCATATTCGAAATTCACGCACAACTCTAGAAACAATTTACTGAGATCATAATTTGTAGACATCTTGAACTGTAGAAATATGGAAATTTGTTTTCTAAACAAAATTAAATTCTTTCCCGTTTAAAAGGCTGTAAATTATGTCCCTTGCAGGAACTTCTATGTGTTTCAAGCTGCTAAGGATAAAGAAGTTTTATGGAGATAAAAACGTTAGTGATATGCAGCAGGATTTCGAAAACGCACAACTGTTATTAGGTAGCTTTCATTACAAAAAGTCCTTCCGGCCAGTGCCGGGAGGAAGAGGTAGCTTTCATAATCCTTATTTTAAAAAAGCCAAATTATATCATTCAAACACACGAAGCTCAATTTAGTGGAAACCGAATATAGGAGATTCAATACTAATTTTTATCAATATAATGAATGAGAATTTCGCGAAATTAGTCAGCTTTATCCAAGCTGCTTTTCATTAAAGTAACATATATTTGGCTGCCAAATTCGGCAATTTCTTAAAGTGCCTGTCATTTTAAGACAACATGGCGGATGAGGCTAAGCAGTGAACTTGGTCGAGACCTTAGTAATTGCTGTGCACATGCTCACTCACATCGGAATCGGTTAATATATAGGAATGCTGTCACATGCAAAAAATCAGATTTTTCAAAATGTCACCCACAATAGAAATTGAAACTGCTATATCTGAGCCATTTTTTAAGGTAAAGACAAACAAAAAATGCTCCTGAATCCTTATATCAAGGTCAAATACTTAAGAAAGAAACCTTTTTCAATTTCTAATTTTTTTGCACCTCACTTTAAATATATATATATTTTTTAATTTAATGGTCGCCATTTTGAAACAAGATGGCTGATGAATCTGGCCAGCGAACTTGGTCGAGGTGTTGATGTATACTATCCACATGCCTTCTTACATCGAAATAGGCGAATACGTGTGTTATCGCGTGACAAATACAAGATCGTTTCAAAATGTTAGCCATGCTAGAAATTCAAAGTGCTATAAATCAACCATTTTTTAAGATATAAACAAAAGAACAGATTTTCAGAAACAAAAACTGCTCCGGAATCTTTGTATCAAGGCTAAACACATAAAAAAATCTTTTTCATTTTCCAATTGTTTAATACCTCATTTTGAATTTTAAATTTAATTTTTTTTAAATGGCAACCCTTTTGAAACAAGATGGCGAATGAAGGTGGCCAACGAACTCGGTCGAGACATTGGTTTGTACTATGTACAGACTAAGTTACATCCAAATAGGTTCATAATTACGCCTGTTATCGCGTGACAAAAATCAGGTCGTTTTAAAATGTCAGCCACAAGAGAAATTCAAAATGCTATTACTCAGCCATTTTTTTAGATATAGACGAAAGAAAAACTGTTCCGGAATCTTTGTATTAAGGTCAAACACATACAAAAAAAAAATCTTTTTCACTTTCCAATTTTTTGTTATCTCATTTAATTTTTTTTTTTAATTTTTTTAAATGGCCGCCATTTTGAAACATGATGGTGGATGAAGTCGGCCAACGAACTCGGTCGAGATATTTGTATGTACTATGTACACACCAAGGTACATCCAAGTCGGTTCATAAATACGCCTGTTATTACGTGAGAAAAATCAGGACGTTTCAAAATGTCAGCCACGCTAGAAATTCAAAATGCTATAACTCAGCCATTTCTTAAGATATAGACGAAACAAAAACTGCTCCCGAATCTTTTTATCAAGGTCAAACACATAAGAAGAAAATATTTTTTCAATTTTTAATTTTTTTGTACCACATTTCAAATTTAAATTTTTCTTAAAAATTTAAATGGCCACCATTTCTAAACAAGATGGCGGATGAAGCTGGCCAAAGAAACCAGTCGAGACATTGGTATGTACTATGTATAAACGAAGTTACATCCAAATCGGTTCATAAATACGCCTTTTATCGCGTGACAAAATTCAGGACGTTTCAAAATGTCAGCCACGCTAGAAATTCAAAATGCTATAACTCAGCCATTTTGTAAGATATAGACGAAACAAAAACTGCTCCGGAATCTTTGTATAAAGGTCAAATACATAAGAAAAAAATATTTTTCCATTTTTAATTTTTTGGTACCACATTTCAAGTTTTAAAATTTTTTAAAAATTTTAAATGGCCGCCATTTTGAAACAAAACGGCGGATGAAGCTGGCCAACGAACTCGGTCGAGACATTGGTATGTACTATGTACACACCGAATTACATCGAAATCGGTTCATAATTACGGGAGTTACAGTGTGACATAGGTCAGATATATATATATATATATCAACTTTTGAACGGAGGGTGGTTTCGGGGTCTGGGGGTCATGGTCGATGAAAATATACCAAAATTTTTTGAAATCGCTTTCCTCCGAACGGCTGCAATAGGTAGCTTTTTTGTAAAGAAAGCTACCTAAAAGCTACCTATTGCAGCCGTTCGGAGGAAAGCGATTTCAAAAAATTTTGGTATATTTTCATCGACCATGACCCCCAGACCCCGAAACCACCCTCCGTTCAAAAGTTGATATATATATATATATATCCATATATATCCATATATATATATATATATATCTGATCTTTGTCATACTGTAACTCTCGTATTTATGAACCGATTTGGATGAAACTCGGTGTGTACATAGTACATACAAATATCTCGACCGAGTTCGTTGGCCAGCTTCATCCGCCATCTTGTTTCAAAATGGCGGCCATTTAAAAAAAATTTAAACATTTAAAATTTGAAATGTGGTACCAAAAATTTTAAAATTGAAAAATATTTTTTTCTTATGTGTTTGACCTTGATACAAAGATTGCGGAGCATTTTTTGTTTTGTCTATATCTTAAAAAATGGCTGAGTTATAGCACTTTGAATTTCCAGCTAGACTGATATCTTGAAACGACCTGATTTTTGTCACACGATAACAGGCGTATTTATGAATCGATTTGGATGTACCTTGGTGTATACATAATACGTACCAATGTCTCGACCGAGTTCGTTGGCCAGCTTCATCCGCCATATTGTTTCAAAATGGCGGCCATTTAATTTTTTTTTTTTTTTAATTTTGAAATGTGGTACCAAAAAATTGATAAGTGAAAATTATTTTTTTATATGTGTTTGACGTTGATACAAAGATTCTGGAGCAGTTTATTTTTCGTCTATATCTTAAAAAATGGCTGATTTATAGCACTTTGAATTTCTAGCGGGGCTGACATTTTGAAACGACCTGATATTTGTCACGCGATAACAGGCGTATTTATGAACCGATTTGGATGTACCTTGGTGTATACATAATACGTACCAATTTCTCGACCGAGTTCGTTCGCCAGCTTCATCCGCCATCTTGTTTCAAAATGGCGGCCATTTAAAATTTTTTTAAAAATTAAAAATTTAAAATGAGGTACCAAAAAAATTGGAAAATGAAAAAGATTTTTTTGTATGTTTTTGACCTTAATACAAAGATTCCGGAACAGTTTTTGTTTCTTCTATATCTAAAAAAATGGCTGAGTTATAGCATTTTGAATTTCTATTGTGGCTGACATTTTGAAACAACCTGATTTTTGTCACGCGATAACAGGCGTATTTATGAACCGATTTGGATGTAACTTGGTGTGTACATAGTACATACCAATGTCTCGACCGAGTTCGTTGGTCAGCTTCATTCGCCATCTTGTTTCAAAAAGGCTGCCATTTAAAAAATAAAAATAAATTTTAAATTTAAAATGAATTATCAAAAAATTGAAAAATGAAAAAGATTTTTTTTATGCGTTTGACCTTGATACAAAGATTTCGGAGCAGTTTTTGTTTCGTATATATCTTTAAAAATGGTTGAATTATAGCACTTTGAATTTCTAGCATGGCTCACATTTTGAAACGATCTGATATTTGTCACGTGATAACACGCGTATTCATTAACCTATTTCGATGTAAGAAGGCATGTGGATAGTATATCGTAAAGTCTCGACCAAGTTCGCTGGCCAGCTTCATCAGCCATCTTGTTTCAAAATGGAGGCCATTAAATTAAATAAAAAATTATATTTAAAGTAAGGTGCAAAAGAATTAGAAATTGAAAAAGGTTTCTTTCTTAAGTATTTGACCATGATATAAGGATTCCGGAGCATTTTTTGTTTTGTCTTTATCTTGAAAAATGGCTCAGATATAGCAGTTTCAATTTTTTATGTGGGTGACATTTTGAAAAATCTGATATTTTGCCTGCGACAGAACTTGTATATATCAACCGATTCCGATGTGAGTGAGCCTGTGCACAGGAATTACTAAGGTCTCGACCAAGTTCATTCGTTAGCCTCATCCACCATGTTGTCTTAAAATGGTAGGAACTTCAAGATATCGCCGAATTTGGCAACCAAATATAAGTTACTTTAAATAATAGCAGCTTGGATAAAGCTGACTAATTTCGCGAAATTCTCATTCATAATGATTTAATATTGATAAAGATTAGGATTGAATCTCCTATAATCGGTTTCCACTAAATTGAGCTTCGTGTGTTTGAATAATATAAGCTTGCTTTTTAAAAATAAGGAATATGAAAGCTACCTCTTCCTCCCGGCACTTGCCGGAAGGACTTTTGTGTTTATTCAAATAGTCTTGCTTAAACGAAAGACTCATCATCTGCCAGATAAACTAGCTACAACATAATTAACATATTTTATTATTTTAGGTAAAATATATCTCAAACCTCGGATTTGCATAAAATTTGGAAAATTGAAATATTTTTATGATCTAGATTTCAAAGTATCTGGGATAAAGTTCCTAGATGAAATGACATCTAAACTCTAAAAAACGTCTTAAGAAACGAGATAACTTGAGTTTATGTTTTATTAAATTAGCAGCAACGTATCTGGGTCACGCAAACATTCAATTTTCTAAAGCATTTCAGAAACTGTTCAGGAAACATTAAATTTCCTTATATTTATTTTTCATTTTTGCTTTTCTCTAAATGAAAATAATAATTTTACTTTTTCAGTGAATTTAATCATAACAAATACAATCATAAGACGAAATTCAATATTCCACATTAATGCAATCATAAAATACACAATATGAAGTTTAGAAAGCTCACTATTTTACTTAAAAGGCGACAAAGACAATAATATAAATGTTAAAAGTTAAAAATATAAATTTTATTTAAATTTCCTAGTACGATGATGTATCAATAAGTTTTTGCACTTATATAGAAATAATTGAGTAAAATTTATGAAATTTGCACATTTCCATTTTTCTTCCTACAACTGTTCTTTTCTATATAGTCAGTGTGCACAATGACACTTTTGTGCAGCCGATATTTCAAAGAGAGGGGAAGGATGTATTCCAGGAGGTGCGATAGTAAAACCAAGGGAAGTCAATTTTTTAACTTTTACCAACCCCCACATGTGACATATTTTTGGAAAGGCTTGTAACCACTTATTCATGCTATGCATCTCCTGAGTCCCTCCTCACAAATTTATCCTCCGGGTGGCACTTTTCTAAATATTGCGTACATCATTCATGTCCCCCGCGGGGCAAATTTGTGGGAGGGGGTGGGAGGTGCAGAGCATGAATAAGTTATCACACGCCTTTCTAGCAATATGTCACACGTGGCGTCGGTTAAAGATAGAAAAATCACCTTTTTGGGGTCTAATATCCAACCTCCTGGAATACATCCTCCCCCCTCTCTTTGAAGTAATATTTGCAGAAATGTCTTACTGCGAACGGTGACTATATAGAAAAGAACTAATACAATGTGTACAATTTCATAAATTGCACTTAATTATTTCTATGTGAGAGCGGAAACTTATTGATACACCCTCTTACTTTCGGCCTCCAATCCAATTGGTCATCGTCAGGGAATATTTTCATTAATTGCTGTTTCATTCATTCAAATACGTCACTTCGGTTTCTTAGAACGAAAATACTAGAGAATTTAAATAAAATGTATATTTTTAACTTATAACATCTATATTAATATTATCTATGTCACTTTTTAATTAAAATGAGATTTTTTAAAATGGTGAGCTTTTATAAGTTCATATTGTGTATTTTCTTAATCATAACATTTTGTTTATTTGAGGTGTATCACAAAACATAAGTTTGTTTAATAAATGGAAATTATCCTGCGTGCACAAGTGCGTTTTAGAAATTTAAATATTATTTTAGAAACAAAATTTGTGACACTATCCCAGGCAGACCCATAAAACGAAAAAATATGCAGAGTAGTTTCCTAGACAAAATTTTCATTTTCTTTCTATTCTAAAAGGCTGTATAAATATTTCATTTCGACGGAGTCTGAAGAAGCTTCTTTTCGTTTCAAAGCTCTAAGAATAAAGACGTTTCAATGGAGAAAAAGATAGCAATATTGATATGCAGTAGATATTTTGAAACAGTTCAATCGTAATTTTGTCTGTGAAATCCATGCTCTAAAAGAAAAGAAATGTATCTATATGATAAACAACCTGCGGAAAATTTAACATTTACTATAGTTCTGTGGAACTTTCTTCTTCGTATCTTCCAAGGTAGAATTAGTTAAAGTTTAAAAGTATAACACATTTCTTCGCTCAGCAGTAATCTATTTAAATGAAAATTTTCATTCAATTTATCTCAAAGAAAGAAAGACTACGTTCGAAGAAAAACCTTATACATAAATTAATTCAAGTATTATTTACCAAAATCATTTATATACATACAAAAAATATATAACTTGAATGCAAAAAAGTTATTGCAACAATGCTTAAAATATTTTATTCTAGAAACTCTAATTTACGAAATATATAATCATTTATGTTTTAGTAATTTCACAAATTTAGAAATCGTTAATTTTTTTTTATAATCACTTCACCTTTATTTATATACAGACTCATTTTAGAGACTGAAAATAATTCTAGCAGCAAATGACTGCTATTATGTAGACTTCTTAAAGTGAAAAGAATTATAAAAAATAATTTACTACACAATATTTTTAATGCTTACATTTAAAATATTGCATAATTAAGTATTTTAGTCAAATTCCACATAAACGCCTTTTTTTTCAACGTTAGGAGTGTAATGAAGATCTAAAGGTCTAAAACCTAAAGATAATGCTATTCAACCGAAATTTAAAAGTGTCAACCAGTGAATTTGTAGATAATATCAACAATCTTTATAAAAAGAAAAGCCACATGTAAGACAGTCAGTCTGCGGTACATTTCAAATTTATACTAACTTTCTGAAAAATACCTCAACGGAAAATGAATAAAAGTTTTAAACGTTTTTAAACACCTATATTCGTTAGTGAGTAATGTAGTTAAATTTTTTAAAATAAAATTTGTCAAAAAGAAAAAGCACGACATTTTTTAAAAGATATCAATATTTTATGAAATCGGTGTCGATTAAATGTGTACCAAGCTTGCTTCGGAAATAACCACTCAGGTTTCTTTCTTATTCTAACCACCTAGCCAAGAGATATGTCATATAACACCTCAGGGCCCACGAACAAAAAAGTACTTTAAGTCTGCCGGACATAAAACTTAATGGGCTATAACGCGTCAGTATTTAGTTTATTTTTGAAGATAACCCTTATTCTAACCATCTGACCAAGACATATGCCATATAGCACCTCCGTGAACATGAGCAAGAAAGAAGACTTGAAGTCTGCCAGACATAAAACTTACTGTGTTGTAGCACCTCAGCATATAGTTTAGTTTTAAAAGACAACACTTAAATAAATGATTTCATATGTAGTAGGGGAAGAAAACAATTGGCAAGCTTAGAAATAAACATAAATTTAATAGGAAATTATTTATTGTAACAATGCTTAGATTATTTTACTCAAAAAACTATTTATAAAATGCATATAAATTTCGTTTTTTTCCTCTGATTATATTTCTATTATGATGTTTAAGGTGGTTATGATGCTCTGTATATAACTGTGTATTCATCTGACTTCTCATATGCAATTAAAACGCATTTCCCAGTAACGAATTTTGTTCTAAGCTGCAAAACAAGAGTCATCATGATCAATTTTATGTTTTAATAGGATATTTTACGTGATACATTATTTTATGCTAAAAGGTTCATAGTGGGAAATTGCGTAACTAGGCAATTTAAACACACTCCCTATAGTCCATGCATTAGGGAATTTTACCTAGCAAAATTAATGGTATTACTGGAAATCGGCTTTCTAGACGTTTTTTGGGTCGCTGAATCCGAATTTGTAACTTCCCACCAAAATTTCCCCCGGCAACCTCCCCAAATTTTGGTAACCGCCCCCCCCCCCCCAAAAAAAAGGTTTTTATTAAAAAAATCAATTTTTTATTGTTTTAGAGAAAAAGTGTCTAGACATTCAGAAAGTAGATAAAATTTCCAACAAATTAGATATATGACATTATGACTTAGGATGAAGGAGAAGGGGGATCTGCCTCGGAACATGTGCGCGGTGCTGCGTAAATGAAGTTGCGCAATTCCACTTAACCACTCACACGTTTACATTCGCCCTCCCATCTCCCCTCCGAACTTTCTCTATAAGGTTTACTTTAAGATTTCTGGGTCGCTGAATCCGAATTTTCCACTTTCCACCAAAAATCCCCCCCCCTCCCGAAACCCCCTCCAAATAGTTGTTTTTATCCTAAATTTCTTATTGTTTTAGGGGAAAAGCATTACGAAATTCAGAAACTACACAAAATTTGCAACAAATAGGATGTATGACATTATGAATTAGGATGAACGGGGAGGGTGAGGGCTGCCTCTGAACGTGCCCTGCGGCTCTACGTGCACTAAATTATGAAGTTCAGGCAATTGGGGATTTTATCTGGCAAAATTGATACTAGTTCTGGATTTCAACTCACTTTATGTTTTTTGGGTCGCTGAATCCGAATTTGTAACTTCCCACTGAAATTTCACCCGGCAACCCCCCCCCCCAAAAAAAAAAAAGAAAATTGATTTTTTGAAAAAATTTGGTTTTTGAGAAAAGCACAGGCAGCCCCCTCTCTCTCCGTTTATCCTACGGCATAATGTCATATATCCTATTTGTTGCAAATTTTGTCTAGTTTCTGAATTTCGTAATGCTTTTCCCCTAAAACAATAAGAAATTTAAGTTAAAAACAACTATTTGGGGGGTTTTCGGGGTGTAAAATTTTGGGGGTAAGTTAAAAATTCGGATTCAGCGACCAAAAAATCTTAAAGTAAACCTTATAGAGAAAGTTCTGAGGGAAGATGGGAGAGCTAATGTAAACGTGTGAGTGGTTAAGTGGAATTGCGCAACTTAGTCCACGCAGCACTGCGGCGCATGTTCCGATGCAGATCCCCCCTTCCCCTTCATCCTAAGTCATAATGTCATATATCTAATTTGTTGAAAATTTTGTCTACTTTCTGAATTTCTGGCTACTTTTCCCCTATATCAATAAAAAAATGGAATTTTTTAATAAAAACCTTTTTTGGGGGGGTTTTCACCAAAATTTAGGGGTGTTGCCGGGGAAAATTTTGGTGGGAAGTTACAAATTCGGATTCAGTGACCCAAAAAACATCTAGAAAGCCGATTTCCAGTACTACCATTAATTTTGCTAGGTAGAGTCCCTATACGGTCTATATTGCCCGGACTACTACGAATGAATTTCTTTCAGAACATGAGAATAAATTTCGCTCAAATCTTCAGAATGAGCTTCTGCCAAGTACAATTTTATTATTTGATAAAATAAATCGAGTGATATTTTTTTTAATATTAGAGTACAAGGAAGAAATTTCTCAGATCTTCTGGACATGATCAAATTATGTATCGAAGAAAAAAAAGTATTATAAGATTTAGTATACATGTAGTATATAGACTGATAAGTATTTTTATGCTAGTAGCACCTCTGGTATAATATTGCAAAAATACGCAATTTAAACGCGCATCCCGAAAACGAATTTAGCCAAACTTTTTCCGAAGAAAACTTCCACTGTGGTCAAATTTAAATGTTTATAAAACATTTCTCAAAATAGATTTTTTTTAAATGCTAAAAAAATTGCTGTTTTTAAATGCTAGTGCTAAGTTACGCTGGCGATAAGTTGCATATCTACGCAGTTTACACTCACTTCCTACGAACGTATTTAATTATTCAAATTTATGTTTTGATAAATATTTCCATGTGAATCATGACATATTTTTTGCACTATAAACGCCACTGAAAAACTGCATAACTAAAATTTTAAAGTTATTTTTGAAAACATTTCCTATCACACTCCCAATTTAAAATTAGTTAAATCAAATCCATCTCAACTTTCTTTAACGCAGATAATATCTACTGTCAAGAAATATATAACCTAAAATTAAATAACGTTGATTTTGTTTGTTTTACTATATGTTTGCACCCAAGTAAAACACAGGTATGACAGTTCCAACTTAACTTTTGTGTGTGTTTATATCGTACCCTATTTGAAAATACGTTTTTTTTTTTTTTTTTTTTTTTTTTTTTTTTTCATTCTCTTTCTAAAGATTTGAACTCAAGTTCTAAATAGTTCAACAAAACAATAGTTTGCCTTCTATTACTATAATTCTATTTAAATAGAAGTTAATTTTTCCAGATGAAGATTTATTTAACTTTATGGTGTCAACGTAGAAAATTTAATGTGCAGTTGCATAATTTTTATTCTAATATTAATGCGTTGCTTCCATGTTATTGAAAAAAGTTAATTAGGTTTACAATAGAATTTCCTCTACTGAAGATGATGTACGTACATGTTCTTTTACAGGAACACACAAAAAATCTCAGTACATTATGGTCAACGGGGGAAAATCCTCTGAGGATGATTACATGCTACTTGAAATAATATCAAACTTAAATGCATCACTGGTGTAAACTACAGCATACTTTATATGAAATATGGAATAAGTAGTATCTATAGTTTGTTTACAGAAATGCACAAAGTAATTCCGATATATACTGATCACTAGCGAAAAATCTTTGCATTGTATTTCTTTGAATTTAGCCAACGTAAAATATAATGAAACTTATATGCAATAGGTGCACAACAATGTGCTTTCTATAGATTCAGGATGGTGTAGCATTTATTTCTAATTTAGAGTAACAAACAAAAGAATTTGGTTATAGTGCTGACTATAGCGTTTATACCGTAGTATTTTAAAATTTTTAGTATATTATATGGTGCGTATCTCTCTATATAAACCTCAGTGTTTGAGTGCATGTGTTTATGCAAATGTACAATTTTTGGCCCATTTGCAATAAACTTGATAAGAATACGTTTTAACTAAGGGTAAAACTTCGGTCTACTTCAAACTTTTCTCAAAACATTCTTTACACCTTTTTTACACAACCAGCCATAATTTATCTTTATACAATTTTTTTAATGCAATTTTTTATTTCTTGCTGCTCGGAAAAGAAACTGCATATAAGCAACATTTTTCTTTGCGAATAAAAATTTAGACTCATCCGATATATTTTGACAAGCGAAATTGACACCATTCTGAAAAAATAATGCGCATTTTTCATATATAAAATTTTAAAACTTTACCATAAATGCATTAAAATGACATTGTGCCTTCATTTAATGTATTTGGAATTAAAACAACTATTACAATACAGACATTTCAATTTGAAGCAAAAAATTTAAAATAATAATTTGCTAAATATGACATCATTTGTAATCAGTCGAGTGCAGTCTGAATTCAAACCGACTCTAAACAAACAGTTGCTATGTTTTATTTTCTGTTTAGTATGTCTAAATTGTTTTCCTACCGCAGCTGTATCTTACAGTTATACCTTATAGCTAAGTGTTTTAATACTTTAGATACAATGGTAACATTTCTATTCTTAGTAGTATCACTGAAGTGAATGATTATGTAATATAGTTTTATAAGGGAGATTTATTTTTCATTCACAAAACTATAAACCTATTTAATCACGATAGCATCGGTACACACTTACATTTGTTTCAAAGTTTCAAAGATAAAGAAATACTAAAGAGATAAAGCAAATAGATATTTATATGGATCACAGACTTTCGTAAATTTTAAGCGATATTGTGTCTATTGTATCAATCTCATTAAGTCATTGGTAAAATAAACAACCCGCAGCACATTTAAAATTTGCTTTGTTTTCACGAACAATTCTTTGTATCTTCCATGAGAAAGCAATGCGAAGTTCCAAAAGTAAAATGTTCATATCAATTATGTTGTCGTGTAACTGAAGGAAATAGATTAAAATGAACCGTTTATAGAACTTGTTTTAAAAACTCTTTTCTTTGATAGCAAATATGGGATTCATGAATCACGTGAATTCATGTTTCGCCATACGTAGGTTCTGAATCATGAGTGTTTTCTTATTTTTAAAATAACTAAAAAAAAGCATTGTAGGAGAAAAATTTAAGTTAATTTAATTATTTACTTATATACCTGCTTTGGTTGAAATAGATATAACAAGTAAGTACAACAACGCCAAGTATCCATGTACGATTCCTGGTCTTGACATTTTTCGCTCTGTTGGAATAAACGCCAACTGTGCTACTCCATCCTCGAATATGATTTAATCCAGTTGGGAAAAAATATTCGTTCCCTTCATTATGACCTAATACATAGTATACAGGAGTTTCCGTGTTAAAACACACTATCATCATGTAAATGCTATAGTTATAGCTCGGATGAATGAAACTGGCGCTGCAGTTCGCAGCCAAGTCCAACAAATAAGTGTGAATTATGTCAGCCAGGTATCGTCCGAATAGCCTAACAGGTAAGGCATTGGCACGGCATGCCAAGTATCCATGTTCGATTCCTGGTCTGTACATTTTTCGCTCTGTTGGAATAAACGTCAACTGTGCTACTCCATCCTCGAATATGAATAGATATAACAATTAGAAAAAGTTTCAAATATACTGTACTTATACTTAAGGCTGCTCGTCACTCAGTTTTCGAATTCCGCTTGGTAATGTTAAGTCTGTGACCGTTTGATGTATTCTTATTTTTAAAATATCTCCTCGGGATATTAATTTTTATTTCTGTTTTATGTGTGCTCGAAACGAAGTCTCTTTTTTTCTTAGTTTTCCAAATATTTCTGAAATCCGTGCTTAATTTAATATTTTACGTGTTTAAAGCGAAAGATCTAGGAGTAAAACTTTAACATTTCATATAAAATGAAGCATAGATTTTAGAAATAATTTTAGAATTTAGAAATAATTTTAGAACTTAGAAAAAAAGAGAGATCCTTTAAGAAGAGTACACAGTAAAAAGAAGTTAAAAATATTAATTACCCAAAGAGATAATTTAAATATAAGAATGCATCAAATGCCCATAGAATTAACATTACCGAGGAGAATTCGGAAACTGAGTGACAAGCAGCCTTAACTTAAAAAATAACAAATTACTAATTTCATAACTGTATGTATTCATGTTTTTTACCCGACTGAAAAGAAGGGTTATGTGTTTCACGCCTATCTGTGAATGTGGATTTCTTTATACCCTCGAAACATTCCAACGGCTGGATGAATTTTAATGAATGAGGTATCTATCGATTCGTCTTAACGGCCCGATGGTTATAGACTATGTTTTGTTTTTATAAATTTAAAATGGTGGCCATAAAATACAAAATGGCGGTAGAGACGAAAAATAAAATTTACGCACCCTATTGAGTGGCATATCACTGGATAGTTCTTTCAAAATGAAGACGATGTTTCATTGACTATTTTACAGCCAGAAGCTCCGTTAAAATATTATAAAACCTGGAAGTTATGTATGTATTGCGGATCTCTAGCTTTACTGCAACTCTAACCATCATAGACATCTATAGACTTCATAAAACAGTGTTTATAGATAGGAACTAACAATTAAACACAACTTAAAAGTCATCAATACAAGCAAATAAAAATAGGTAAGTAATATAAATAATAATAAAAAAATATTTTAAGTCAATTCCTACTTAGGTTAATAAGAGAAATTTTTTTCTCCCATTCTTCTTTTCTCTTGAGTGGCGCTTAAAATGCCTTGATCAAGAAAAGGTCTTTCTCGGTTTTAAAATACGTTGATCAAGAAAAGGGCTCTTTCGATTATTGAAAATCAATTAATTTAATTTTAATGAATTAATATTTTAAATAATACTGGATTAACATCAAGTTTCATCCATTACAAGTTTAAAAAAAAAAAAAAATTATTTGAGTTTGATAGGATGAATAATAAGTATTTTATTAACGATTGAAAATTTGAACAAGATATGTATAACGAGAGTGTGAGCTAATAGTAGGAATTGAAAAAAAAATAGTTCCACATTGATGAGAAATAATTAATTAGTTCGCTTTTTAAGTAGTCGGCTTTTTTTATTTTTTAAATTTAATTGTTTATTTATTATTCTTGAAAGCCCACACATACAATACTGATCTAATAGTGTTTTTTACCGAAACTAAGGATAAATTATTTGAAAAATTTTTAAAAGAATATCCTTGCGTGCAGAAATGTGTTATACAAAATTAAATAATATTCGAGAAACAAATGACTGGCACTATTATATGATGTAAACAAATATGGAAATTAGTTTTCTAACCAAATTTTTTCCGTTCCCTTTTAAAAGGCTGTATAAATGATCCATTTTGGAAAATTTCTGAAGGTTTTTATGTTTGTCTCAACTCTAAGGATAAAGGAGATTTAAAGGGCTAAAAGCTAACGATTAAGAAATGCAACACAGATTTTGAAAATGGTCAACTTTGATATTTTTATGAAATTCAGGTCCTCGATGAAAAGAAACGCATTCTGTAATATTAAAACCTGAGACAGTTTTAAAATTTTGTGTAATTTCATGAATAATTCTTTATATTTTCCAAAAGTTCCAAAAGTGAATCATGTTAAATGATGGTATACTTAAAGAATTTTTTAATAAATTAAATCTGTTTAAAACAAGAGCGAATCTTTTAGTAGTGTCAAGAATAATAGGGTACAATCATTAGGAATACTATATTCAATTAAATAGGAATGGTTTCCAGGTAAACGGAAATAATTTAAAACTTTATAGCAAAAATTACTTTTTATAATACGGTTATTCTGCTTTTAATCCTTTCGAGGGCGGTGTCCTTAAAAAAGGACACAATTTTAATTCCAAAACTGGCAAACAGCACGAAGAATATTTAATTAAAATTTTCCTTTTGTAATGTACGTGAAAATAAACAAGTTCATATTTTCTAATAAATTCCTTTATAAAATCTGGTCTTAGTCTATTATTTTATCAGTTTATAAATAGAATTACGCAGCGCCGGAAAGGGTTAAGTAATTCGTAACAATATTCTGATTAATGTTAGAAAGTGTTTCATAAACTATACCTCATGCATTATTTTTCATTCTCGTGTGTTTTCATTCTCTCATAGTGCTTGCAGTTTTATTGGAATTTCTTTCTAAAATCAATTTTTTTTTTTTTTTTTTAATGAAAAAATATATACATGATTTATTCTCATATACCAAATCAACGATGCAATTTGGTTCGTTATACAGGTTGAATCTCTTTATGATGTTTTCAGTTTGATGATAATTCGATAAATGTTCATATTACTGAATTCTAGAATATTTTTGTACTATTAATGTGCTGAAGTCCAGGATCCCCAAGTAATAATACTGCTTGCTACATTTTTGGATATCTATGTGAACTCAGAAGCATAATTCAAAACTTTACAAATAACCTATTAAAAAATCATTATACTTTTATTTTAAAAAATTGCATTAAGTTTTAGGCTGTATTTTAGAAATTTAAACATTATTCAGGAATCAGGTGACTAACACCTAAGTAAAATCCCTGAAGAGAATAGAAATGAAATATAGTTTTCTAAACAAGATTATTTTTATTTTCAATTCAAAAATCAGGATTCATATTTCATCTTGACAACATCAGTAAACACCTCATTTTATGTCAATGTTTTAAGAAAAGAAGTTCTGAAGGGAAAATGAAAGTAGATATTTATGTCGAATAAAGGATTCTAAAATGTTCAACAATGATTTTGTCTATGGTGTCATTGGCTATATCGAAAAATGCCATTGGTAAGATAAAAATCTGCAGCACATTGAAAATTTGCTTCTGTTTCGCGAAACATTCTTCATGTCTTCCATGGACAAATGATGTGACGATTCAAATGGGAAATATCTTTATAATGTTAAGTGTATCTGAAGGAAAAAAAACTTATTTTTGTTAAAAAAAAGTCTTTTCTTCGAGATAAACTTATAACTTCATAAACAACGCAATACATTCGATGTTCTGCATTACTTATCAATCATTAAAGATTTTAGGTTAGAAAAAAAGAAAGAAAATCTCAAAGAAAACATTAGAGAATTTTTTTTTTAGATTTGTAAATATAATTATTTAATCATGCTTGTTTAAGAAAAAATGGTTGTAAAATGTAAAATAATATTTACAATCTAGTGCATATACAGTTAACATTAAAAATCACGAATTAATAATTTTATAACTCTATACATTCATGTACTCATTTATTATTCTTGAAGTCCATACATACAAGATTTGTCTAATATTTTTGCTTTAACTAGAATAAGAAGAAATTTTTTTTCTTAGATATATGTATATATGTTTTTATACGGACCAGTTATAAAAAATTAACGAACAACATGCACTTTTCTAGTTAGACCGCATGAAGTAAAGAAATATGGAAATTGGTTTTCTAAAAAGGCTTTTCCTGTCTCTGTTAAAATGATGTATAAATATTTCATTTCGACAGATTCTACACACATATTTCTCTCAAAGTTCATAGGATAAAGAAGATTTTAAGGGATAAAAGCTAGTGATACTGACATAAAGCACAGATTTCGAAAATGTCTAAATTTATTTTTGTGTGAAATACATGTCCTTAAGTAAATGAAACGTGTTCTGTAAGGTAAACAACCTGCGGTGTATTTCAATTAGCAGTTTCATGAATAATTATTTGCATCTTTCGTAGTAACGTAGTAAATGTAGTAAATTTCCAAATTTGAATCAAGTTAAATAGTGGTACACATAAAGAAAAATTAATTAACCATATTAAATATTTTTAAAATAAACACGACTGTGTCAATAATGATATAGAAACCTCATAGAAAAATAGTATATTAATTTAAATCGGAATTATTTTCTTATATACGGAAATATTTCAAAGCTTTATAAAAAATTACTTTTTATGTTGGGTCATTCCATGGTAATATATGTTACATTTAGGACAATTTACTTCAGTAATTCTAGTAATATATCACCAAAAAAATTTAAGATTCGAATTTGATGTTATATGCTAATTAAACCTACCCAAAGCTCAATTTGGATGAAAATTACTTAAATTTAGTGCTATTTCTTGAAACACGGCAATTATTTTTATTATGGTAACTTACATTACAGAAAAAAGAACATAATTTAATAAATCTAATAACCAGAGATCAAGATATAGTCCTAAACGTCGGTAATTATCATCCAAATGGAGGTTTGGATAGTTTTAATTAATAAATTATGTCAGCTTTACATTTTGTATAGTTTTTGGATTTATATTACTAAAATTACTGTAGTAAAGTAATCTAAATTTAACGTTAAACGTACAGTTACGATGGAATGATCCTAACAGTTAGTGCTATTGATTATGATTATCATATTTAATTTTAAATCTAACAGACTCCAAATCGGACAAATTCATAAAAAGGTTAAGTGTTTTTTAAATTTTTACCTTTCACGATACAGTAGATTTACTCTTGTAAGATGAGATAAAACTGCAATCCATGAACTGGAAAACATTTAACCTAAACTAATTTATTAAAAAAGTTCTTGTTGATTTATGCAATTTGCAATATACATGGGATTAATTTCTACTATTAACTACTGAAAAATTCTATGATTAGCACAAGTATCAGTACAAAGAAAATCTGTCCAAATATGTTTGCATCAATTGTATGCAAATAAATAGCAAATTCGAAAGAGATACATGTTACATAAATCACAAAATATCTAATGTCAGTTATCGATCATATCTGAAGTGGTTATAGGAAGAACTAAAATAAAAGGTAATCTTACGAAGCAGCAATCAGCAACTGGAGAATTATTCAGATATGCAGTAACGGATAACTGTGTGATCTTATGCAACCTACTACATTTATGATAACTATTACATATTTAATGACAGTCGCCATAGGTTACAACTGGAACTTCCGTATTATTAATCCTTGAAAAGAAACTATGCATTGGTGACATTAGATACCAAGCTGCTACACTATCAACCAAAAACTTTCGATGACACTTTATTTATTTGTAAATATAATCTTTGAAATCCACGGAAGATAGAAATAAAATTCTGGGAATGAAGAAACAGAGCAGAAAAAATAAAAATGTGTTCTCATACTTACGACCATCTGGAAACTTAGCAAAATATATACAGGATTATTGAACAGGGTGCACAAAAAAAGGCAATTTTTTTCCATCGATATGCTACGGACAATTTGCGAATCGTAGGGAAAAAAGAAAAAGAAAAACTTAATTTTTTTAATATCTTCTGATCGCGCATTGATCATAAAGTTCATAAAAATCTGCAAAAATCACATTTTTACGTTGAATCGATATATATATATACACACACACACACACATATATATATATATACATGAGATTTGTTCATTTCCAGATTAGTTCATTTAAACGCAAAAAGTAAAGAAAAAAAAAAGAACTTTAATTTCGCTTTATTTGTTTTGTAACACATTTTTAATATATTAAGCGAACTATACAAACTATGTATATTATATAGCACACTTTTTAATTCGTACTCGTAAATTTCGAGCTTTATGAAACATGGAACTATATAAGAGCATATATAGAAAAAAAAAACTATTTTCATTGCAACACTATATGTAAATCATACTTAGTTTTTAATATAAAAGAGTTTTCTACAGCAGTTTCAAATTCAACCCATACAAAAGACATTTTTGTGAAATTTATATTCATATAGAAACGCCGAAGTTCGGAGTTGAATGAAAAAGTAATAAGTTAAATTTTATAAAACTGCTATTAATCAAAATAAAACAACATTTAAGAAGACAATTTCGCCAAATCTTTTAATTTCTTTGAACAATATACTTATATCGTAAGTTAAATAAGATTTATTAAATTTGCATAACATAAAAAAAATAGTTTAAAGAAATGAAACTAGTAGAAAGAAAAGGGAAATTTACATTGCAAAACAAAATATTTGAGTGAGTAATGCTGACATCCTCTTACTGGTGGCAACACCTGGCATGAATTTTGTTTTACTGTGATTTTTTTAAACTTCTACACATCGCACATTTTCAATTATCCTACCGCTGGAAAAGAATAGTTCTTTCTTCTTGAGTTTGTTTAAAAACTGTACCTCAATTTACTGATTTTTTAGGAATTTTGAAAATAATTTTAAAGCATAAACTTTTTTTAATGTATATCGATCGTATGCAGCCTAAAAGCGAAAGATTAATTCGTTTGTAAGTAAATCAATATACATTGTTCAGATTTGGTTAAAGTTAATATTCCATAACGAAATTTAAAATCAATCAATAAATATCTCATATAATAAAATATTCTAAGTAAAATGCAAATTTAATAGACATGTAATCAAACTACGGGTAAACCACCGAATATATTAGAATTAAAAAAACTGCTGTAAGTAACGAAACCATTTCCGATTTCTTCGGTTATTAAAGCATGGCAGACCTAATACGTAGATATCGATTTTAATAAACTTCGATACTTTATTTTAATACATAATTGATATTTTTCACATAAAAAGTCTTTCCGTTGTTAACAGCCTGCTGTCTAAATGAAATATACTAATTTTTTAAAAAATCTATTAGTGTTTAAAATTAAAAAACAAATAGTTTTTTTCTATATTTTGCTACCCGTAAAGACCGTATTGAATCCCTTAGTATTTTAAACCAGATAAATTTCTCGCAATATGAAAAATGTAGGGAACAGAATTTTTATGAATTTCTGTTCTTATCTTTTTTACAAACTTCGATTCATTTTTTTTACTTATAAAATTATAATTTCCGTTTCTTTTTAGGTTTTTTTCTTTAGATTTTATTACTTTGAACTACACAATCACGTATTTTAGATTATTATTACTATCCAAGAATTACTATCTATCTAAAGTTTGAATATATTTTTTACATTTATTCTAAGGCGTGCATGCGAATAAAATTCTCTTCTATCAATGTAATTTTCACTTTCTATCTTTTATTCTGGTGTACCGCATTTCCTCACTAACTTAATATCTAACATTGTTATAAAATATGCACAGCTTTATACAGCAAAAACTAACATCATGCTTTTCCATTTTTTTTTTTTTTTTTTTTTTTTTTTTTTTTTTTTTTTTTTTTCACAAAAGAACTAAAGTTGTAGAAAAGTTTGTAAGGGGGGAAAACAGTAAATAAACTTTAGAATTCACAGATGTGAAAAGGTCATTTGTAGATTTGCATAATGCGATACACTTGAGAACAGCTAAATTTGGAATAATATATATATATTTAATAATATAAGGAAGATTGATATCAGGTCAAACACCTTATGCATTCTAGAGGAAAGTAGGATAATATGTATATATAAGTACTTCAAATCGTATGCTTTTAAAATAAATTAATGAATTTATTCAGTAAAATGCATATATTGTTTTCCTTATGACTATTATAATTTAATATTGACATTTATGGAATATATTTATATTTCAATAATACTAGAAGAAAATCATACTTTTGAGAAACATCGTACCCAAACATCACAACAAATACTGCGTGTTGTATTCTACACTGTATATAAAAACAAAAATTTTTTAATATCGGAATATACACGGTGCATATAAAGGAATATGCCAACTTTACAGAACTAGTAAAAGAATAAAGTAAGTGAAACCTTGTTCTTTACGTAAATCAAAAATAACAGTCGAAAGTTTAAATTGAATACAGTTATAATTGTTCAATATGAGCCACTCCAGAAGCACGAACGCTATCGAGACGGTACGATAATTCAACCGATACTTTTTTTCAGCATGTCCGGTGTGACTCTTTGAATTGTTGCAAATATGTGTGTCCTAAGTTCGTCATCGTCAGGTGGTAGCGGTGGAACAAACATTTCACCTTTCAGGACCCACAAGAAAAAAAAATAATAACATACTGAGAAAAGTGTGGGATGAGTTATCGTGCCGTTACGTTATCCCTCGTGTTCCTGGAGGGGCTCAAATCGAACACTTGTTACAATTTTGAATTTAAATTTTCAACTGTTATATTTGATTTCCGATGAACAACAAGGCTGTTCTGTTTTTTTCTTTTAATACGAGGTGGCACGATAACTCTTACAACACTTTTCTGAGTATGTTATTTATTTTTTTTTTCTTGTGGGTCATCAAATATCAAGTGTTTGTTCCACCGCTACCAACTGACGATGACGAACTTAGGACACGCATATTTGCAACAATTCAAAGGGTCGCGCCGGACATGCTAAAAAAAGTATCGGTTGAGTTATCGTACCGGCTCGATATCGTTCTTGATTCGTATGCTAGAGAAAGAATGTCTGAAATTCTTTGACAGGAAATTTACTGCAGAATTTAAATCAGCATTTAAATATCAATTTCAAGATCGTGGCTTTATTAGTAGTCTTACAGTCCCCATGGTTTATTCCTGCACTTTTCGAGGTAAATTTAAAAAAATTAATTTAATCCAATGTTAACAACTGTTTCTAAAAATCAATGAACATTGTGGCTATCACTTAGTCTTAACATGATTTTCCTAAAAATAAGTGGTAATTTTCCTTACCGTTCCATCCTTACCGTCCCTTTTTTTCCCATTTTGTCCCTTTTTTCCTATGTCATCCCCTTTTAGGTAGATTTCGTAAGAAATACTACCTATTGCAGTCGTTACCATGGTACGACTTTTGAAAAATTCCTTCATAACATTTCATTATAGGACCCCAGGAACACAAAACCACCCCCACCTAAAAAGTATATATATATATATATATATATATGTGTGTGTGTGTGTGTGTGTATGTATGTACTAAATTTTGTCCGCACGATAAAAGTCGCAATTATGCACGGATCGTCTTCAAACTCGCCAACAACTTTGAGATGGGTAATATCTCGGCGGGGATTGAAAATGAGCAAAATCGACACCTAGGGAATGGAAATGGGGAGGATTCAAAATTTTGAATACCGTCTTAACATGATTCTGATAAAACCAGCTCTTACACAACAGTGGCAGAGGAAAAAATAAATATTTTTCGTCATTGCAGTTGCCAACAATTAAAAAAAAAGCAATAAAATTCTCACCACAACAATTGCTTTTTCTATTGAAATATTTTCACGTGAAACATTAAATTAAATAAATAGTTTGACGAATTGAAAACAAATTGAATATTTCGTCATAAGTTTTCTAGAGCAAGATTTCCGCATAGAAACTGAAAATGAAATAATTAGTTTGACGAATTAAAAACAAAAACAAAATATTGTGTCATATTGGAAATAAAATGGGCCTCAACAGGTGAATATTCAACGTCATGTGAGTTTGAAGAAATATATTAAAACATGATAAAAACCCGACTTTGGAAATATTAACTTATTTTAACACTTTGAGGTTCTCTGAATTTGCTTTAGCTATTTTTTAAACCTATTCTATATACATGCGTGTGTGTATTCGTGTATATCAGAATTTTCACAAAATGTTTAGCTCCCTAAATCCCATTCTTAGTGAAGGAACTGAGTTTATCTCTAATCATGATTTAAGTTTTCTTGGTGAATTTAGCATTTAACTTTGAAATCTACCTCCACCTGTAGGCCCGAGCCGTCAGGGATTTTTTTTACATTACCGTCCCTTCTTTAACACCTCTTTAAGACAATTTTATACAAAAATTCTGTATTAAAAGTACTACATTTTTATTATTTCTTATTTGAATGTTCTGTGGGTACTATGCAAATTCATTATCAGTAAAAATTTAGAAGAAAATAAAAAGTTATAATGGTAAAATTGTAAGGAAAATTAAACACGCAAGTTTAACTTAAACCTCAGTTAAATAAAAAAAATTTCGCTGCTGACCATTTTTTCTTTATTTTGAATGATTAAGGCATTCGTTTATCAGATTAAAATGTTATTTTTGAAAAATTAATTTCACCAGATTTTTATTCCCGAAAGTCAAAAGATTGTGAGAATGCTCCATAACTGTATTGAAATTGAAATTTCGGCTGTTATTTTTGATTATCGATGAAGAACAAGGTTTCACTTTCTTTTTTCTTTTAAAAGTTCTGTAAAATTGGGATATTAATTTATGTGCACCCTGTATAATATTAACCACGAACGAATATATACAATAACCTCTTCCGAGATACCCACAATTCTGAAAAGTGTTCTTTACGTTTAGGAAAAAAACGTTAATATAAACTAGTATATTTTCAAGAATTAAGACGTAATTATAAAAATAAGGTTTTTTGTGCTGCCACATCTTTTCATAAACGTTTCCGAGTAGTATTTGCAATATATTAATCAATTTTATCAATCTGGAATATAACCCAGTGTTAGGGGAGGGGGAAAAGGCCGAATTCGGAATTAATTAGGGGAAAGCTGGAAATTGTTTTAATCCATTTAGTTTAGATCAAGAATGAATATGCCATGTTTTCTCCCTCGTGCTAGGTGAGCGGTAGGAAATATGTATGGATTTATAGTAAAAAAAACACGTTTGTTTACATACCATAACAGAATCTCAAAACAGCTTCAAATTCTGAGTAAAATGAGTACCTACACTTAATATTTTTGTTGAACATTAAGGTCATCATTCTACTTTAAAATTTTAGACACGTAGTCAGGGGGTTGACCACAGAATTAATTAGGAGGAAACTGGAAATTGTTTTAATCCCTTCCGTTTAGGTCTAAAAACCTAATATGTTTTCTTACTCGTACGTGGGTAAATGTTTGAAAATATGTACATATTTGTTTTCGAAAAACATGTTTTTTTAATTACCTTAACAATATCTGAAAAAATCTATCTCTATAAAAAAATTGTCAAAACAAATGTTGTAGAGCTTAAAATTCTGAATAAAATGAGTACCATTATTAATATTTTTGTTTAACATTAAGGTCGCAATTCTATTTCAAATATTTTCAAATCAAGAGTTTAAAGCCAGGAGAGACCAAGTTAATTTAACAATATCTCAAAATTGCGGCCTTAATATTGAACAAAAATATTAAGTCTAGGTACTCATTTTACTCAGAATTTTAGGATATACAACATTTGTACGGACAACGTTTTTGATAGAGTTAGCTGTTTTGAGATATTGTTAAGTTAACTTGGTCTCGCCTGGCTTCAAGCTCTTGATTAGCTATTAAGGCAAAATTTTGAAATAGAATTGTGACCTTGACGTTGAACAAAAATATTAATGATGGTACTCATTATATTCAGAATTTTATAGCTCTACAACATTTGTATTGACAATGTGTTTTATAGAGTTAGCTGTTTTGAGATATTGTTAGTTTAATTAAAAAAAAAACAAAAAAAAAAAAAAACAAAAAAAAAAAAACGTGTTTTTCGAAAATAAACATGTACATATTTTCTAACATTCACTCAAATACGAGGAAGAAAACATAGTACGTTTTTAGACCTAAACTGAAGGGATCAAAACAATTTCCAGTTTCCTCCTAATTAATTCTGAGTTCAACCCCCCGACTACGTGTCTAAAATTTTAAAGTAAAATGGTGACCTTAATGTTCAACAAAAATATTAAGTGTAGGTACTCATTTTACTCAGAATTTAAAGCTCTACAATATTTGTATTGACAATGTCTTTGAAAGAGTTAGCTGTTTTGAGATACTGTTATGGTATGTAAAAAAACGTGTTTTTTTACTATAAATCTGTACATATTACCTAACGCTCACCTAGTACGAGGGAGAAAACATAGCATATTCATTCTAGACCTAAACTGAAGGGATTAAAACAATTTCCAGCTTTCCCCTATTTAATTCCGAATTCAACCCCCTAACCACTGGGCTAATATAAGTTATTTTGGATGCTATCAATTCTCAAGAAAAGATTTTCATGTTCAACAAACATATTTTAAAGACAAACTTCGTAAACTAATAGAGTTAACTTTAACATCAAAATTAAGTACAATGTACAAATTTAGTTAAGCACCTCAAAATATTTAATAAAGAATGGATATCATGTTAAAAAAAAACAATACTTAGCGTTGAGAAAACTGAATAAGACCCAATAAAAACTTCTCGTTAAAGATTCCGAAATTGTGTAGCAAAAAACTGTTTGTATAAATGTTTTTTTACGTCCTGATAATATATTAGTTTCTGAAGTTTCTAAAGATAAACAGGGTTTTTCGTAATCGTGAGTAATTCGGAAAAGGTACTTTAGGTGAGTGCTCATATTTGTTTTTTGTAGATTAAGATTCATTTTTTGATTTAACAGTATATTAAGTAAATTTTAATTTTAACTATGTATTCCATTCATTATACTTTTATTTACATTTAACTAACTATTCTATTGCGTATATTTAAATTTACGTTTAACGATGGATTTAATATATTAAATTACTTTTAACTATGTATTTTAATGAGTAAGATCAGTCTGCCTAAATGAGACACGATTCCCCGTAGTTTTGCCGCATTTAGGGTATATTTGAGATTTTATTATATAAATGTATATTTTATTAAGCAACAAATTACTGAATACTGTACCTTTAGTTCAAAACTAACTTGTTTTGTAGAAATTTAATAATTATCTGTAGTATAAAACCACAATATAGGATTGTCGCATTTAGGTCATTTTTGTCGCATTTGTGGGAGCTAAAACCTAAACGAGACGTTCATAGTCCTAAATGTGATAATGCATTTTATACATAACAATTTATCTGAAAATGTTCATTTAACGATTAAGTGCTGTGACAGAAAATTGCCACATTACAACTGTGAGCGGTCTGCGAAACCATTCGACTGAAAGATGAATAAAATGCGCGATTAACTCATAAAACACTATTTTGCACTAAACTGTTTGTACAGTACTATTTCTAATACAATTCCGATTTTTTAAACATTTCAAACAATAGTACTAGGCTCCAAATGAAGCAAAATTTCGCTGTATCGATAGTTAAACTGGAAATTACAAGTTAAACCGTGAAAATAAAAAAAAGCAGCTCTAACAACAATTAAGCTTTAACTGTAATTATTGTTTGAATTAATTAACCCTTAACTGCTGTGACAGGAATTGTTGCATAACTATTGTGAGCGGTCTCCGAGACCACTTGATTAAAAGATGGATGAAAGTCTCTATTAACTCACTGGGTACTGTTTCTGTACTAAAATTTAAATACAGGACTATTATAATTAAACTTTTCAATATTATTCTTGAAAAGCTTATCATGGAGCAGTATCGTACTGTTTGTCAATTTTACACTGCTGATATGCAAAAGTTATTTGAATGCTGCGTATAATGCCTAATATAAATAACCCTCAAATAAATAAATGTGTTCCTAATATAAAAAACTCTCATCCCTCTTTGCCAAGGAGCTAAGGCCATAACTGTAATTAAATGATTGTCGCAGATCGAAACATCGTTTATAATTCGCGCGTCAATATTAACCCATAATTTATACACCAGTGCGATTTGGGTTTTCATAACTTCAACTCCGCATAATTTTGCTGACTATCTGGTGATAATGAAATATAACAACATGATCCATATACGAAATTTAATTAGGAATCCAAATGAAATATTTGATTTTATCAAAATTCTTATTTTGTGTAGGAAAAATGCGAATTAATTGAAGACGCCGACATTTCGATCGGTGCGAATTCATAGTGTGGAGCTTACGTGTTAAAAGAGTATATGAAGATATTTATAATATTCTTAACTAGACTATTTATATCATATAAATTTATTATAAAATGTCACATGATAAATATATCACCCTTAGAAGTAAGTAAAATCGTACAATATTTCTAATAATTCTGATTAAGCCAAAGACTAGTTGTGTGCCTGATATTCTGTTGCACCCCTTCCCCCCCCCCCCCCCTTCATTTTTCTTGCACTTTCACAGAAAAATTAACATTTTCTGTACTTAAATATACGTATATGGAAACAAATATTCATTTAGATAAACATGGTTTTATTAATTTTTTATCGTTTACTAATTTAAAAGTAGAAAATATCGATTATAACGATTAAAAGTGAAAACAGAATTAAAATATCAGATTATATAAAAGTGCTAACAAAAGTTATGACTCCTAAACCAGGGAATAACTCAATTGCATCACGTTTTAATCGGAGACAGCATTTAAGCTACCGAATGGTATAATAATGTTGGTAAAATTAACTTACTTAACCGCATTAAAATAAACATAAATTGTTTTCAATCTACACAAGATTTTCCAGATTTTTATTATGTAAAATTATTGCAAATTCCTTAATCATATGTCTATATTGTGTTACTGGAATAGCCACTGTGTTTCTTACATCTTTTTTTTCCCTTACAAATTTTAAAGAAACGTTTTTAGGTGCGTTCGTAATTATATAAATACGTAGCACCTATAGTCGTCGTTCACTCCGTCCGTCTGTCCGTCTGTCCGTCCGTCTGTCCGTCCGTCCGTCCGTCTGTCCGTCCGTCTGTCCGTCCGTCTGTCCGCATGTAACAGAGCAAAAACTACCCAACCGAATGGTCTGAAATTTCAAATATATGATTGTTGCAAAATTTTGTCGAGCCATTTCAAATTTTATGAAAATCGGATGTATAGTTTAATTACAGGGACAGTCAAAAGTTTTTCCTTACATTACGGCCAATGGGAAAAATTATTGCAAGTGCATTTTAATGATATTAGAGCCTTCCGAATGATCTGAAATTTTAAAGATATAACTGTTGCAAAATTTTGTCGAGCCCTTTCAAATTTTAGGAAAATCGGATGTATAGTTTAATTACAGGGACAGTTAAAAGTTTTTCCTTACATTACGGCCAATGGGAAAAATTATTGCAAGTGCATTTTAATGATATTAGAGCCTTCCGAATGTTCTGAAATTTTAAAGATATAACTGTTGCAAAATTTTGTCGAGCCCTTTCAAATTTTAGGAAAATCGGATGTATAGTTTAATTACAGGGACAGTCAAAAGTTTTTTTTTACATTACGGCCAATGGGAAAAATTATTGCAAGTGCATTTTAATGATATGAGAGCCTTCCGAATGATCTGAAATTTTAAAGATATAACTGTTGCAAAATTTTGTCGAGCCCTTTCAAATTTTAGGAAAATCGGATGCATAGTTTAATTACAGGGCTAGTCAAAAGTTTTTCTTTACATTACGGCCAATTGGAAAAATTATTGCAAGTGCATTTTAATGATATTACAGCCTTCCGAATGGTCTGAAATTTTAAAGATATAATTGTTGCAAAATTTTGTTGAGCTATTTCAAATTTTAGGAAAATCGGATGTATAGTTTAATTACAGGGACAGTCAAAAGTGTTCCGTTACATTACGGGGAATGGGAAAAAAATATTGGAAGTTCATTTTAATGATGTATCAGACTATGCGCTTTCTGAAGTGCAAAAAATTATACATTCAGTACAATATGGGGTGCAAAAAATAATTATAAAACTAGTTATAGTACGAACGCACCTCATTTGCCACGTTTGACGAGCAATTTCCAACTTGTTTTCTTTTTTGATCATTTTAAACACATGTTTAAACACCTGTTTAAAGAAAAACATTAACGGACGATTATACTGACTCAACACTGCTTAATTAAACACAAAATTTGATTTAAATATCACTTTAACACAATATATAAAAAATCCCATATGAATTTCTTCGTTAATCTTCTAAATGTTTCGCCGCATTTACATCAATATGTATGTCGCTTTTAGGCACAGTCTGAAAACAAACCCTCCTAAATGCGTAGTCCACTTCAAATTCTAAACCGGAAACTGATCGCCATTTCTTTAGCTTAAGTGGTCAGGTAACTGAAACGGACAACGTAGCTTGTGATGTTTGTAAGGTTATTTGATCTTCAAAGTTAAAAAATGAAAACCGTGAGCCACTTTCGGGAATTTTTGTCGCATTTACGAAATATGGGGCGATGTAAAATGAACGATGTGTATTTGATTGGAAATTTCTTTTAAAGAAACCGTTTTATATGCAAAAAAATGTTTCGGGTTTTGTTTCTAAAGTTCGTATGCTTCAACTGCATTATGTAACATTTATTTACGATTCTTGCATTAAGATTTTATGGAATTCTTGTCGCATTTCTTGTCGACTTTCGGGAATTTTTGTCGCATTTACGAAACATGGGGCGATGTAAAATGAACGATGTGTATTTTATTGGAAATTTCTTTTAAAGAAACCGTTTTATATGCAAAAAAATGTTTCGGGTTTTGTTTCTAAAGTTCGTATGCTTCAACTGCATTATGTACTGCATTATGTAACATTTATTTACGATTCTTGCATTAAGATTTTATGGAATTCTTGTCGCATTTCTTGTCGACATTCGGGAATTTTTGTCGCATTTACGAAACATGGGGCGATGTAAAATGAACTATGTGTATTTGATTGGAAATTTCTTTTAAAGAAACCGTTTTATATGCAAAAAAATGTTTCGGGTTTTGATTCTAAAGTTCGTATGCTTCAATTGCATTATGTACTGCATTATGTAACATTTATTTACGATTCTTGTATTAAGATTTTATGTAAAAGAACATTGTCACATTTAGGGATTATCACATTTAGGCAGACTGGCCTTATATATTAATTTACTTTATAAATTTTATGTTAAATATTTTTTAATGTCCTATAACTTTGTATTGTTTTAACATATAACACTGTGGTATAGTGTAAGTTTTCTGAACAATCTATTTCGTTATAAATAGTGCAAGAGTCATAAATTTAATAACATACAACAGTCTTTGAAATAAAACTCTGTTTTTCAATCCTTATATAACAAGTTACGCATCTCAAAATTTCTATTTAAACTCAATACCAATATATCTATACATCCAAATCTTATTTAGAAATTATGCCTTACTTTAGAGCAGTATTCAAGAATTTTATTTAAAAATTTTATTACAAAGCATGTAAGGGAACATAATTCCCCTTTACATTTTTATTTTGTGATATTTATCTTTGCATGCATTTCTTCACACACTTAACAATTGATGTTGTTATAAAAATTCATAATAATACGCAGTATAAATTTGTTCCTGGTTATCTTTTAAAAACTCTTTTCTTAAAACAAATAATGCGGTAAGACATTTTGTTGTAGAAGCAACAAAGAAACAAAACTTAAAACTCACAGACATGAAAAGGTCATTTAATGATTTGCATAATTCTATACACTGGATTATATTTATATTAATTGATTAATTTTAGGAAAAAAAGTACAATAATTTAAAACGCAGATATTTTTCATTCTACAGAAACATAACATGAATTATATGAAAGTATTATAAAAATATATTAAATCTTATTTTAAAAAATAGACTTAAAATTTATTTAACACTCTTTTCTGTAGCTTCAAAATGCATACTGCTGTTCTACTTAGCAAAAAACCACAAGAAACCTGTATTTGGAATATTCTTAAATCAATATTTATGCAAAATTTTAACTTATATTTATATATGATTTTTACTTATAGGAAATATCTTCCTGCTTGACACAGATTTAAAAAAAATGATAATAACAAAATAGTATAAAGAAATTATACATTAAATAAATTTCATTTTATGTAATCTCTTCTTGTTATTTTAAGAACAAGATTATTTACAAGTTATTTAGGTGATTTATTAACTACAATATTATCGTAGAAGTTAATTTCTTTTTCTTCTTTTAGGAATATTTTAATTTAATTTAAACTAGCTATTATACTGAGTTTATATAAATGTATTTTAACTATGTGGTCTATTGCGTATATTTATCAGTCTATTATATTCAAATTGTACACAGTATTACCGTAGAATTTGAGGTCAAACAGACTACTTTTTTTTAAGTATTACAGTATAATAAATGTAAAGCATTAATAAAAATAACCTATGAAATAAAAATATGCATTTAAAAAAATTATATAATATTTTACATTTTTATATAAATAAAATGTTTAGGTGAATCAAGTAGAAACTACTTCATTTATTATTTCTTTAAACAAAGTTCTTTAAAGAACGTTGTAAATGAAAAAAAAAAACAAGTTAAAAAAAAAAACTTAGAATTCACAGACATGAAAAGATTTGCATACTGTTGTACACAGGATAACAAGGGAATTTAGTTCCTTTAAATAATATCAGACAAAAATACACTCACATAAAACGCAGTTATTTTTCATTCCAATGGAAAATAATGTGATACATGTTAAAGTCTTTTAAATCTTATATTTAAAAAATGCATTTAGCTAAATAAATTTATTCAGTAAAATTTACACTCTCTTACCTGTAAAGCATTCAAATTTTCTTTTGACAAATTAATTATATTTTAAAGAAATTGATAGTTTTGAAACGTTTTTAACCAAATAGTGCGGTTACGTCAATTACTATTCAAGTAATTATATTTTATTTTTTTACTATGCATCCTATTTTGTACATTTTACAGTATTTTTAGCTATCAATTCTATTGAATGCATTCTAATTTGCTTTTAAGATGCTAATTTATTTACGCGCACATTTAACTGCTCTATAACATTATATATTTTTTAACAAACTATTTTTGATTTACCTATCATTGGATCCAGAGCTGAAAAATATTTTAAAAAAATATTGTAATAAAAATCTGCATTTCAATGCCTCTATTACATGTTATAATTATTTAACTTTTTATTCGGATAGAAACGTAATTTTGCTATCGCAGATTATTAGTAATTTTCGTAAAATTTATGTTCAAATGTATTTTAAAACCAAGTGTTTATCCTCTTTTGCTCTACTACTTCTTAAAAATTTGAACTTTAGATACCTCTAACACTTTTTAAAAGTTTTGAATGACAAAACAATTAAGCTGGTCGTTATTTAAGTCACAGCACAGACAACTTAAATTCCACACAAAATTAAAAATTGTGAAAGTATTGTATATCTTTGATACTATGTTGTGTAAAACTCATTTACCTCATTGTAATTTTTTTTGAAGTTTCAGTTAAATATATACTTTTCAAATAAATATATCTTACATGTATTTAAAATCCATGCTTTCAAGCCATTTCATTTAAAAAACTAAAAAAAAAGAAAGAAATTATAATAATGTTACCATAGACTAAAATATTGTATTCCATCATGAAAGCATTCTTTCTAATTTATGCATGAGAACAAAATAGTGATATTGGCGAGATTTATGTCCGTCTAACATAAAAGTACCTATATCACCATCCTATGTTTTACTATTGTTATAACAATATACTGTGTAATTAAAAAATAAAATACTCAGACAAAATACATTAGTATATTAATAAATACGGAATATAATTAAACTTATATATTTAAATAAAATATGTATGTCAGTGGACGCTGCATTTCCATGAGGGAGTAGTCATGGTTTGCTACACAAACGGTTAAAACTTACTATTATAATTACAGACGTGAACTGTTTTACTATTAAAAATACCCTTTTCGATAAATAGATTTTCGACATTTATTCACGACTTTCTAAATCATCCTTTATGCAACGAAACCTTTCTTATAAAACATTAGCACTAAATTTCATTAACTTTTTTTTTATCTGCTCTTAAATGAAAAGCAAAAGCATTTATCCAAGTCTTGCATGAAAAGACATGAAGGAAGTTTATAACTCGTTTATAAAATTTTAGACAAAACATTGAATATTTAACTTCATAAATAATAAGTAAATGCTCTTTTACTTGGCACGTAATATTTGAATTTCAGAAATAAATTAGAACGCAAAAGTCCATTATACTTCTTCTTCGAAAGAACTTCTTTTACTTCCGAATTTTTGCTTTTGTTTTAGAAATTACACTGCTATTTAAAAATTATATGGAAAACTGAAATTAAAATTCTTAACATATTTGTCATTATTGTAATATTATTTTTTTATGATGTGCTTAAATATTCGAATGTGTAACACGAATATAATGGTCAAATATTTTTTTTTATCATTATTATTACCGTGTCTTGCGTATCCTTTTCTATATTCTGTAATTTCTTTCAAGCTGTAAGAATAATTATTCTGATAGGATTTTATTATTAATTTTAAACTAAACGGGAATAGGTACAGATTGGTCCCTAATAATAGTGCTTTTCTCGAAAACAAAAATAATTATTCTATTTTAAGTACATTGCGGAGGTAAACATTGTAAATTTGTTAAATTATTTACCATCTATGTATATTAAAATTGAAATGTGTTTCATGTTTAGCTGCATAATAAAATGATAACGATGAAATGTTTTGTTGATTTCCGTTCTATGTTCCGTTTTCTGTGTTTTATATTAACATTCATGGTACATAAGACTTTATATAACAGCTTATTATTTTTTAAACTATCATTTTTAACGCAACAGAACTGAGACTTGTCGTATTTTCTATTTATGGATAGTTCCTAATGCATTTAAAACAGTTACAGCAAATATAAACATTGCAGATTTGTTAAAATACATGCCATTTGGGTCACATAATTTTTTTTTATGTGTTTCATTTTTTTTTTAATCCCATAAGTTTTTTAGATGTTTAGCTTTATAACAGGAAGATGACGATGAAAGGTTTCCTTTACTTCCGTGTCATATTCTCTTTTATGTTTCGCTATGTTTTATAATTTCCTCAAAGCTACAGGATACAATATTATTACAGCTTATTATTTTGCAATTAGAATTCTAACTAATCAAAAATGAGAATTACAGAATTTTGTATATATTATTCTTCAACTTTTTTTCTGAAAAACAAATGATACTATTTCTAAATTAAACGTGCATCTGGAGTAAAGATTCAGAGTTTTTTGCTTATGCAACTTTGTTTCAATAGGGGTATGTTCTCCTTCTTAGTGTAAAAATTTGCAATTTTTTTTATTTTTGAATTTTTGCATCTCATAAATGTGTAGATTGTTTCGCTAAAGCAGTTTTGTGATATTCTAATTCCTTACAATATTTTTAGCTAGTTTGATGCATCGTGAAATAGCTATCGTTGAACAAAACTCTATTGTAAAAATTTAAACGTGTTTCTCTTGAAATGTAAAAATTTAAACTTATTTTTCTTGAAATGTAAAGATTTAAACTTGTTTTTCTATTGTTTTTCAAAACTGGCGACCATTTTTTTCACGATATCTGTTCGACCGATTTCCTTCCTTCTCCATTTAAATGAAATTTAATCTTCTTTACTGGAACTTTATGCTACAGAATAGTATAATTTTTATCGAATTTTTTTTCGAGATCGCAAAAGGTAAAAAAAAGGCGAAAAAACCTTTTTTGTTTCAAAAACTGCCACTTCGTAAAACACATACTTTTATTAGGTTGGGCAAAAAGTTCTGAGAATTTTTTTATCTAATATATATAACCAGACCTATAACCAGAATTTGTATCGTATATATGAGGACTAGTGGTATATATATAGGAGTTCAGGACGTGACTCCATCTGATTATGGCCTCTTTCGATCAATGCAACACTTTTTTCAAGGGCCGTCGATTTGAATCCTTTAATGAAGTTGAAGAAGCATGTCAAGAGTTTTTCGATTCCAAGGAGCCGCCATGGTACTTCCAGCAAATCAGAAAGTCGTGGACTATGATGGTCTCAACTTTGAAGAATAGTCCTTGTTGCTTTTGTCGTTCATTTGTGCATAACAACACAACTTTCACAAATTTCCCAGAACTTTTTGCTCAACCTAGTAAAACCAAATATTAGTATAAGCTTTACAGAATATACAGAATGTCCTTATGTAATTTGGCTGAAAATTTTTGTTTCAGATGCTTGTGATCGGCGAACGAGTGTCATACGAATGGATGTTTTTTTTTTTTTTTACTTACAAAAATTTTAATATATACGTGAAATGTCATAAAATATAAAGAAAAAAGCGCGAAGTAAGTATGTCTTTTCTCGGTAACCAAAAACTGTTAACAATCAGGTGTACTTTTGGCCAAGGAAGAAGAACCTCCCTTAAATTTCAAGTTTTGCTTGTATATGGGCCAAATAAAAACGACAGATGGAAAAAACTTAGAAATCTGTTGTCAAATGAAAGCGAGATAGAGGGAATAAAAGTAAGTAAACTGTTTATTATTTTATTAATTTTAAACTTAGCTTATATCCTCCGTCTTGATGTGGGGTACCCACTGCGCATAGATTTTCAGGTACTCCAAATGCGCTTTCAAGATGGCGTACGCGGTACCGTGACTAATGCACAACATGAGTCAAATGTCTTCCACTATACGCCATCGGTCATTTATGACGCCAGCACGCCAGCATCCACCGCCAATAACAGAAGTGGTAATGACACGCTGAGCCAGCCCTTGCCGTCTTCTGTCTTTCAATGACGCCCGACCTTCTCGAAATCGTTTATTCCACTCAAACCACGAACACGTGATATGCTGTTTTCATAGTACACAGCAGACATTCCGTCATGAATTTCACTTCCTGACACACCTTCCACAGTCAGAAAACGCATTACACATCTCTGTTCTGCATTCTCGGTCTCCATAGTTATGTCGGACGCACATACGACTCCCTCATATCAATTTGAATGCGCCTAGTAGATAAATGGCACAGCGGTGATCACTCGCGCTGTTCCTTCCTGATTCCCTATAGAGGGCAGTACTATAGACACACTTACCTGCGTTACCAACTTCCGCGTCATATTCGTTATTTAGTCTATCTCGTTTCCATTTAACTGTCTTTTATGTGTTTAGATATAAAACGCGAAGATAAAAATGATGAAACTTTCCTTTTATTACAACATTATGCGTTTTTCTCTGCACTTTATTATTTTTATCAAACTCAGAAAAGCAATATTTTCAAAGCTTTTTTTTCTGTATTTTTATTTAAAATTCTAACTAAATGGTATAGAATGACTGAGAGTCCTATTTATTTACAGACATTCAATTTCATGTCAGAAACCGATACTGTGCTAAAGCTAAAAATAGAAATGGGAAAATTTTCTGAAATTGTCCTATTATATCTGCTATTATTGTCCCGTTAATTTTTAAGATATACATTCATGTTTAACTGCAAAACACGAAGATAGCGTTAAAATGCTTCCTTTATTGCTCCGACATGCATATATTTCTGTATTTTACGATTTCAGTTTAGTTACAAGAAGACATAATTTGAACATTTTGTTTGTTGCTTTTTTTTCAGTAACAATTTCAAGCGTACGGGTGAAAGTTCTTTTCTAATTATTTACTAATTTTTTCGTTTTTCTCAATTATACAGACGTTATTTTAAAGTTAAATGTACAGCTGAACATTCTGAATTTGTTGAATTGCATCAATTTTGTGATCTATTAATTTTTAAGAAATGCTAAAATGTATTTCTGAAAAATAGGAAGATAATGATGAAATGATTCCTTTACTATTATGACATGCGTATATTTTTCCAAGTTTTAGAATTTTGAGACGTTAAAACAAAAAACACTACTATGATTTTTTGTCAGTCAGAAATTCTAGCTAGAAACTGAATTGGAACAAATGAATTTTTGAAATTTCTAATACGTTTTTGCTTTTGCATCAGAAATAATGTGTAAATGTCGCTAAATGACTAGCTACCTAATTTTAGTCAGAACATTATTGAATTATTGCAAAAATACTTTCTTACCAAAGATAATAGATTGATTTTCTCAATGGTAACCCTGTCCTGAGATCTCTATCATTTTTCTGCTCTTTGACTACCTTAATACCATATTTGCTTAGAAATTCGACCTTCTTTCTTATTTCCATTTTGATAATATGCTGATTGTAATTATATCTTTATAACACATTTCTTATCTTTAAGAAAATAAAATTAAATGAAAAGTCAATAAAATTGTTTTGTAGCATTAAAATTAAAATGGTAACGGCAATATTTATAAAAAAAATTCTAGTTTTCGTTTGAAAAGAATTTTTGCTTTTATTATTAGCATTATTATTTATTTTGATTTATTTATCATTTTGTTCTGCGTACTATATTTAAAACGGTATTTCTTCTAATTTTCTGAATCTAAAATAATCACGCAACAGATTACATTCTTAGTGATACCAAAATAAATTTTAAGCAGTCAGAAATAAGTTGAAACATTACTCAAGACATATAAAGGAAATCTAGTATTTTATATGTTTTATAATTTCGTTTTCATAATAAAAAAGCGTTAGTTTTCTCTAAGTAAATTATCCCTTTGAGAAGTAAAACAGCTTTTTCACATTTAGAGTGTTACGCAAAAGCGAAAAGGCTTTTTGTTTTAATGCTTTCTGGAACTGGTAAGATAGTGTGAAAGTGTTAAAAAATGTCTAAAGAAAGGGAGAGGGGTTATTTGGAAATAAGTCTACATTTCTTAAAGATCCATTTAACTGAGTTATTTCTTTTGTTTTAAAAAGGTTTGGATAAAATAAGATTTAATACAAAGTAAATGTCGAAATTTATTACAAAATAAATTTCATTATTTTTGACAATTTAAAATTGAAATTGACATATATTTCTCAATCTGGAATTATGTTGAAATATATGGGAGTGTCAAATTACCGTTTATGTCTGTTTCACGCATTAAAAACAAAATAGGTTTTATTGGATATCATGACTTATATCTAACCTATATATATAAAATCCTAATGAAACGAATTTATGAAACGGATATTATGAAACGGCTGAAATGTAACGAATTTATGAAATGATTCTTTGAAACGACTGATTGAACAACTGATTATATTTCACGGCGATTTCTCCTAAAATATGGAATACTTTGTGATGAAATTAACACCAAGAATTTATATTGATACGCCGATCTCAAAACTGGTATTAGAATTTTTAAATACGAAATAGTTTTCGAAATATTAATATTTTTCTAATTTTAAATACATTTTTCTAATGATGGCAACTCAAATTTTAATCATAATAGATGTTTTTTCATATTTCAGAAAAGGTTATTATTTTAAACTAATTTGGCGACCAGTTTGGCCTCCCTTAAATGTATGCTAAGAAATGTATCATGTTACTTTTATTCATAATTCAATTTACTCGAACAATCTTTCGCCAAATCGAAAGATTCTGATAGAGAAATCAAGAAATCGGTATTTTTTATTAGCGAGACGCAGGTGATAAATCGCCAAACTTTTTTCCCGTCGGATTTTTTTATATTTCATTAATTTTATTTAAAATATAATCCTTTCATTCATTTTATTTAAAATACAAAACGCACCGGGGTACCTAATTGGCGCCAAAATGGCATTATTTTGATTGACATGGTAACCCGGCTATATGTTGTTTATTTAATAATAAATGTTTGTTTACTTTTATTTCTTTTTAAAATTTATTTAAATTATTTTGTTCTATAGTTATCAATTATTATTTTTTGTTATTTCCTTTTGAAAATAAAAGAAAATAACTAAAAAATACGGTACTACTTAGTTATTCCGTCAACCAATTTCGCCAAATTATATAAATCTCCAAACCACTCGCCAAATTACAAATTGAAATAATTTTTATTTTAAATAACGAAAGAACAGATAAATTAGTATAACATTAATAAATATACAAATAAAACGTCGAAATAAAAATCACTTGATGATGTAAACACATGTAACTTGCTTAAAGTCAAGTGAATGTGACATTTACGATCAACCATTATTGGCATTTAATATTTTAGTTTGGCGATAGATTTTTGGTCGACGGGTTAACTAAGTAGTACCAAATATACATATGTAACTGGTATTCAAAAACGAGGTTTTCGCCAAATTTTCGTAAAAAAAAAAAAAATCACGCCAAAACTGCGGTGCGTATGTGACATCTGGCTAAGTATTAAATAATGCAACAAACTATGACATTTAATTGCAACTTCAAATTAATGTTTTAATTTACCACTCGGAAAAAAAATGCTAACTGGCGAGTTGAAAAAAAGCTGTTGGAGAGATTTGCACCCGGCTAGCGTAACAGTACCAAGAATTCTTTGCAACCATGGAAATTTTTATGTAGTTTTATTCGAAAATAATTTGATTTTTTATCAAAATGAAAAACTTTCGGCACAGAAGTCATATACGGTCCCATATTGGCGCGATTTGTTTCTGACGCCAATGTCATATACGCAACGGGTACTTAACTGGCGCCAGAGTATTACTATTTTGCTTGATATGGTAAGCCGGATGTTTTTGTTTATGCTGTTGATGCTTTCCCCAGATTGGCATCTGGGTCAAACTTTCATATCAAAGGCGAAGGAATCGGGCCATTTGTTTATGGCAGTTGATGACTTAAACTATTATAATATAGATGAAATGATGGCAATAGAATAATATTTGGTGACTTATCACCTGTGCCTGGCTAACATTAAAGTACCAAAATGGCACTTAGAGTATAGAAAGCGATGTGGTCCGCCCGGAACTGTTTATGATAGTCACATGACTTAGGATATTGTTATAGAGATTGTTTTAAAATACCGGGAGAAAAAGACTCTGTGTACTTAATTCATTTTATTTTAGCTTCTTTTCAAATGTTTAACTGATCTTCTTTAATCAAAAACGAAAACAACCATTGGATGTCTTAACAGCAACTGATTCGGCCTTAAATTTTTGCAACCAAAGGGAGTTGAGTGGAAACCTTTTTACATGGAGATCTGCACAGCTTTTTTCAGTATAATTCAATCTTCTCTAATATTTTTAAAACCCATCAGGTTAGAGTGTTTTTAGATTCTGCGGTGTCTGAACGGGGGTTGGTGAGCGTAGCTTGCAAGGGGCAGAGTCCCTTAGTTTCCTATATTATAATAGATTATTATACAACTTTGAGAGCGTATAGTTTTTCTAAAATTATCCTAATATTGCCAAAACATATTATGATTTTTTTTAATCCAAAACATTCAATGTAAAGCCAACATTTCTGCATTATTCGTGTTGCATTAGACAGATGTATTTCCTACTAACTCAATATTGACTTTATATTAAGCCCAAGCATATCCCCATGTAAGCCCCAATATAAATAAAAATTGCAAGTGTTTAATAAGTGATTTCATTTCTGTCTATAGCTTAAATTAAGATGTATTTTCTTGTTTCTATAAAAATAATCATATACATATATTCTTATTTTTTATCTTTTAAAGTTGAACTTAACTCGCGAGCGGGAATAACTTAGCCATTTGGTGTTTTTAGTCCATTTCTTTTTTCCTTACAGAAATAATGACAAAATCATTGTCGGATCTTATTTGTAACAGATATTTAATCACATAATATACAGTGGCGGTCAAATTCTGGATATATATATATATATTTTTTTTTATGTTTTATAATTGTGTGTGCTTTCAGAATATATTCATTTTTAGTTAAATGCAAATGTTTATATATTAAATTCAAGCAAATTTTATGTAGAAAGTAATAAAAAAAATTAAAATACAGTGAAATACGTTTAACATGAAAAATTGGCTAACACGAAATGATATAGCGGTCCGGACAGTATACTATGCAATTTAATACATTTTTTTTTTTTTGTTTTAACACGAAACGGTAATCGTTTAACACGAAAAAAAAATTGCTTTCGAGCTAGTTAGTTTGAGTTATAATTGGTGAATTTTGTGTTAAAACCACTGAATTTTTGGTGAAAATCAGTGAATTTCGTATTTTTATTAAATTAAATTATGTTTTATTAGCACAATGGTTGTGAAATCGATGGGACAACAAACTGCCATTTCGCTTCAAATGAAGATGAAACTGCTTAATGCAGTTGATCAAAAAGAAGGACGAAAACAGAAATCTGCAAAGAGTTTTGCATTACCAATACTACTTTATCAACAATAATAAAAAACAGGGATCCCATTGCGTTAATGTTTGGTCGCTGTATATTTAAGCCAGAGAGAAAACATATGAGAACTGCTAAGAAGATTTAGAGACAGCTTTGCTTATTTAGTTCAAATAAGCTAGATCTCAGAACGCTGAAAAAGAAACGTAAAAAAAAAAAACTTCTTAAAACATACGTACGTAAAAAAAACACATAAAAATTCTACTTTATCAACAATAATAAAAACAGGGATCCCATTACGTTAATGTTTGCGCGCTGTATATATATAAGCCAGAGAGAAAACATGAGAACTGCTGAGAAGATTTAGAGACAGCTTTGCTTATTTGGTTCAAATAAGCTAAATCTCAGAATGCTAAAAAAGACACGTAAAGAAAAAAAAACTGATTTTTTCCCAAAAAACAATATTTTTTAACTTGCTTTTTATCCTAATGGATGCAACATACTAGTGCTTTTACAAGGAAATCGAAGTAAAATTTGACGACGTCGAAAATATTTGCGAGTGTTGTTCTTTTTTTACGAATCTCTTAATGCGAAATTCTTTTAACACGAAAAATATTTTCAGTCCCCCCAGTATCGTGTTAAACATATTTCACTGTATTTGCATTACAAAAAAAAAAAATTACGCTTAATTTATTCTAAAATACAAACACAATTAGTCATGAATGCTGAAGTGTTTTGCAATAAAAACTTCATGGAGTATCAGAATGACTGTTCTGAGAACCAATCAAACATTAGTAACTAAACTGTAGTATATTTTTATTTGTAAAAGCGGGCGGTGTTATGATGAAATTAATTTTGCAGAAGGGTGATTACTAGAGTAACTAAACAGAATAATGTTTTTTTTTTAAATATTTCTATTTTTTTCTTGATGCAAATAATTAAAAAATATACCATCAACAACAAGAACTGGTTGGACACCTACAAAAAATAACAGAATTCTCATATTGAAAAAAAATGGTCCCTCTTATGCTGAAATGACAACACAGGTTAGTGGATCAGTCACTTTATCTGGCATACGAAGTTGCACTTACGTTATGAAGAAACTAAACCAGTGATAAATAAGGCAAATATAGGTAAAAAAAATGCACAAGTGCTTCTGACGATAGAAAGATAAAAAGGATATGCCTCAAAGATGGAAGAATTTCAAAAGATGCTGTTAGATGTGAAATTAATGCAATGGGTATTCTCTGGAAGAATTTCCATGTATTAATATGGGTATTTTAGTCAGTTCAAGAACAATAAAGAGAAGATTAGCAGATTTTAGACTGAAAGGTACAATTCCGAGGAAAAAGCCATTTCTAAATCTTCAGAAACACACGAAGCGAGTTCAGTGGGCGAAAGAACAGATTAATTGGTCAGAAACTCAGTGGAAGCAACTAATCTGAAGCGATGAGAATAAAATATCGCTCTTTGGTAGTTATGGAGTCGTTTGATTCTCCATCTCCATGCAGCGGTGGCTCAGGAGTTCGATGATATTGTGAAATAAAAAACCACTCCAACATTATAGGTGAAAGAAAGTGCAGTCAATGTTTATTCATTTTCAAATGAAAACAGACAATTAGTAAAACCAGCATCAGATATGATGATATGTAGATATATAATTATCCTGGGCAAAGTGCTCCGTAACGTCAACAGAAGAAAAACAACAGCGGCCCTTTTCAGACCTTACGGCATAGAGGTCGGGAGCCAACTCTACTTTTTTACGTACTGAATCACATGACATGGCGCATTACATTATCGCCAATTTACGAAGTTTTTGACCCGGAATTACAGAGACAAAGCATTGGCGGAAGGTTTAGCAGACAAATAATGTGGCAGTCCCCCTTTAATCACACCAACAGGATGTAAAGCCACCCTACATATTTCATGAATAAGAGCGACATGATGTCTGGTTTTGTTTACTTTAATAACAGATTGCGCTTAAATGTGATTGTGAAATCTTTAACGAATGTATGTAAAATGTAGAATGCATATGTGCTAAGATAAATGAAATATAATTTGAAACCTCAATTCCCATAAAATATTTTTTATTTTTTTTATTTTACCCGTCAAATTCTAACTGCAATTAAGAGTGGCTAATTTATAACGCAGATAAAATACGATAAAGAAAATGAAACGTTAAAAAGTGCAGATGCACTTGGGTTTATGTGTCCTTGATTGCTTTTAACAAAAAACCGTTAAGAAAGAAAAACAAATATGCGAGAATGAGGATTTTGAATAAGTAGAAAAAAATGAAATTATAAATCTTTGTACGTGTTGAGCTAAGTTCGTTGTGAAAAGGCGATAGAAAGAAAAAATATATACAGTGGGCGGCCAAATTATTAGTTACACTGCAATTTTTCTTACATTTTTAAGTTCTACACTTAAAAACTGACTTAAATTTATAAAAGTTTTTCCCACATGTCTTTGGATTTAAATGTTGGTAATGTTGTCTTCATGTTTTAATACTGACGTAGCTGATAGTTGACATTTAACAGGTGTCATTAATTGGGTAAGTATCTCTTAGAGTAAAACGTGCATTATGGATGTTATGGAAAGACATGTTTTTCAATATTTTTATGGTGAATTCTATTCAAATGTGTGCTAATTAGTGCATTGTGGATTCTATTTATCGTAATTCTCTATTTTTGTAGTGTCAGACTTTAACCACAGTTGTTAAAAATAGGTAAAAGTAAAGATTCGTTTTCGGTGATAATTTCAGTGATCACTGCATTGTTGAGGCATTCCCATTATTCACAAAGACAGATTTCAATCCGTATATATACATACGCTATGACTGTAAGCAGAAAAAAGTCTAAACTTGATAAAACCGCTTTCATAGGTTGCCAAAGGATGGAAATTGCTAGTGTCAACGCTTCACTATGTCTCAAGATGAACAAAAAATCCGTTTCATTTGTCTTAGAAACCGACAAAAGTTCACAAAAGAAAGGAAAAGAATCGTAATTTAAGCTGGCATTGCTATACTACCAGAACAAGTCACCATGTTTCATATTGGGGTTTAAATGCCGCAAGTTAGCAAAGAAACCCAAACTGACATCAGCTATGAAATTGAAATGTTTGTCTTGAACCAAACAACATCGACACATGACCGCTGAAGAGTGGGAAATGTGAATAGAGTATTTTTTTTATTTTATATTCTGTATACTGTACATATTCTAATTCCTCACAAAACCTTCGAACCTAATTGTGAAAATTTTCAGATTTTTTTCTCCTACAAGTTTCACATCGAAATAATGACAGACAAGTTTTTATTTGTTTTCCACAGAAAATATGAAAATTTGCAACCGGACTGTATTTCAGAGACGGTCAAGCACTCACTTAAGGTCATGGTATGATCTGTCATCAGTGCAAGTGGTACAGGCAGTCTTTATAATGTGGATACTGTGATGAATCAGGTTCAGTGTATAAAAGTATTGGAAGGAAAGTTGATCCCTCAACAAAAGGAAAGGTTTCTTGATACCTCCAAATGTATTTTAATGCATCACTCGACGTCATTTCATAAAGCGAAGACAATAACAGAACTCTTAAGTAATTAAAAAGTAAATAAATGCCCTGGCCGGACAATTCTCCGGATTTAAACGCGATCGTGAACGCCTGAGAGCTGCTAAAGCGAAAAGTATTAAAAGAAACACGAGAAGGAAAAGAAACTTGATAGAAGTGATGTTTAGGGTCTGGCACCATGATGAGGAAGGACAGAAAATCTAAAAAAATGCATACAGAGCATACCAAAAAGAGTGCAAGCCGTTATCGGGGCTAAGGAACGTTTGACGCAATATTGAGGATATTGTCTTGAAACACCTGCGCTAAGTTTTGTCGTAATAAATTTCCATCTTATTAACTAAAGTTAGTTTTTATTGTTAAACCATATGCATTCTATCCAAATATACCTAAAATAGCTTAACAATCCAGCCGTAAAGAAAAATATATAGCTTTAAGCCGATCAAAATGTAAATTTTACGCGTGTAACTAATAATTTGGCCACCCACTGTATATATGAAGGTAGAACTACGCATTGTTTTAACAAAAGAACTAATATAATGTCTTTTGAGTAAAAGGGGGGGAGGGCGGAAACCGATAAGTTGCAGAGAAAGCTGCCACAGTAGTGATGGGCAAAAATATGAGAGACGTAGAGTAGGGGGGAGCTGCATCCTGATGGCATTGAAGCAACTACAAAGAACCCAACAAATGTCATTGAGTTGAAACGGTATGTCTGCAGGCGATGTGGGCCGCATTCAAGTAATTGATAGCATTCTGAATGAAAAAAAATACATCGAGACATGGAATCAAAATTGATAACTTCCATCAGGGATCTCTTTCCCAATAAACCACCATTTACCTTTCAGCAAGATTCAGCTCCATGCCGTACGACAAAAACATACAAAGACTGGTTTAAAAATAAAAGCATACAATTATTACCCAGGCCAGGAGACAGCCCCGATCTGAATCCTATAGAAAATTTGTGGCGATGTTTTAAAAACCTTGTACAAAAATAACCGTCCATCTAATAAAACGCAACTTATTGAAGCAATAATCGATTCTTTGCAGCATGTGATTAAAAAGGATGAACTTCCAAACACTAGTTCTGCCAATAAAAAGACGGAGTGAAGCTGTAATAAAAAACAAGGGTTATCCTACTAAATATTGAATGCGTAAGTTCAACTTTAAAATACAATGAAATCTAAGATCGATCTTATTTTTGTAAGCGTAACTTTTTTTACATTGCAGATATTTTAATTATGTTTTTCTTTATTAAATTCTACATTAAATTTCCTTCGATTTAATAGATAAACATGTTTATTTAATTGAAATTTATTACATTTTTCAAGCACACAAAGTTATAAAACACGAAATTTTCAAAAAATGTCCACAATTTTGGCCACCACCGTATACACAAAATATATTTTTTCTCTCATTCAAAGGCGTTCTATTTTTAGTTCAAAATAGGTCAACTTGTTTTATATATTGTACCTTCATTTTTAAAAGGATATTGCACTAACTACATCATTTCAGCCTATTGGCTTTAATATTATAAAAGGTGATAGTACAATATTTAGTGAACACAAAAAAAATATATTTTAAAATTTTCTTTAATCTAACTCTTCTGTCATAAAAAATTAAAATACACTTAAAAGGCGATCATTCAGCAGAATATATTATAAACATATTATGTACGGATGAAAGAAATGTTAATTATTTAGAAAGGATTCAAAATATTTATCTCAATGTATACAAATAAATCTAGCATTTATATGTTTACAATGTAATATGATAATAAAAAGAGTGGATTAATAAAAAAAAAAATCGGTAAAAGACAAATTTCGTTTTGTCATATATGATACGTAAAAAGGAAACTCCTTCCATTTTAATGCCTTAAAAAATTATAAAATTGCCAAAATCTAATGCAAAATACTTTATAACAAAGACATATTTCTGAACATGTATAATTCAGCTTTCATTAGTTAAACATAATTGGTCTTTATATAATTATATTCAAAAGATACCGTTCATCAGGAAATGAAGTATACAGAAATGAAGTAAAATAATTCACATTAAACATATAAATCACTTTCGCCTTTATATATTTTTACCATCTGGTACAGATAATAAAATTACATTAGATTTCTGTAAGTGAATTATTCCTTTGAGACTCAATTCAGAATATTTTTTTCTCTGGAGTATTACGCAAAAGGCAAAAAGGTTTTCTGTATAAATGCTCTCATGAATAGACCAAATAGCTGGAAAAGTAGCAAATGAAGCATTAAGACAAAACGGTATTTGAAAATGGGAATACATTTCTTAAACGTTCATTCACCTAATCTGTTTTCTCTTTTTTAAAAACCTTTGAAGAAAATAAATAATTTAAAGTAAATGGTGAAATTTCATCCAAAATATATTTCACTATTCTGTATTTCTATATTGTTTAAGCTACGAGAACGCCCGTTGAGTATTTTAGGTACGGATGCCATAAAAATATGCCACATTATTAAAATTTCTCAATAAAAACGATTCAGTTGCTGGTTAACTGCATCAGTAGTTATCTTCATGCCAATAATAGAAATTTCCGATTTTCGTTTCGGTTATTATTGGTTAAAATAAACCTATCGGGCATGTTAGACTCAGTCTGCGTGCCCTTGCTTTTATTTAGAATAAAATATATAATTTCAAAATGCATCACAATTTGAATTATAAAAAAGAATTTGAGCGATAATATACTTTATTAAGAGAAGTCTGAACAGACAAGAAATCGCCTAGTAAAGAAGATAAGGAACAAATAATAATATTTTTAAAGGGAAATAGATTCCACTAACGAATCGGTCATTTGTGACTTTCCAGATTTTTAACGTAGTAGTAAAATAATTATTATTTACAGCTAACCTTTTATATAGTGAATTATGAATTCATGAAAATTTTATCTTCTAAAGCCTTTTTTGTAAATTATTTAAACTACTTTAGAAGATTTACATAATCATTTAATAAAATTTTGAAGGATTTTAGAAGGATTGAAGGATTTAGAAGGATTAATTAAAATTGAATTTGTAGAGATTTTGTGCAATATTTATAACCCCATTCAAATCTTTTATTTTAAATATTTTTCTTAGTATTTTGTAGAATTAGGAAAAGTACAAATATGATGATCTTATATATATAGAAATATTTCCGAATTGAAATAGTTCTATAATTCAGTTTCGTTCTCGCCCAACGCCAAGAAAGCTGAAAAGATGCAAAGGCAACAGAAATTATCCTTTTAAAAACATTTTTGTTTTGTGTGACCATTAATGCTTTCTATTTATAACTCATTCTATAATTTCACTCTATTCATTTTATAATACTCATTCTATAATCTCATATAACTCATTCTCTAATATCTATAACTCATTCTAAGCTGTATTAGAACTAATCGATGTATTAAATGAATTTCATAACAAGTTATTTTTATGGTACTTATAAGTATCGTCAGTATATTAAGGGTTAAATGAAGGACAGTAACAGTATGAACTGATGAGGAATCGCCTAGTAAACAAGATAATGAAAAACTGATGAATATTCTGAAAGGGAAATACACTCATTGCCATAAAAATTTGCGCACCAAGAAAAAGATGTCCAAATGAAACGAAATTTTACACGCGTAAGTACTACTGTCATATAAGTAAGTGAGTAGAAAACCAAAGAAAAAGGATCGTTTATTGCAGAAAAAAGTACCAATGAACGGGAATTTTAGTACTATGTTGGACCCACTCTAGAGTGAATGCACGATGTGATACGAGCGGGCATTGAGGCACACAAGTTCCGCATGATGTCCTGAGACATCTCGTTCCACAGTTGCTGTAAACGCGCCACGAGTTCAACCAAATTCGTAGGGTAGCCAACTTGCCGTCCCAAATGATCCCAGTTATGCTCGAATGGTGACAAATCTGGGGATCGAGCAGGCCAGGGAAGGGTGGTAATGTGGCGGAGGCAGGATTGTGACATCCTTGCTGTGTGTGGCCGAGCATTGTCTTGCTGAAAATGGCTCCTGTGAGCCCTGCCACGAGTGGCAACACATGTGGCTGAAGAATGTCCTGGACGCACCGCTGGGCTGTCATTGTGCCGCGGATCAATATTAGGGATGACCGTGTATCGTAAGTAATGGCACCCCATACCATCACACCAGCTGTGAGAGCGGTGTGTCGCTGTAAAGCGAAGGCAGGATTGAGGCATTCACCACGGGGCTTCCACACACGAACACGATTGTCATCGCTGCTCAAATTGAATCTAGAGTCGTCGCTGAAGACGACCTGGTTCCATTCCGTTACGGTCCAATCCTGTCGTAAGCGACACCATCCAAACGGAGGCGTCGGTGGGTGGGTGTCATTGGCAGCACACGTAATGGGCGCCGCGATACCAGATGTCCTTCGGCCAGGCGCCTTGCGATGGATCGGAAAGACACAGGGATCCGTAGTGAAGATTCTGCCTGTGTCTGGATAGCGGCCACTGGGGCAGTTGACTCTACGCGTGCGCTTCGTATGATGTGACGGTCTTCTCGACGACTGGACTGTCGAGTGCGTCCCGAGCCTGGTCGCCGTGTAAATGACGTCTCTACAGTCAAATGGTCCCAACACCTCCTGTCAGTAAAATCAGAACGGCCTACTTGACGTGCTACTCGCCGAGCTGACCACCCAGCTTCCATCATCCCGATGATTCTTCCCCTCTAAAACTCTGACAGCTGCTCATATTGTCTTCGATGGCTGCGTAACGGCATGTCTACCTCAGCGTTTCCTTTGCAAAAGAAAAGGTACACTCAGACACGTTCTGCTTACCAGTTTTATACTCCAAGGAGGACAAAGTTCAACGCCCTCTAGTGGCATTACGCAATGCGCAATCACGCTGCATTTCTAATCATTTGCATATCTGCCTAATATGTACCTTCATGCCAAGCTTCTTTACGATCCCACAATTATTTTTTGGTGTGCAAATTTTTATGGCAATGAGTGTATATTCTACTAACGAATCGGTAATTTGTGAATTTCCAGATTTTTAACGCACTAGTAAAGTAATTATTATTTACAGTTAAAAGGGTACCAGTATCAGATTAAATTTACGAACTCTTTTTTTTATGTATCTAGTCTGAAAGCGTTCACTTCCGTGTAACAAAATTCAACTTGCACCCTTCCAAGATAAATTCGAAATTGTCATAATATCTCTCCTCGTAGAAGGACACTGATATCTATGAAAGAGTAAAAAATTTCGTTTAGATGTCTCCCTAACAGCACGAAGAAAACTGCAAGAAAATAGTTTAAACAGGCTGTATTGATCAACTTTTGCCATCTATACTAATAATGCAAAGTTTCGCTCTGTCTGTGTGTCCATCTGTGTGCGATGGCTAGCAAAATCTACCGCACGTAGAAGTCTGAAAATTTAGGTGAGGATAGTCCAAGACAGGTCCTGATGCACCTGTGGCTTAGATTTTTAATATTTTTAAAGCCGGGACACCTGGGCCCCTTTAAGTTTTTATGCACTAAATTGTTAATAACTTGTCCCCTTTTTATCGCATTTTCTTCGTTTTGGGGACCTTTCTTCATTTAGTTATTATCGCCTTTCTACTCTCCAGATAAGATCCTGGCCACTTGGGTCCGGATATAGGGCACCTTGAAGTTTTTGTGCAAATAAAAGGTTAATAAGTTCCTTCCTTTTAATCCGATCTTCATTTTTGATATGCTTTTTCATTTAGTTAGTCTCACATTTCTACATTCCAGTTAAGATCTTGAGGCTCCTAGGGTGCGTAGGGCCCGGTCCAGGGCACGTTGAACTTTTTGTGCGCCAAGAATTTTTCACACCCTGTTTATATCACCTTCTATTACACAATTTTAAAGTTGAGTCTTTGACTCTTCTTCCTGTATCAACACCCTCATATTATTATTGGGGCCCTAGGGCCCTTTTTAAACATATACTCATTTTTTTGTGCATTTCTTTAAAATATTATTCTAACAAATAATTCCTGTCCTGTGCTTAATTTTGACTAATTGGAGATCTAATGCACTAAGTACTCAGACCATTTTAACGTGTTTTTATGTCAGAGCCCTGTTTTTAACTATCAGTGGGTCCCTCTTGGGCATCTTAATATAGCTCCCTTAAAAATGGTCCGATTCACTTTTCTTTCAAAATTCTTTATGCCGTTTTTCTTCTTATTACAATAGGCAACTTTTACGAACTAAAGTGTTTCGAAAATTAAAAAAAATATTTTTTTCGACCCACCCTATTAGATAGCCTGTGAGCTAAAAAGAGATTGGATAAACAGATGGACTCCTTTGAGAAATTATGACTTAAACCAGCAATGCGGTAAGTTTGACTCTGAAAGCTTCATTTTTATCTCGCATTTCGTCAAATCTCATCTCGATGATTTTTTCTGTCATATCTCGTGCTTTTCAAACTTTACCGATGGGAAGTTTTTCGATGGTTGCTCTCGTGCTTTTCAAAATTTCCCGATGAGAAGCTTCTCGAGAGTTTCTCTCCCACTTTTCAACATTTCGCTATGAGAAGCTTCTCGAGGATTTCTCTCGCGTTTTTCAACATTTCATATGTTGGCCGAGAACGAGAAATCAATTTGAAGTACCAAGGGACGAGATAGAGAAAGAGGCATGACAATGAGCTGTGAAATGAAGCCCTAATTTTCAAAGTTTCTCTTATTTTAGCCCTACAAAGATGTCACATACCTGGAGCTCTCCGATAAAATTATTTATTAAATATAAAAATTTCAAAGAGGAAGGTGGCTCGGGTGAATTCGGTGGGGGGGCGTAAGAGTGGACCCATGCGGGGTGCAATTTTAAAATTTTTACCGAACCCTTCCTGTGGCATATAATCGAAAAGCCCTTTGACCACTCTTTCTTATTATGAACTTTTTTCCCACCGAAATTGAATTTTGGGGGTGGGGAGGGGGGCGAAATTTTTTTAAAAACCGTAGCGATTTCTATAATAAATATCATTTTAGATGTGGATGTCTTCCGGTAAATATTATTTATTAAACATAAAAATTTTGAAAGTGGGGACTATGTGAATTCCGGGGAGAAAGAGTGGACCACCGAAAGGGGGGGGGGATCGGGGGAGCAATTTTCAGACTTTCTTTGAACCCATCATGTAATATATCATCGGAAAGCTCTCGGATAACTCTTTCATATTATGACACTTTCGTCTCTCCAACCCAATTTTACCCCCACTGTTGGGGGGGGGGGGTAGTTCTCAAACTTTTTTTCATTTTCAGCATTTTATAGGATTTTTTTATGGAACCATCCGATAAATATTATTTATAATATATGAAATTTCAAAAAGTGGGGTTGTATTCAGGGGATTGCGGTAGTTGGCGCTCTGGGAGAGCACTTTCCTAACTTTTACCGACGCTCCTCACGTGATATATCATTAGAAAATCCTGTGACCACTTATTCATATTAAGCTCCTATTAAGTGCCCCTTTCCCCACTTTGCCACCGGGGCATTTTTCTAAATTTTGCTGACACACCTCATGTCACATATTGTTGGAAAGACCTGTGACAACTTATTCTTGTTATGCAGCTCCTCCCTACTTTGCTCCCACGGGGGTACTTTTCTAAATTTAGCCAAGACCACCTCATGTGACATATCGTTGGAAAGGTCCGTGACTACTTATTGATAATATGCACCTCCGGTGTCCGCCCCCCCCCCCCACACACTTTGACCCCACGGTGGTACTTTTCTAAACATAGCAAGACCCCTCTTGTGACATATCGTTGGAAAGGTCTGTGACTACTTATTGATGTTATGTACCTCCGATGTCCGCCCCCCTCTTTGCCCCCACTTAGTTACTTTTCTAAATTTAGCCAAGACCCCTCATGCGACGTATCGTTCGAAAGGTCTGTGCCTACTTATTGATGTTATGTACTTCCGATGCCCGCTCGCCTCCACTTTGCCCACACGGGGGCACTTTTCTAAATTTAGCCAGTACCCCCTCATATTACATATTGTTTGAAAGGCCTCTAAGCACTTATTCATGTTATGCACCTCCAGCGGGTCTCTCCCCAACTTTGCCTCCCCGGGGCGGCATTTTAATAAATTTAGCCGAGAACTTTCATATGACATATCGGCATTTATATGAATTTAGCCGCGACCTTTCATGTCAGATATCGATGGAAAAGCTTGTGACCACTTGTACATGTAATAAACATCTGATGTCCCTCTCCCCACTTTGCCCCCACGGGGGCACTTTTCTAAATTCACCCGAGACCCCTCATCTGACATGATGTCGGAAAGGCCCGTGACCACTTACTCACGTTATACACCTCTCGTGCCCCTCCCTCCACTTTGCCCACACGGGGAGGGCATTTTTATAAATTAAAATCGAGACCGCTCAGGTGACATATAGTTGGAAAGGCCTAAAAGCCCCGTGACGATTTATTCATATAATGCAGCTGCTGTGCTCCTCCCCTCAATTTGACCCCTCCCTTCAGTGATTCAGTCCGAGGTTCGTTCGGCTCAAGGTTTTTTTTTTTTTTTTTTTTTTTTTTTTTTTTTTTTTTTTACAAGACTTTGTAGTGCGTGCAAACCACGCCTACTATCATGGCGCCTTATATAGTGGGGAGCTAGTTTGAGATTTCATATTACAAGATTACTTATAAATTAGAGGCCCCGATTAAAGGAAGGGCCCACTTAGTCCTTATTAACGCCGACTCATTTCAGTTCACCCACAGACAATTCTTGAAAGAATGTGTGACGTATAAAAGCAATTGTCAAACTGGAGTCATCGAGAAAAATTGTACACAATCGAAAAATATCGAGATGTCCATACAATCGTGAAAATCGATAAAAACATCTCGTTATCGCCCATCACTAGTTGCAGCTTCTTTAAAAACTGTCCGATTCTATTACAATTTTCTTTAACATAGTTTCGGTGTCCTCCAGCTAATTTAAAACTACTAATTTTTTTTTCTTATACCCAACTACATTTCAATTAAGACCCTGGTCCCCAGGGCCCGGTCTTTCTTTATATCTCAGCTCCCAGTTTTTTCGAACATTAATCTCCTTTTCAGTATCAACTTAAGTTTACAAACTGCAGCCGTAAATTACAAATCGCGTTACTTTAAAGGTAACTTTAGATAAGGGATTTCATCCTATTAAATATCGTGTTAATGTTAAAAGTAATTCGTGAGAGTAGTAGAGAGTTCGTGAGAGTTCGTAATTCGTATACGGGAGAGAACATCTCCGACCGCTTGGGGCGTATTCTTTCTTCGGATTCTAAGGACCCAATTTCACCGGGATTTGGTTTATTCATCTTACATTACAATACGGCTATTTTCTGTTTTATGAAATTTTACCTTAGACGTCAGTTACCAACATTTTCTATCCTTAATGATGCTTTCTTTTTGTGGGTTATATGGGGTTGATTACTACGAGATTTGTCTCATTCAACTTGGCTTTCGATCGTCTCCGGCACGTGCGAAGCACTTCCAGTACATGCTGCCTTAGGCAACGGGGAGCCAGGTTACAAGTTCGTTCGGTAAGAAGTTTCTTGGGAACACTCTAGATGCTGCGAAAGGCAATGGAGACTTCCGAAATTAGGTTAATTTAAAAGAATTTCAAAAGAAATAAAGTCATACGAATTTGAATTTTGTTTAAGATTATTACTTTCGGACCCCGAGCAACGCCGGGCGGGTCTGTTAGTATTTTAATAAAATATTGCCTCAATAACCGGGATTTTAACATTTTGTCCAATATTTTGCTAATATAGTCGAGAAATATCTTACCATTTCGCTATCAATATATCTAATGTAAGGGCATTATATCTAAAGCGCTGCTTTTCGTAGTGACTATTTCTAATTTAAGGGGGCCCAGGACCTTTGAATCTGTCGAAATGATCAAAGACAGCATATTTTTCAAAGTACCAAAGTACAAATAATATGCAATTAAAATCTTTTTTTTCCCATTACTACCTAAATTATATACTGTTAACTATATTATTCAGAAACGTAAATGTTTCATATACAAAATGAATATTTAAATTTTAAATTTAAAAATTCGTCTCACTAATGAATTAAAATCATTAAGTGCTGCGCGCATGATAAAACTCTAAATTGTGCATATAGAAAACAATTTTTGAACAAAAGGGAATCATTACGCAGGTACTTCTAAACTAAAATCAAAATACACACAAAAAATTAATTTAGTTTAAAGTTTAATGTTAGCACAAAATAAAAAAAAAGAAGATTTCAAAAGTTTCTCAAGTTTTTCAAGTGCAAAAAAATAAATAACCAAAATATGTGAATTTTTTTGGTTTTAGCGTGTTAACTGTAAAGAAACGCATAATTGGATATATTTTTTAAAGCTGTAGCTACATAGTTTGAAAGTAATTGTTCGCGTAAACTTCATATTTACTAATCTGAGAAACCGCCTTTTAAAGTTTTAATATCTACAGACCTTCCATTATACTCACCATTTATAAATGTTTATAAAAAATCAACCTAAAACTGATTTTTTGAAAGTTTAAAAGATCCTGTTCCCCCTTAAATGTGTGATAGTCGAGTTTCAATCAAAATATTTTCAATGTAAATATAACATTTATCCAATATTGATCTTTAATTGGAAATATTATTAAGATGCGACATTGTTTCAATACTGGTCTCCAATAAAACCAATATAAATGGAAGTTATTTCTTAGAAGTCTTCCTATTCTTATTTTCTATTTTGTATTATGTTCAAAATAGTTACTCGATTCTTTATAGTTTTTTTTTTTATATTGTACTTAAAAGAAGTTTTCTTATATCTGTGATTGGAGTCAGTGAGATATAAATAATAGTTTTAAGCTGCCGTTTCGTATTATTATTATTGTTACTATTATTTTCTTATATTTTATTTTTTGCCAGTGATAATGAGAAAATCAAAGTGAAACAATATTTTCGCAGATGTTTCAACAAGGAATGTATGATCATAAAACGAAGGAATTTTCTCCAGAAAAAAACTGGATACCTATTTACCAGACAAATAACCATGAATATACGCATGAATAACACATGTATTTATAACTTTAAAGAATGTACATTAAAAAATGGATATTTTGCTCATTTAGAGAATTATTCATATGATATCGGCTTGTCAAATATTCCATCTTTGTGAATCAATTTCATCAATAATATTACGCAGAAATATTTATTATGCATATCTTTAAACTTATGGTTAATTTAAGAGAATGGTGAAGAAATGGTCATGTTTATTTTAAGAAAATTTATTCAGATGAGGTTAATTTATTGATATCGTATTGCGATAGTAATTACCCGGGAGGAAACCGTACTTCTTTAAATTTATATAAATTTCTGTTTCTTATAAATTCAGTGCTGAAATTTCGCAAGTTCTCTACTATTTGAAAAATTAATTTGTTTCCATTTTCAGTATTTAAAATATTTTGTACTTAAATGTAAAACAATGTTAGAGTTATTTTTACATATTTTTATTATGCTTCGTTTTTTAAAGTAATGAGAAGATATTTCACAATTTTAACTAAGAAGGAATAAATGAGTTTCTAAAATTAAATACGAATTCTTGAAGCAGAAGCTTGGCTGAGGAAAACTTCATCGAATATTTTAATTAATTTCTTCTTTTTTTTCGATTTAAAGTATACTAAGTACTTTACAATAAATTGGAAGAATAAATGATAGGAGGATCAGGGGTAATTGGGATCAGGGGCACTTCAGGGGCAATCTGTAACAGATACAAAATTTGACCATGCTAATTTTGAAATCTGACTAATATTCTATATGTGCAATTTTTTGGGGTGAAAATGTATGTTCCAAACAGCGTATTCGCTGTTTTCCCAGAACACACATTTATTTTACAATATTATTTTGCATTTATTCCAAATTTTAGCTTTGACTGCATGTTTTAGGCCTAATTAGACCACTACACTAATCTAAATGGAATTTTCCTCCTTCACAACATATGAGCTCTGACTGATCCTGTTTCTCCTTTGCTTGCATTTCATGTTATTTCGAATTTTTTTAAAACTTAATAATTAGTTTTTTAGTAATGAAATAAGTTTATTAATTTCCAATAGAAAATTTTGCACTTGATTTTGTTTTGTAGGCAGAGTATAAATTATATGAATATTGAAAATCCCTTAAAAAACATTTTAAGCGTACTTACCTTTCCAATACTGTAGCTCTGAGAAAAGTTGTAGTTTTAAAACCAAAAATATATTGCTGTAAAGCCCACACAGAGATCGTTTAATCCTATTTACTCATGACTGTGTATGTGTGTACCTTGTAAGGTATGAGAGAAAATACCACTGATCTCCATTACACATTTCAAGAGGCAAATACCTTCTGAGTAAAATGACACATAACATTACTATGTAGTCTGCTTCATTCCCCGTCAATTGATTGTCAAAGTTCCAATTGACAAAAAGTGATCCTAATTACCCCTGCCTCCCCTATAGATCATAAAAGAACTAAAACAAAATTCGAAATTTATTTGTTTACAACAAAGAATCGGTTAAGTTTTGGGGTAATTTCTAGGATGAATACTCATATTCCATGCGAGTAAACAAGATGGTATAGAAGATAATTTGCGTATTTACTGCTATATAAAATATTTAATAAATATTATATTTCTACAAATATTTTGGTCTTTCATGGTTCAATTTTATTAAAGTGTATGAAGAAATATATTTCTTTTTTATAAGTAGAGATTTACATGTAGTTTTAATTTCAGTTAACTTTTGTACTATTCAATCAGTATAATAAAGGTAACATATTAATAATACCAACATTACTTTATATACTTTTACACTTATATATAAACCATTATCTTGAGTTTAATTTTGTTACTAAGTATCCATACAGAATAAAAGGATCTTCCTAATTTAAATCTCAAGTTTTATAATTTAAACAAAAACAGTTTTACAATTTGAATATTCATTTTTAAACAGAAGCAGTTAATGAGGTTGGAGAAAAATTAGCCGAATATTTTTATTATTCCTTCTTTACACAACTCAAAATATCTTCTTCAGACACAAATAATTTAATATATAATTTGAATACTAAAGGGACTAGAACTAATTTTCGAATTTATTTACTTTTAAGGATACAAACAGAAGAAAAGATTCTGTTTTGAGGTGTGTTTTGAATGTATACGTCCTTTTCAACTGAGTAAACAAACTGAACAAATACGTGTTTATTTTTTTACTTAAAAATTATTTTACCCTTTCATGTTATAATTCCATTACAATGTATGGGGAAATTTATTCCTTATTTTATACAAAATTATTCCATTTCGTTTAGACATTATTTTACGTAATTTCTTTCTCAGAAAAATCTAACAGACTCCTAAAAGACATTTAAAAATCAGATTATTATAATAAAAAATGTATATACATTTTTTTCATAAACAAGCCAATCGTTTTAGCTTAGTTTTATATCTTAAGAATAATAAAATTAAATAACAGCATCTTTACACGGTGGTTCGGACAGCATCTGTCCGAGAATGCATGTAAACCTGGACAGATGCTGTCCGAGCCAGAAGACACAGGAGAAACAGAAGTTGGAGATGACAAATTCTCCTTAATCTACGAAAGTATAACGTAAACACGGATGAAAATAAACAACGGCCTCTTTCAAGTTATCCACAGTTCTAAAATGCGTGCTCTGCTTTTAACAATCTTCAAAAACAACACAATTTTGAGTTTTAACGAATTTTTTAGCAAAACAAAGTTTATTTTGTTACTATTGATTTTCGAAAAATTTACCAAGTCGTATTGGTAGTGTAATCAGTTTCTCAAATTGGAATATATTTTTTTAAAATGCTATAAATTTAAAATAAAAAAAAATTAATAACTGAATTTACACATGCAGAAGTAACAACATGAGCATCAACAATGACAATATATATTGTCATTGTCACTGCTCTTAATTTATCATGTTTGTTTATAAAACATACTTATTGAATATGAAAATGTTACTTCATAATTGATAGTATCCGACAATCTTATATCCCGGGTTGACAAAAAGTAATTAATGCACTAAAAAGATCACAGGGAATTATTTCTGAAATTCAGAGGCAACAAATATAACTTTGTGTTTAAATACTAATCTTTAATTCCTTGAGGGGTGACTGATTTTATACAAGACTTCCACGAAAAACGATTAATTAAATTTTAGTTTTCTAACATTGGGGGGAAATGTACTATAATTGCTCTTCCATATTTTGAGATTTATTTTTTCTGTAAATTGCGGTGTGAATTTAATACAGTCACTCAGGGTAGCTTTGATCAACATTTTCTCTATTTTCAGATGCCCCACTCTTAGTTTAGTAATATTCTTGCAACTAGTGGCATAAAAGAGAAGAAATTATCCGAAGTTATTGTATCACTATCACAAATTAAGGAATAATAATGATATAAACAATAAAAAATGTATTGTTAATCTGGTTCAGAGTTATCCAGCCATGTTCGATAAGTTTGCACCATATTATAAATATCATATAAAATAATACATTATAAAAAATGTACGATAGTTAGGACAACATTGAAGCGAAAAAAGTTTTTTTTTTCATATATTTAAAGACTCCTAATTTACATATTCCAACATTAAAAGATTTGTATAACTTATGAAATTACAACGAATATTATACATAAGAAGGGTGGAATAAGAAAACCATGAATATTCAGTAAAAAACTGTTTATTGATCATATAAAACATAAAAATGCAGTAAAAACACTTTTCAATGTTTTAACCCAATAATATATCCATAGTTACAGTAGTACATACTAGTACTAAGCAAAAAAGAAAAAAAAATTGAATGCAGAGTTGCCAGATTGGCCTCCATTCTTATTTAGAAATTTAGTGTCCATACCAGAAATAAAGAATAGTATTTTATGCTTTATTTAATAAGAGAGATTTAACGATTACAGAAGGTAAAAATTCTTAAAAGGAAATTTCCGATAGGAATTTAAAATGCTGGATTAAAATTTTAGACCAAACTGGCATCCCTTGTCGAATGTATGGAATGTCAAATTTGAGTAGCTCAGCTCCAAATAACGTCTTTAAATGAATTTTAAGTATTTTACACATATTTTTGAAAATATTTACATGTTATATTCAATGCAAAATTTCGGCATTCAATATAATATACGTACACATATGGGGGATTTTTGACAAGAAAATGGTATCTTCGTATAATCCATAAGATATGATTTTTTATTTTTGCAATTTTTTTTTGAATCATTATTTCACATAGTTCTTAAGAACAGAAAACTATACAGTATTTATCAGTAAACAATAAACCTGTGCCTAACTTTGAGCCGGCTCAAAGTTATACTGAAAATAAAGTAAAATGTTAGTGCCTTCTAATTTTACATTTTACTGACTATTAGTAAACACATAATCGCAAAATACTAACACATTTATAACATTTAGATAATAATATGTCTGATAAATGAGTATATTGTTACTTACTATAAAAATGTAATTGGATTACAACAACTTTAAAACAACATTCAAAATAAACTTGAAAACAGTACTTCACAATAATAGCTGCAATAGATGCAATAATGATGCAATTTATTGTGTATAATGATTCCAATTTATGTTCTAAAATAAAAAGTAGAAAGCGCAGTTTATAACCTTGGCAACAGAGTGCAGCACTTGAGTTTATCCAGCTTTTTGAAGTCAAACATATTGAAAATTAGGGCGTGGTGCAAAGTTACACCCCATGGATAAAAGTTACCCAGAATGACTGTATTACAGAAACACAATTACTTGTCCATGGAGCGTTAAATGTCGAAAATACATTAGTTTCTGACGTTTTTAAAGATAAAGAAAGCTTATCGGAATCGCGCTAACTAGGAAGAGGTTATTTATTTTTTTTGTTGTTGCTGTTTTTTTTGGTGGGGGGGGGGGGCGTATATACATTTTACCTAGATTAAGAAACGTTAGCCTTTTTTTTTACAGTGTAGCGTACATCAAACAAAATAACTATTTTTTGCCAGGAAAATACTGCTTCGAAAACAGCGCTAATTAAATTGCTTTATAATGGAAACAGAGAAATTTCTGATCTATTCAAGTTGATGACCTCCTCCTCTTATATTTGTAAACTTAATTCAAACTGGCAGAGTTTGGTTGTGACAATCTTAAAGTCCACAGAGAATAATCAAATATACTTCGAAGCATTCTTTTTATCAACGATACTTAAAACAGCACTCTCTCCACACATCACCTATATTTAAACTAACATGGATATTAAAAAACGAAATACGATTGACTAACATTTTGTATTAACAGCGTCTCTAACTTTTTAACATTATGCATGCACGGTAAACATACCGGCAGTGATTATTTAAATAATAACCTTGCATTAAAGTAACCAGCTCGAAAGACACATCCTTCGATCTTCGCCAACGTCTTAAAAGCATTTAACTTACTACCTTTGCATAAATTAAGCGATCCGACAAGATTGGAGTTGCCAAAGATCTCTGAAAAATTAAAGAATATACGTACGATTGGCCGAACATCGATCGCACATTGACATCAAACTAGTAACAGTAGTGTCGTTCGATAGTCCTATCGACATCCTTGCTATGACGTTCTATCGTGGTTTTTACAACGATAAAATTACTTTGGTTTCTTGAACTAAAATACATTCAAAATACAACTTCGCTGATATGCAACTGAAACTGGAAAAACTAAAATATAGTGAGTTTTTAATATAGTAAGTTGCTTCAGAACTTGTTAAACATACTATTTTTTTATTAAATACATACATCTAACTTGTGTGCTTAACATCGGTTGCCAGCTTATAAGTTATCGTCAATATACAAGGACGATATAGCACAAGGAAATTTACAACATCAGAGAATTACATCCGGGAGCTCCAAAAAAGGTGTGCAACGGAGCCAGCGGGAGTTGAACTTGCAGCCCACCTACGCTCTTAAAAATATCTAAAGTTTAATTTGACGGTTAATTTTTCTTTTCATGCCAACCCACATAGAGTAAAGAAAAAGAATAGAGATGAAGTGTGGTGGCTGGAGATGATGCTAAAAATGTAACCATAAAATCCCCTACGTTCGGCCCAAACACAATCGCGTGCTTTCGCAAAAAAAGGAGACAACTTCTAGTAATACAGTTTTTAATTCATAATACAATGAAATGCTACTTCAGAAAGCTTAAATATAAGCAAATCATTTTCTAGAGAAAAAAAAATACACAGGAGATGTCAAAGAATTCGGTCCCTGTTCCACGCGCTTGTTTTGTTTGGACCAAATGAGGTAATTTAAATTTGAACGATAACGCGCATCATATTACAGACCGTTTTTAGGCATACTGCATCTTCATATATCTCTTCTTACATGGCCGACACAAGTGGCCAAGTTCGTCTGACATACTAGTGTGTTATATTTCACGAACCATTTCGAGGTGTTTTTGCCAAATTTCGACACTCTACTACCCATATAGCACATGTGCCTCCCCAGGACATCCCCAGGAAGATTTACAATAAAACACCATCATCCCCAGGGCATCCCTGAGGATGCAGAAAATTGTCACCAGGAGGTCCTCAGGAACAGAAAATGTCCGCCTTGCAGCATCCTGGAGAGCTCCCCAGGACATCCTTTAGGGACCTCCCCGGGAGGTTCTGGGGAAGATTTTAGGAAGTGATACTGGAGGACTTTGGGAAGCTTCAAGGTCACTTAATATTCCACAAAAAAATTTTGAAGCTATGGTTTAAAGTAATTAATGTAAAACAATTTAATTATTTTTTCAGAAATAAATACGATCTTTTTAAAACTATTTATCAGATAGATTCACGTGTAACAAGCAATTACAATTATCAAGCACGCACACGGAATTACATGAATACAGCTTTTAGGAACAAATTTCTTACCTTCATTCTGCCTTCCGGGGTTTGATCCAGGGTACTTACGAACACCAGACGCGCGCTCTATCCATTATGCTACAGGGCCGTTGAACACGAGGTGTTTCTAAGGTATTCAGTATTTTTCCCCTCTTTTGAAACTCAAAACTAGAAAATATCCATATTTTATGTGCTTTGTATAAGCCGGAATTATCTAACTTTTATTGCAAATTTAAATGCATAGCCTTTTTTATATATTCAATGTAAATTTAAATTTATAAGTAAAAAAAGGGCTTATCAATAATTATTTAAGATAACATAAATGTCTTTCAATTTTCAAATTCCTACATGAAATTATATTTTTAAATGACAATAATATTGTTTTAGCTTACCATATTTAAAATCCATTGAAATCATTCTGTACTTAGAAAATTCATTCTGTACTATTTTTCATACAATTAATGTTGCTAAATATTTCTGAGGATATCTTGCAACATAATTTAATTTAATTTAATAAAAATAATATTTCCAGAGATTTAAAATGCAAAATACGGATACTTTGATTTAAAATATGAATTATTTTTATGATAACCAAACAATAAAATTCCATTTGAGAGAATCCTTTGAGAGCAAATATTTCTCTCTCTCTCTCTCTTTTACTTACAGAAACGTTAGCCGACTTTTTTTACGCTTGGTAAAAAGCCCTCTTATTAAATAAATTAATGAAAAAATATGTAGATTTTACTCTGTTTCTTTTTTAAGAGGGGCGAGGGGGGGGGGGGGGTAAACATTATTTAAACCATCTTTTTGGAATTTCTACACTGATTTTTCAACGTATAACCACAAATCATGAAACTATTAACTGTTAAAAGCACATTTTAAAAATTAGATTTCAAAATTAACATTTCTGTTTATAATTTATTTTCGACTTTTTACTATTTAAAATAGTTCATTGTTGCAGTTTAACAGCGATTTGGCACATTTTGGCTAGCATTTATAGACGCTTCATTAAATCCATTGTTTATCATACTCCCATCTGTCGCGGGCGAATTGAAAAAGGCTTTAAAATCAATTTATTATTTTATAATAACGTTATAAAAACATTAAAATGCTGTATTGTCATCAAAAACACATTTTTGTACAAACTTGTAAAATTGTGTCATATCAGGATCTGGGATGAAAATAGATTGCAATATTCCATCATTACAATGAAAAAACAGGCTGAATTACATAAAAATAGAAACTATTACAGATCTTTATTTTATAAGCGAATTATTTTGTATAAATCCCAAACTAAATAAATATTTTTTTTCTTTTTTTAGAAACCTTTGAATTAAAAAATCCTCTTTAAAAAATTCTGACAAATGTGGACAAACGCTTTTGCTTAATTATTTCAAAAATGGGTTTTGTTCAAATTCTTGGAATAACTATTTTTTTTTTTTTCCTTTCAAAAACTTTCTTTCGCAGGTATTATGTACTTTCAGCAAGCATGCACTCACATTCTCAGCTGACAAAATTGATTGGGGGCGGATCCGCTCTATTCAGAGTCAACTGGTGATCCAGTTATAATATTCTCCCTGACACCTTAGCTAGGGATTATCTCAGAGAAAAGATACTTGAAGAGATATGAGAAGTCTGTGGGACATATGCATGCTAAAAGAATGGAGTTAGTTCCATGGCTAAAAGAGAAAAGAAGTTCCGGGAAAAATAATCTTTTATTGATATACGAAACTAAAAATTTGCTAAATATGAAATATGTTTCTTAAATGGAAGTTTTAACCCTCTCTCTATATATATAACGCAAAATACACCTCAGTTTAAAATTCTACAGAAATATTTGTTATTTAGGAAATAGAGAGAAATATTTATCTATATTTTCTGAATCTATAATGTTATTTATATTTCTGAAGTTCTTTAAATGGAGACTTCACTTTTATTATTGAGGGGAAAAAATAATATTATGTATGGTAATTTAAAAAAGATAATAGAAAAATAATTAATTGATAAGTCAAACTTATATTTAAAAAATAAATTAAAGATAAAATAAAACAAAATATGGTTAAACCTCCAGAACTGATACTTAAAATTGACACTTCTATTTAGTTAATATTTTCTCATTCCCAAAACCTGTATAAAGTATACCAGATGATCTTAGCTTAGCGGTACTGCCCAGGCCCGGGATAATAATCTGAATTAAACCTTAATTTAGCATGAATTTATATCTTTTAACCGATTTTGTAAGAATGTATTTTTTTGTAACAGAAAATCTTTGCAAAAGAAACTCGTATCGGGGGGTGGGGGTGGGGGGAGGTGCCGCACAATATTTATATATTTTTTAATGAAATATGCCATTTTAACGTGAAATGTATTCACTTTAAGTTGGTGTTATATGCTGAGATAAAAATTTTCTCATCGCGACAGTTTTTTTTTTTTTTTTTTTTTTTTTTTTTTTTTTTTTTTTTAATGCAGGGTTTGATAAGTATGTTAGCTAATTTTCAAAAAATGAAAAATCTTAACCTCTGGTGCATCAGGACTCGATTTACACTATTTTTGCAAAAATAATTTTAGACGGCTGCTAAAAAACAAACACACGGTAAGGATATATTATTTTCTTTGTATAGATACCTTTACCTCTAAATGCCGGGAAAATATATGGTCCAGAACTGTCTTCCATTTAGAGGTTTTAGTGTATTTATTTAGAAACATATTATTTGGTTAATTTAAACAATTTAAATTAATTACTTAATAAAAATTAATAACAATAAAAAAGAAAAATGCATTATGTTATTTATTGAAAATTAATAAAAGAATGATAAATGGGCAAAATTTGCTTTAAAAGACATACAGTAATTATTATTTAAAATATGAATTAACTGAAATATTGAATTAAACATTTTAATTTAACTAAAATGATTAAAAGTTGTTGCAATAATTAAAAATAATTACAATTTATTGACAATTATCTAATTTGCTAAAAAATAATAAATCGAATATTTAATAATATGAAACAAGATCATTAAAAATCGATCCCGATCAAATTGAATTCACTTTATTTTAATAAAAAGCAATTGAGTATACAAAAATAAGTTTAATATAAAGCAATTGTACTCCAGAATCACTCATGAGATGGCGCCAGCACTGAGACTTCCCAAATACTTCCCCAGGAATGACTTTCCAGGTACTTCCCCAAGAACGACTTCCTAGGTACTTCCCCAGGAATGCTTTCCCAGGTACTTCCCCAGGAATAGCTTCCCAGGTACTTCCCCAGGACTGACGTCCTCGGACGTTGCTCCGTAGGACGTCACTGGGAGCTCACTCCTGAGGAGATTTTAAAAGTCTATTCCTCAGGAAGTCCTCATTTTGTCATTTTAGTATCAGGAGGAATTTGGGATGACTTGGAGCTCCTGGGGAAGTTTTCGGGAGCTTTCGTGCTATATGGGTACTGAAAATCTATGAGACCTACGTACTTGTAATATGAAATACACAATAAGGCCACGATAATTACCTAGAATTCAAAATTTTATATATATGCATTATCAGTTTCCAAGATAATGACATTTGAAAATCGCTGATAATCGATAATTTTATCACAGACTGGCTCACTAACTCATCAAAAAGATTTTATATATCTACTGCGCCTAGAGACTTCAAATTTGGTACGAAGTTCGTTTACGCTACAAAAAGGAATAAAAAAAGTGAAAATCGACTAATTACCCACTTGAGGTGAGTGCATTTTTAATTTATCATTATTTCATGTCTATTAAGCAAAATTTTAATTTGCCAAAAAAGCGCCAAAAAAACAGAAGCGCGCAAAATGACTGAGATTTTTCATTCTTATAAAAAACGTAAAAACATTGTAAATGTACTTTAGACATAATATAAACATAATGTAATTAAATAAATTAAATATTATTGATTAAATATTCTCATAATATGGAATGCGGCTTGTATAATCTCTCCACCCTTAGCCTGTGATCCTGGTGATTGAGAAAATGAAAACTCAAGGATGAAAGTGTTACTCCTCTAAATGTTGCTGAAATAATTTTCCATTAGCGATTCAAAACCATTTTTTACAGCGTTCAATTAAAAAATATATGGCTTTTCCTATTTGTCTCATTGAAGGCTGATCAAATAGCGGAAAAGCAATAAATAAAGTATTAAGTCAAAGAAAGTTACATTTGAAAACAGTCACCATTTCTTAATGTTTCATTTACCTGATATTCTCCTGCGTAAACCGTGGTGTTGAAAAGAGATTTAGCACAAAATAAATACAATTTTTTGAAAAGATATTTAAACTTTTTTGAAAGAGGTTACTTAAGAATCATAAATTTTCTAAAGTGCATTCGTAACTTTTCTAAATGGAAGGATTTAGCCTTTCTCTTAATAATATCTTTTTCATTCTGCTCTTCAACTGAGCGAAAGAAAACGATAAATCTACATAATGCATCTTTCTTGGGAAGCATTAACTTTTATTACATTAAAATTGGACGGTGATTTTTTTATATTTTAGTATAAGAATTACGTAAATCTCTTCTCATCTTAACCCATTAACCGCCAAAACTATAAGGGTTTAAAATTTTTTTATACAAATGTTATTGGTTATTCATTTGAACATATATAACATTAATTTATAGTGGAAATAACAAAATTTGTGTTAGCTTACGAAAAATGGAGTGTTGCGTTCACGCAACGTCAGCGGAATAAGAGTACTGATGTTTATTGAGCTTAATTGAGCATCAGCAGGATTTTCTTGCATATATGGGCACTGTAAGATTTTTTTTTTTATCTTTGTTAGAATTTAGACAGCAAGCAATCACTCTAATGCAATTAATTTATTATTAAAATTATTTATTTTTTATTTTTTTTTAATTACCGATCATATACAGAAAACAGTTTCAAGTATCAAAATATTCGCTACACTTATGATGTAAATCAACATCAAAAATGTACTGAAGCGATAAATATTCTGGCTATGGCATTGTTTACAATGCAGTCTTCCGCTGTCATCGGACTTGACAATTAACCCTTTCAGGGGCAGTAGTATGTTTATGAAGCCAATTAATTTTATTTCCCAAATGCCACAATGGCACCAGAATTGCGGTAAAGTAATTGTCCTTTATTATGTAATTGTTCGTAAATACCGGTGTCATATCATTTCAACATTTTAGAGATTCAATTGTATTGCCTCGGAAAGGGTTAAATTTCCGCGTTCTGTCTGTAATGGCTTTTGCATGGAGAACTTATTATGCCTTCTTTTGGCTGATTTGTTTATGGTTAACTCTTTACTTTCAAAGAGTGTTTGCAAAAGGTACAATGCAACTTCATGTCTGAAATCTCACTGACAGTATTTATTTTCGAACACAAGCTTTATACCTTCTCGCATTGGTCAAGGTTTTATTTTTCTTCATATTTTGGCTGAGTCATAATCAATTTTTCTACCTTTACCCTCTCCAAATCTCCAGTTTTTATTTTTATTTGTATGTGTGATTTGCACTACTTTTAGAGGATACAAACTTCTTTTTCACGCACATTTCAATTTCGCCAGCAGTATCAAAAGGTAAAATATCATTATCACTTTTTGATCTATTATTATTTCCTTCTTCATCAAAAATTTCTGCTATTTCTGATGAAATAACGATAATATTTGTTTCGTTCCCGTCATAATTATATGAATCTTTATTAAAAATTCTTTGAAGACCTTCGAATAACGTAAGATATGTATTTGAAGCATTTCTGTGAGCACGGAATAAGAAGAAAATCCACAGAGTCGAACGATACGAGTGAGTACTGGAACTACCTCTTTTCCGCTGACGTTGCGTAAACGCGACACCTATTATCTCTTCCTAACCCATTAAAGCGAAAGCAACTGATTCGTTTAATGTTCTAATGTACTTTGACCTTGTCCAAAAATAGATTTACTCTAAAGCTTACGTTTGTCTAACTATATTTCTTCTGCGAAAAAGACAACGTGAAAGTTTTCGTTTAAAAATGCTTTAAGTTTCGAACTTGTAATTAAATAGAAAAAAATATGTTGAAAGAAAATATTTTTCTATTGAATTAGTAACCATAATATACCCTACTCAAAAATTACTATTAATATAAAATTTATTTGATAGCTAATTTTTTATACGCATTTATTTTGACTGTTGCGTGAACGCAACACCAGCGGTTAATGGGTTAAAAAGACTAATTATAATTTACTCTTAAAATTCGAGTACTTATGTATGTTTGTTTTCCGTCAATAAAAAGGACTTTAGAAATGAAATCATTCATTAATAAAATTATTTCATAAAGAGTGCTTTTAAAATTGTGATCTGTAGTGATCGTATGAGCTGTAAACCTCCAAGTGGGCGAAAAATGTCCGGACCAAGATTCGAAGCAGGGATCTCTTGGCTAAAGCTGACAACGCTCTACCATCTAAGCTATCTCAGAGGAACCTGGTGGATCTAATTCACCCAGCAAATCTTACTGATTATAGCATCTGATAAGATATCTGAATCAGCTCAACAGATTAAAATGCTGTTGATAATCTGATTGAGATATCAGATAAAAATTAATTGAGACTGGTAATCTGTCCAGGTATCTGACCAGATGCTATAATCAATAAGGTTAGCTGGGTGAATTAGATCTTTCAGATTCGTCCAGGTTAGAGGTGGTAGAGCATTGGCGGCTTCAGCCAAGAGATCACTGTTTCGAATTCTGGTCCTCAAATTTTTCACCCAGTTGGAGGCTTACATCTAATTTTATTTGTTTAATAAATAGAGTAGTTGTGTTAAAATTAATCTAGTTTAATTATGTGTCCAGCGTTTTTCTGGAGTTCCATTACCTGTGGATTATTCTGTTGAACTGATTCATATATCAGACTAGTTACTATAATCAATAACATAAGATGGGTGAATTAGATCCATCAGATTCGTCCGGGATAGCTCAGATGCTAGAGCTTTGGAGGATTAAGCCAAGAGATCACTGGTTCGAATTCTCGTCCGCACATGTTTTACCCAGTTGGAGAATTACATATCATGTGATTTGTTTAACAAATAGAATAATTGTGATAAAATAAATCTAGTTTAATTACGTATACAGCGTTTTTCTAGAGTTCCATTACCTGCGGTTTATTCTGTTGATCTGATTCATATATCAGACTAGATGCTATAATCAATAAGGTTAGCTGGGTGAATTAGGTCCACTAGACTTGTCCGGGAGAGCTCAGATGGTAGAGCATTGGCGGTTTCAGCCAAGCGATCCCTGGTTCGAATCCCGGTCCGGACGTTTTTTGCCCAGTTGGAGGTTTATATCTGATGTAATTTGTTTACCAATTATCATAATTGTGTTAAAATTAATCTAGTGTAGTAATCGTATTTTCAAGTCAACTTTTAGCAAAACGGCAGGATTTCTGAATAGAATCTAAATAAAAGTCTATCTACACCTCTGAACAGTACCTTTAGTCTCTGATGAGTAGAATTATTTATTTCAGTTTAAGTTTAAGCATACCCCTTAATATGAAAAATGAATAACCTCTTAGTGATTCTAAAACCCCTCTTTTCTATAATCTGAGGAACAAGATTCTTTTTAATATTTGCGTCCTTAAAGGCTAATTATATAACGGAGTGCTAACGAAAGAAGTATTAATTTAAAATGATATTTAAAACGAACTCTCCATTTCTTCAAGGTTCATTTACCTGGGATGTTCTCCTGCTATTAAACATAGTGTAGAAAAGGGATTTAATGCAAAGTAAATGATGCAAGTATTTTCAAAAGTTTGGAAACTTTTTGAAGGCGATCGCTTAACACATCATAAACATTTTAAAGTGCAATCGTAAATTTTCTATATGGCGAGATTTAGCTACTCTTTTAAAAAATTCTTTTGCATTCTTCTTTTAATCTGAAAAGAGAAAATGACAGATAAATCTGCATGAGGCATCTTTCGAGTGAAACTCCAATTATCTGATAGTTACTCTAACATATCATATATCATTAACATAAAATGTTATGTAAGTATTCATTCAGTCAGTGAATATTTATTATTTTTACGTATCGTAGTAGCTATTTTCTTGTAAATTCATTTGACCAGAAAAAAAATATTTCTGAAAGAACCCTTTTGAGAAAAAAGGATATAACAATATTGGTTAGAAATTCGGAGGTAATAATAGTGCACAAATTTTAGTCAAACAGCAGAATCTCTTAATAGTGAGGTCTATTCTCCGGTATATTTTAATTGAATTATTGTAGTTTCAAAATCCCTTTAAATATAAAATACTTTATTGCCTCTCAAGGAGTTAAAACTGGTTTTATCCTAGAGAGTATAATCCATGGAAAGACATATTTTTTCTTATCTCTTTAAAGCTTGATAAAATAGTTGAAAAACACGGTAAGAGTTATTAAGACAAAGTAATAATTGAACACTAGTCTTCTTTTTATCAAAGTTTCATTATCTGAGATTTTCAGTTGCCGTTAAATGTGGTGTTGAAAAGAGATTCATCACAAAATAAAATATGAATTTTTTTGAAAAATATTTATTTATTTATTTTATCTTGAAGTTTTTAATGATGGATGGTAATTTTTCTAAAGTTTAGTTACTTCTTATAAAGAAATCGTTTTTCGCTCTTCTTTACAACTTAGAAACTAGAAAGTAAAATCATGCATCAAGCAAAAATTATGAAACATTTTCAGAATATTTTATTGGAAGTGCGTCACCTTTTAATAAGTTGAAAGAAGAAATATTAAGTAAACAATTTAGACAGCGCACAGTAACTGAAACCATTCAGAAAATGTTAACGTTCTGAAACTTTCAGAAATAACCATACATAGACACCAATTCATCAAGCTCTTTATATGAGTTTATTTATATTTTACCAAAATCTCTTAGTCTCTCTATACTATCTCTCTACTTAATCTCTCTATATCTAAAGTCTAAATATCTATAAGCTGGAAAATACATAGCTGAATTATAAAACATTCTTAAGGAATTAATTCACATACACTGTACTTACATACGCTGTAATTATTACTACTTTTTGTGTAGTCCTGCATATGATCTAGAATTTGTATATATCATGTAGTTAAACATAAGTTAAACTTAACATTGGATATCAAAACTGAAACGCACTTCCAGCTTTGTCGCTCATAGACAGTACTCTAACAGCATTATTTTTCTGTGACCTGTAAATGAATAATGAGTGCTTTGCACATAAGCTTCTAAAGAGCTGCAAGTTCCAGACCACCTCAGAAGTGCATATTAATTTTATTATGTTTGAAATACTATAACAGCATCAAAATACATCGCAAGCAATTTTTATCCATTCACCAAAATGAAACGACATATTTTGAGCATCCCAGTAAACGAACTGTAAATGCTATATACTCCATTTTCAATTACAAGCATGTCATGGTAAACCTCAATAGCAAATATCAGCTACATGGTTATCCGAGTGTATTTGTGGGACTTAAGATCGGAATAGAGGAATCGTTCAACTTTTTTCAGTATCGGCGTCTTTTTTTAGTCACGCGGTACTTTGTAACTTTAATAGCTTTATAATGAAACTTGTGGACATTCTGCATGAGGAAAAAGGTCCCTTCAAGTCAATCTAATCTTCTTACTCCCTTTGCATTGTTGAATCTTCCCCTCCTTTTGTGAATAAACCACAGACGTGTGGAAAGAATAGGTTTCCTGGAAAAATGTTGAAGGACTTCAAAACAAGCGAAACGCATCCTTAGAGCACAGCGGGCAACATACAAGCCACAAGCAGTAGACAGACAACAAACAGACAAATCGAAGTCATGAACATGTTTCGAATGAATTGGAAAGGTTTTAAGAGAATGGTAAATTTGCTTGATGCATCCTTTTTCAGAAGCTCCAATTGTACAACATGTATTATAAGTTTTTTTTTCAGTTACGTAAGTCGTAAATCAAACAATGAAAATTCAGTATTATTTTCCCGTACAATTGAAGCTCTTTTCATGTATATTTATTTAATATTGCAGGTTGTTTTAGAAAAAGCCCTTTTGGTTTCGGATTTTGAGACATAATTATCAGAGTTTCCAAACAAAATTTAACAGAATAATTATTGTGAAACAGTGTTATTACAGTTTCAATATAAAGTTTAGAGTACAGAATTTCCAAATTGGGAAGTATTTTTTTCCTCTTTTGAATAAATTGCTATAAATCAAATATTCCTCTAAATAAGAAATATGCATATATTTATCGTCAGTATATTAAAACTTGTTTATGTATAGCTTTAAACAAAATAAAAAGTTTTCCGTAATTGTTTGTAGAAAAACTAATAAGCTAGCGAAAAAACAATGAACAGGTTATTAACACAAAGTGATATATTAAAACTGAGCATTATTTTTTAAAGATCTCTTTACCTCAGGTTTTATCTTCACATTAATCGTGGTGTATTAAAGAGATTTTACGCAAAATAAATTTTGAAAGTTTTTGAAAGAGCATTTAAATTGTTTTATGGTTGAACGTGTATCTCATCAAAATTTTCATGAAGAAAACTTAAAAATTTTCTAAATTCTTTAGAGATTAAACTTCAAAAAATGTATCTCAAAAATGTAACTTCTTGTTATAAGATATATTTCTTGTTTCGGTACTTTTCCGTTGTACGGACACCACTGTCGCCAAACGTAATAGTTATCGCAAAATGAAAATTACGTGAATTGAAACATTTGAAAAATAAAAGAAAATACATTATTGATAGTAAAATGAGCATTTAAAAAATATGACATTTAAAAATTACAGACTTTTACGAAATATTTTATTAAATCACAAATATATATTTAAAATAAATAAACGAATAACTGTTATACAATAAAGTAATAAAATAAAACTTTATAAAATAAAGCTTTTAATAAAATAAAACGCATGGTTTAGAATAAAAATCCCTTTCACGATCAGGGTTGAAATAATTGGCGCATTAGCGTACATTTTGCCATGGTGTCCGTATAACGGAAAAATACCCTTTTTACTTTATAACTTAGGCGTATAGGAATAATTTTTAACGGTAGAATATATGTGCTTGTGCATTATCATTGTTTCTTGAGATAATCTAAATTTTATTTATATGAAATATACTACAGAATTTATTTTCATATTCTGACTTTGTTAAGCTCTTTTATTATTTGAAAAATAATTACTATCACATTTGTTTTATGCGCCTTTTTCATGATATATTTATTTAAGATTTAAATAATGGAAAAGAACTCGTTTGTAAAATCTACTTAATAAAAAGGAGATATTATGAGTTTCAGCACAATGTTAGCCTAAAAAATAATCTCTGAAATCTAAGAAATACCCCTGAATTGCTATATGATTTAAAAAAATTCAATGAATGAATAAAAACAAACCATCCAAATAATAACAAATTTTTAGTAACAATTTAGAAAATATTTTAAAAATTTGCATTACCGTAATAGAAATCTGTTGTTCAAAAATTATTTAGTCTGTAGCACGCCTTGAAAAAAATATTATCAGGGTAGTTCTGATATTAAGTAGAAATTTGAGTCCCAATCAATTTTTTTGTGCTGTAATGCAAATAAATTTTCAACTAAATATCTAATCGATGAAGGCACATCTAAAACTTGTATTAAAAAGTACTTTAGAATAAATTTGAAATTAAAAACTATTTTGATAAAATTTAAACCATACTAAATGTCACCTCCATGGTATGTCCCTCCATACCTGTTTTTATTTTACAACATGAATATATCCCATTAGATAAAGGAAAAGAACCATATAAAATATATTACGTTAACAAATGTTATACTTTATTTACTTTTTAAAAGAAAAATTTGAATATTTATTTTTATAAAAAAATTACAGACCAAGACACTTCTGTCCCCAGAATTATTAGCTACTTCTATGACATATCTGTTATAGTTTTATAAAAATCTACTAGATCGCAGAATAATCTAGAAATTTGAATTTAAATTAACTACTGGAAGCTATTTGTTGGATAGAATATTTCTGAATCATGGCAAGTTGTTATTTCATCTAGTTTTAATTTAAAGACTTTTAATTGCCACAAGGTACTTTAATTGGATGTCAACTCCATGGCCTCATTAATTATGCCAGTTTTAAAAATAGCAGAATTCTATTCATAAGTAGTTTTAAATTCCTTTATTTAATTTTGTATCCCAATAACATTATGTTAATGTTGTGCAAAGTTTAGAAATTATTAGGCCTAATCTCAGATATGCCACCTCCGTGGATGTCACCCCCATACCATTGTTGTAGCATGGTGACATTGATCCATGGATGTCACATTTATTGATATAAATAATATTTTGAGGGTACTTAGAGTATATTTTTAATTATTGAATCTATATTTTTACTTTTGGGATAATTTTATATTAATAAAAAAAATTGAAACTGAATATTTTTAATTCGAAAATATTCAAATATTTATTCCTTTGATTTATTTGTCCCTTTCAGTATTTCTTTCTGTTGTATCGTATGTTAGAAGGGAAGTATAAACTCATGCCAGTAGGCAGCTAGAAATATTATTATAGGTTTATTAGTATCTGACAACCTCACTATATGACGGCTAATACAAGACTGCCGACCAAACGGCGATCTGCCGAATACACAAGCGCCCGCAGAGGCACCATCTGTCGTGAACAAGAACTGAGCCTAAATGTAATAATAAATCACCCCCCCCCCTTTAAAAATACACAGAATATCTGAAAGTCTTAAATACACATAGTTCACAGCAAACAGTCTACCACGAAAGAACACTTCAAATTATAAAACAGTTTGTCAGTCTATACTAAAGCAAGACAGTCTATAAGTGTAGGCGTACTGGTTTGGATCTAACACGTTCCGAACGCCTAAGTAATGGAGTACCTGTATCCCGAGTGAGAACTTGTGGTGACAGAACTGGAGGGTTTTCAGGCGGCTTGTCCACTATATTTGGTGAACTTACTAAGGAGAGCACAGGAAGTTTGGGGGTGCTAGTGGGAACCTCAATCTGCAGATCAGCAGATTCTGTTTGTGAAGCTGTAGGATCTGGTAAGTCCAGTTGAGTAAGAACATCACCAGTCAGGTTTGCCTGTCTGATCCTCAGCTGGTCGAAGTGGCGTGTCCAGTTTCCGAAAAGCGACAAGACTTCACACATTACTCTTCCCACGTGACATAAAACAGTGCCCGCAACCCATGGTGTGCCACGACCAAACGAACGCAACCAAACTGGAGGGCCCTCCACAATTTTTTTTGAGCAGGTCTCTTTCTTCTCATGTGTCTGGCTTACAGGATCTCGAATGAGGTCCAGCCGCGTTCGGAGAGGACGACCAAACATAGCCATAGCTGGAGATATACCTGTAGCTACTGATGGCGTATTTCTATACTTGAAGAAGAACCGAGAGAGCCTCTCTGCAAGAGTACCACCAGTCATTTTCTTCAGGGCTGATTTCACCGTTCGGACCGCTCGCTCCGCTAAACCATTCGAACGTGGATGGTACGGTGGCGTTTTAACCTCGGCAATGCCATTGCGAGATAAAAAATTTCCAAATGCTTCACTTTTGAATCCAGGATCATTGTCGCTAACCACGCTTTTGGGGATGCCAAAACGAGAAAATCGGCTGCGTAATGTCATTATGGTTACACTAGACGATGTGCTAGATACTTGTGCAACTTCTAACCATTTTGGCTTAGCATCTACAATTATAAGAAGCATGTGACCTCCTGCTGGATCTGTATGGTCGATATGAATCCATTCCCATGCTTGCTCTGGCATTAGCCAAGGGACATACTTTGCCGGAGGTGCTGAAACATTTTGCTGACATGCAACACAACCCTTCACTTTAGCTGCCAGATCAGTATCTAACTCTGGCCCCCAATCATAGGAATGAGCATGTGCCTTCATGGCTGTTATGCCTTTGTGAGATAAATGGAACTCATCGAGGATGAATTTTCTAAATTTTGGAGGGATAAATACTCGTGTGTTTCTCAAAATGATGTCTTCTTCGAACGATAATTCATCTTTTACTCTGAGGAAGGGATGCAAATTTTTCTCTACTTTCTTAGGAAAACCTTTCAAGATATAAGATTTCAGCTTGCTTAGGTCAGGACATTTGTTTGTTTCGGTGACAATCAGATGCCTCGTCACTGGAGTATTGTCCAATTGTGTTAATAACAACACTGACTCTGTTGGAACTGGTGTATCAGCAATCTCGGTCTTCAGGGGCAGTCTACTGCAAGCATCGGCATTAGCATGCAAAGTACCTTTTCTGTACTTAATCGTGTAAGAATAGGCTGCAAGGGTCAGAGCCCAACGCTGGATTCGCGCAGCAGCTACAACTGGCACCGGCTTGTCTGCAGAAAGAAGGTTCACTAAGGGACGATGATCAGTGAGCAATGTGAATGTTTGTCCCAACAGGTACTTGCGAAATTTGGTCACACCAAAGACCAGGGATAATGCTTCTTATGCTATATGGCTGTAGTTTTTTTCCAGCTTCGGTAAAGGAACGAGAAGCGGAAGCTATTGGGTGTCGCTTCAGTTTCGTGGGATAGAACGGCTCTAAGACCATAAGGGCTGGCATCACAGGCCAACACAACCTCTTTCCTATTATAAAAGTGTACCAGCAGCGATGAATTTTGTAGAATCTCTTTCACTTTTGAAAACGCTTCCTTCTGAGGTGTCTCCCATCTTCATTTAGTTTTTGCTTACAATAACTCATATAATGAAGCTAGTAGGGTAGCCATGTTTGGTAAAAACTTGCCATAATAAGTAATCAGTCCGATAAAAGAACGTAGCTCATCAATATTCTTCAGATCAGGTGCTTTGACTACAGCGTCCACTTTAGACTCCAGAGGATGAAGTTCTTCTTTGTCAATCCGATGACCAATGTATTCAACCGAAGACTTAAAAAATTCACATTTATGAGAGTTGAGCTTCATTCCAGCTTCCTGTAAACATGTTAGAACAGCCGTTAAGTTCTATAGATGTCCAGCTTCATTTTTCCCGAAAACCAAAACATCATCAAGATAGCAAGCAGCCTTAAGACAATGCAGAATTTTGTCGATTTCTCTCTGGAAGATAGCTGGAGCCAAGGCTACTCCGAAGGGTACTCTAGTGTATCGGAAGAGTCTTTATGGGTATTAATTACGACTAGATCTTTAGACTCTTCGTCAAGCTGCAACTGGCAGTAGGCATCACGAAGGTCCTGCTTCGAGAAAACTACTCCACCTGAAAGCTGGGCAAAGAAGTCTTCGACGATCGACAGTGGATATTGCCCCAATTCAGTTACCTTGTTGGTTGTCAATTTAAAGTCTCCGGAAATTCTGATGCGTCCGTCACGCTTCAATATAGGCACGATTGGTGCTGCAGATTCTGCTGACTTCACCGGCTCAAGAATGCCTTCCTTAACGAGGCGAACTATTTCATGATCAGCTTTGTCTAAAAGAGCATAAGGAATTGGACGTGCTGTGAAAAATTTAGGTGTTGCAGAATCTTTCTTCATTAAGTGCACTTTGACGTCTTTTACAATACCCAACTCTGGCGAAAATAAATATTTAAATCTTTCTAAAAGGTTATGTAATATCAATTCTGGAGTTGGCACATTGTTTATGGTTTAAGACTGGATCGGATTTTAAAAACATTCATCAACTGCAAAGGGTAGATCCAGTTACGACCTGCTAAATTAATATTTCCTTGCCCAACAATCATCAAAGATAATGAGTAAGACTTACATTCATAAGACACATTAACTTGTGCCATTCCAATAACTTCAATAGGCTGTTCTGTGTAAGAATATAACTTAATTGCAGTTAGCTCCAAAGGAGGAAAATGTTCTTTTACATTATTAAATACACTTAATGACATTAAAGAAAAACGGACACCTGAATCCACTTCAAAAATGAATGGCTTGCCTTGGAGTATGCATTCATCTTTAGCAGGTGGTAGGGTTTCTTCTCTCCCTGATATGTGGAATAGTGTGTAGGCTGGTGGCACTTCATTTTCTGCTTTCTCCACCTGCAAATTATGCACCCGAGCTCCCGGATTTTTCTTCTTATACCAGCACAATTTAGCGATGTAGCCAATTTTCTTACAAGCGTGACAAGTTGGCATTTCTAAAACGGCATTTGTTAACCCCGTGACTACCTCCACATCGATTACATTTTTCAGTATTTTGGCTTGTCACCCGAGGATTTGGACTTTTCGGTGCATTATTACTTTCTCTCAGTTAAATTCTGTTGACTTCAGAACCGGGTGTCATCCGAAGATTGATTGCATCCCTCGCCGCAGTCTCCATCGTCACCGCGGTCTCTGTTGCCCTCGTTAGGGTTAGCTCGCTTTCCGCAAGTAATTTTCGCTGTATTCCTTCGTCTTGAATTCCGCACACGATCCGATCACGCAACATTTCATCTAGCGATGTGCCGTAATTGCAGTTTTTTGCCAAGCTACGTACTTCTGCGATGAAATTTGCATCCCTCGCCGCAGTCTCCATCGTCACCGCGATCTCTGTTGCCCTCGTTTGCGTTAACTCGCTTTCCGCAAGTAATTTTCGCTGTATTCCTTCGTCTTGAATTCCGCACACGATCCGATCATGCAACATTTCATCTAGCGATGTGCCGTAATTGCAGTTTTTTGCCAATCTACGTAGTTCTGCGGTGAAATTTGCGACTGATTCGCTAGCGCGTCGAGCTCTGCTATTAAACTTGTATCTTTCCACAATGACGGAAGGAGTCCGGACAAAGTGCGAATTTAGCACATTAATTATTTCTTCAAGCGTCTTTGTAGCCGGCGCCGCTGGTAACAGGAGATTTTGGATTAAAGCATACGTAGATGGACCGACAATTGTCAGAAAAATTGCTCTCTTGCGCTCCGCTTGTTCAATTCCATTTGCGATGAAAAATTGGTCAAGGCGTTCCGTATATAGTGTCCAGGATTCAGTAGTGGGATCAAACTCTTTAATCTTGCCAAAAGAGCCCATCTAAAGCTATTTTTTAAAGCTTACTGCAAGGAGCACGCGCTCGCACTTTAGGCTTCGTTAGGCGTGCGCTACCGGCAACTACTAACTTCGCTACCGCGTGTTAGGCTTAGCGCGGCCTGGCTAAGATCGACAGCGTAAAATCGCCGAAAAAAGAAAAAAACTTCTCCTAACATCACCATATCCCATCCTCGTCGCCAGTTGTTGTATCGTAGGTTAGAGGTGATGTATAAATTCAGGTTAAATTTCAGATTTAATTAAACTTTATTTTAAAGTCTCTTATTGAATTTCTTGATCTCCTAAACTTAAAAAAAATAAAAATAGAATTAAATTTAAATTTTCATATTTTCTATTCTACGCAATTTCATAAATGAAAAAACACACAATATATTTATTTAATATTTAATATATTAAAATAATCTAGCCACACTAGGGCAATCTGCAGTCAGATATTTAAAGTGTTTATTTTCTATTTACCTATTAATCTACTTAATTTTATCTAATTGCACATTAATATTTAAAAATATTTTGATATATCATGGCTCAACCAAAAAGCAAAAAGATTTCTGTACAGAAGAAAAGAAAAATCAAACGATAAGCAGAGCAGAAAAGACGGGATAAAATTAAGGAAAATCCAGAATTGTATGAAGTATGTAAGAAAAAGGAACGCAAAAGGTGTTACAAGTTGAAACAAGAAGGAAAAATTAAAGCTGTTTCTCAATTGAGTGAACAACAGAAGCGTGCCGAAAGAAAGAATTGAGTGCAAAGGACAAGTAAAAGTCGAGAGAAGAAAGCAAATAAAGAAAAATTACAGACAGTTCTTTAAAATTCTACTACTGCAGAAATTTCTGGGGTAGATTCAGATGATAATCCAGAAAATATAAACAATTCTATTACGAATGCTATAGATGTGATAGGTATAGCAGATACTAGTCGGGTAAAAAGTGGCCGAAAAATTGTTAACAGAAACAAAACAAAGGCATACAGAAGAATAAAATTGCTTGAAAAAGAGGTTAAAAAGGAAAGTTATGAAAAGTTGAAATAGAAAAGAGAAAAAGATATATATAAGAAAAGATATCAACACAACATAAGTAAAAGAAAGAAAATTATACAGTACAAAAGAGAGGGTACAATAATATTGAAAGTCGAAAATGTTTCTTCTAAAGTCAGAAAATGTCTGGAATTCGATTCAACATTGAAATACTCAGATTGAAAAAATAAAAAAAAAATGTCTCAAAATTCAAAGAAAGCATTTGGACTTGTTCTTTCTGAAAAAAAATAATAATGAAGTACCGCAGTATGCACAAGATCCCAGTTAGTGTCCTTTTAAAATGTATTTAGCAAAACTGACCACAGTTGAAGATTACGTAGAAGTTAATATTATGCAAAATGTTCGGTATGCAAGAACAAATTTGTTTTCAGTAAAGAGCGAGAAGGAAACATTATATATGAAGAGTTGATTTGTGTGGTAAAACAGCCGAACGTGAACAATATATCTTTGATTTAATCCCTCAAAACTGCAATAATATTTAATAAAAAATTAAGTCTGCGTTTTTTTTTCTTTTTTGCTAACATGTTACTCAAGAGTATGTGTTCTTTACCTGTATTGCAATCCAGTTTTTGTTTTGATGTATTATTTGAGTATCTATATTTCATAGAAATAACATATTATTATACCTCTTAAATAATAAAATAACCTAATATTGCAACTATAAATGTTTTTCTATCTAGTAAATAGACAATAAAACTTATATTTTTCATTACTATTAAAGGTTGTCACCTCCATGGAATAATGTGTCACCTCCATGTTTATATGGAAAATGAAATTTAATTTTAAATTAAAAAAATTAACCTTGAACTCTAGTCATGATTTATTTATCTCTAAAATCTTAAGAAAATGTTGGAAACACAACTTAAACGCGACAATTTGAACTTTTATTTTTTACAAATTACCAAAGTGAAATTTCCACTTCATTTCAGAACTAGCCATCCGAATTTAAAAATATGTGTAGTATATCCCCCTTCAGTGTTCAAAACCTAAATTGGGAAATTAAATTAATTCTGAACAAGTTAATTTACCTGATATGATCTCCGCGTTTTAAACATGGTGTAGATAAGTGATGTGGTACAATATAAATTAAGATAGTTTTTTTAGAAATATTTAAATGTTTTTGTTAGTGAGCGCATAACATATAAAAAATGTTCCCTTGAGTAATCATATATTTTCCAAATAGAAAGATTTAACTTTTGGTTGCAGAGTACATTTTGCGTTTTCCTTTTCATCTCCTAGATGATAATGGATAGTCCAACATAATTCATTTTTCTTTAAAAGCTCTAATTTTCAGTTATATAATATATAAGTTCTGATCAACACTCAAGTCTCTTTTTCAATCAAGAACAATTATTATTATTGTTTTCAATTATTTTTGAGCCCCTTTCCCTACGCATTTATTTAAAGCTTAAATAATTGTTTTGGAACCGCACCGGATTGTAAGAAAACTAAATAAAAAGAGATAAGAAATTAATATTAATGATTTCATCACAATGTTTAGACGTATAAAAGAATCTCAAAATATTGAAAAAATATTGGTGAACTGCCGTTAATTTATCCAAAACTTTATTGCATATATTATAATACACCATCTAAAAAATCATTAACTATTCAGAAATATGTTTTTAAAAATTTGCATTAACATAAAAGAAATATTTAATTCAAAAGAGCTTATTTAATTCAAACATCCTTGCAAGAAATGTAATTATTTTCTGTAGATAAACATCTAAACACGAAACATCAAACAACGAGAACATCTAAATAGGAAATAAACTTTCCGCCCAAAATGTTTCAAAGCCACTTTCATCTACAGAGATATAGATACAGACTCTAAAAGCTGTATCGTATTTATCTCCAAAAGAATGGCAATGTCACGTAAAAATTTGAGTTATTAAGATCTAGTCTCCAATTTTATAAAGTTGATTCACCTGAGATATTCACCCCATAATAAGCTTGAAGTGAATTAGAGATTTAGCTCAAAATAAAATGTCGAACTTTTTTCAAAAAACGATTTACTCATCAAAATTTTCCATAGAACAATCGTAAATTTTCTTAATGGGAGGTTTTAACTTCTCTTTTAAGAATATCATTTCCTTACATCTATCAAATTAGACATGAGTGTGGATAAATCTACATAATGCATTTTTAATGATCTAGCTTGTATACATATATATATTTATTTATTTATATAAAAACCAAGTCTCTGTGTGTCCCTCACAATTCCGGTAGGACCGGCTCATTGATCGCGGGGTCAATGTTGTATTTTCTATGGAGAAATCAGTATCAGCTTCAACAATGAGTAAGGCGCGCCACACACCAAGGAGACATGCAACAAAAAAGCGTGAGGCATGCGACAATTTCACTTTGTTAACCCTCTGTCTACCAGAAGGGTCCAATGGACCCGACATGTATATTCAAAATATCTATTCAAACCAGAAAATTTCTTCAAAACAAACTAAATGTATAAATTAGACAATAATAAGTTAAATAAACAAATTAAATAGTTTTAAGTAAAAATTCTGGTGTAGAATGTTTTTATAAAACTTGAGTAAAATTTCCGGTAGTTCTAGGGTTAAAGGCTTTTTATTCTTTTGCCACCGGTTTTTCAAAACAAACATTTTCGTCTGATTTAATCGAGAAAATGCTCCGATTAATTAAGTCAAAATTTACAATAAAAAGTAACTGGTGGGGATGATCAAGGAGGATTAATTAGACGGAGAAAATGTATTCCGGATGAAATCTCGGGTTGCGCAAATTTTGCTACTTTTACGTTGCCCGAGAAACTCTCGGGTTGCGCAGCGAGAGGGTTAATACCCAAACTGCCAAATCGTACCAGTAATTGTTTAGTACAACTGCGATCTCGTAATATACGTGCAGAAAAGCTTTTGATTATTTTCAAATAAATTTGTTCGTAAATTGCGGTGCGAATTCATTATTTGAAGATTTATGGAGCAGAAATACCTTGCCCCTGAAGAGGTTAAGTAACGACATATAGAAGCTTTGGGACCGCTACTGCGTTTTGGGCAAATCTTTCTGCTACTTCATAACATATCCATGCTACTATCGCCTGATAATGAGAATTAATATTTAATGTCTCTTGAAATTATAGGTGCGTTTTTCAATTATTCCAAGAGGGAAAAAATATTCTCTTCTGTATTTATTGAGAGACAATCGAAAATTTGGTGGGGGGGGGGGGGAATCAATGTATAAGAAAAATGTAAGGTAAAATAAAGTTTGACGCCAAGTTCACTACAACATAGATATCTTAAAATATTAAGTAAAGGAAAACATTCATGGCGTGTTACTTTTGGAAGAAGGAGATTAACCATTGCCATCGAAATACTCAATGCCTGAGGACACATGTTGTGACGTCATCACTAATCGACCGACTTCTCACTAGTGTATGAATTCACACCGGAAAATTTCGAATAGCAATTTCCTTTTATTTTATTTGTGGAATAGATATCATCTTATAAATCAATAGTAACTATTTAAACTTATTGGTGAAAATTCAGAAACCCTAAATAAAAATTCAGCCAGATGCGGAATGCCACGGTGTTGCGGCATCTTGCTGATTTTTTATTAGGGTATTCCAAATTCTCATCAGTAAACTTAAATACAGTAAACTCTGTCTAAGTGGGAATCGATCGGGACCGAAAAAATTTTCCGTAGTAGACAATATTCCGCCTTAGACAAAGTTTACTCTATGTCTTTGGATTCTCAGGGACTTGAAAATCTTTCCGAGTTAGACAGATTTCCATCTTACACACAGTCCGCCTTACACAGAGTTTACTGTAGTTACTGTAGTTTTTCAAGATGATAGATATTCCACAAATAAAATAAAAGGAAAATGCTATTCAAAATTTCTCGGTGTGATTTCCAACACTAGTGAGAAGTCGGTCGATTAGTGATGGCGTCACAACTTGTGTCCTCAGGCCTTGAGTATTTCGATGGCAGCGGATTAACACGTTATTGAGTGGCAGAATTGTCAATTTAGCGCGTTTATGTTAATCAAAATAGCTACCAGAATTCTTTGACTCTAAATTTTAATTTAGATAAGAGACTTTTCTCGATTAAATACCGTAAATTTAACTAAACTACGCTATCATATGTCATTTGTCAACAAAGTATTAAAATCGAAATACACTTATTATAAAATACAGCTTTCCAAGTTTATCTAATTTAAATTGATATATCTGAAATTATATTAACGATAAAGTTACGACAAATTGAAAAATGTTTTTTAATAATATATCCTTTAACATGTCTTCTGTATTTTTTGTTTTGAAAAGTACTATGAAAATATGCTTCAAGTTACCAAGTTTCCGGCTTTTTTGTACACCGATATTATCTTAGAACAAATGTTGCTCTTTTAAATCACCCAAAAGTTCCAATTAAATAACAATATATTTTCTGTATTAAAATACTGGTATAAAAACCCCGGAGACTTGGCAGCTCTGTACACTTTTCGCAGTAAAAAGTAGTGATAAAAGAGACTTAAAAAATAAATAAAATTTCCTTGAATAATATTTATGTAAATTCTTAAGACAAATTATTTATTTTTGTAATCAAAAATGAAATGATTATAAAAAAGGAAAAAACTTTAACGCTAGAACTACCGGAAATTTTACTCAAGTTTTATAAAAACATTCTACACCAGAATTTTTACTTAAAACTATTTAATTTGTTTATTTAACTTATTATTGTCTGATTTATACATTTAGTTTGTTTTGAAGAAATTTCTGGTTTGAATAAATATTTTGAATGTACATGTCGGGTCCATTGGACCCTTCTGGTAGACAGAGGGTTAATCTTTCAAAAGATATACCAATTTTTAAATATGGCTAAATTTAATATCATTTAATTTTTAAAAATAAAATTTTAACAATCCAAAGAATTTACCTTTCGAAAGGACGTATATATAGAAATATACAATTAAAATAAGAATTTAAAAAATGTCCTCCTAGACGTTAAAGAGATAGTTTAAATTTGGTATCCAGACATTCAAATTAAAAAAAAATCCTTAACACATTTCCATCATAATCCCGCATACATAACAAAAATACTGATTAGTAATTTTGACTTTATTTAATGACAGACGTTTCGTGATTACTTAAAGAGAAAATTCTTTTTCGGTAGTTCCCTTCTGGATTCGGAATTTCCGAATAAAAAAGAAATATTAGAAATATGCCCATGTATGTGCTAATGATGCAAATGGATTAAAAGTACGTTATAAAATTATACATTTTCAACTTACCTGACTGTGAAATTTTTTTCAAACTCAAATATAAAGTTAATTTAATTTTTTCATGCGTGAAATTTTCAAATATTCTCATTCAAGTATCAAAAAGTGTAGCAGCGTTCTTTCATATATGATTATTATACATCTTTAATTATAAACTGTTGTTACTGGCTAATTAACCATGGGCTCTATGGGGGAAAACATTTCTTCAGGCGTGTTCTGCCGTTTTTAAAAATTAGTCTGAGAAATTTTGTATCAACTTGTATTCTGATATCATTTTAATAAACTCTTTCTTTTTAAGTCCATCCACTCAAGAAGCAGAACTTGAAGAAAGCTTAAGAAATTTAGTTCTAACAGCCTACGACAATTTACAAGAAAATAACGTCACTGCGGAGGCTCGAATATGGTATTATCCGCATTGTATGAATTGTGGCACTTTTCCTTTTTGTCATAAATGTTAAGGCTGAATTTACTACATCTTGTTCAATGAAATGTTATAAATTTGAAAAAGGAAAAAAAAGTTTATTAGTATGGAATATTGAAAGCTGTAACGAAATAGTTGAATTATTAAATAAACGTTTTTAATAGCACGTATTTTTATGAAATTTATTTAACAATTCTCACAGGTAACTTTCCAGAAAGTAATATTTTGACAAAGAGTAAAGTTTATAAAGGTGAAAACCGAAAGTGGCCATATATTTATACATTACCCGGCAAAAACGAAACAAAAGAGGTTGGGGGTGTTTTTTGTGCGTATTGTTAATGCTTTCGATCAAGGAATCTAACCATTTTTTATAAATCAAGTAATGTTTTCCACTTAGCACATCACCATTTAGAATGCCTCTTAGCATATTTCAAGAAATAAATCATATTATATTTTACCCATCGCATGTTCTAAGCCTCAGTGGTAACGCTGCCCACGGTCCCAAAATTGGCAGTTCGCTATTTTTATTTTATTCAGATTTATTGACGGCCAGCAGTTTTTGAAATCGTAAAATTTGGCTTATTTAATGACAGATAATGACAGAACAATCAAGCAATTTGAATTTTTTAAAAGGTGCACACTGGCAACAGTACGCGGTCACACAGAGCTACCACTGTTTACTAATAGAAATCTTCACCTTATTTAATCGCATAACTTCTGCCATTAAATAAGGCGAATATTAGAAGTGACGTTATACTTATGGTTGCACATTTGTCAGGAAAGGAATGGCTCAGAAATATTTTAATACCACTATTTCCAAACGATGTTCTTCGTGGAGGATTTCTTTTTCAAATATTGTACGGTTATTCCACTTATATTTTTCTTTGGAAATTAGTAGTGTTAAAATTCTTTGGTGTCATTTTCCAGCGTTGAACATTGTCATTCCATGAAAAGTGAAACCAAAGTAATATATATATATATATATTTATAAAACAAATAATATTTAATTTATAAAGTCATGCAATATGTTTTTTATAGCTTAGAGTGTGAATTTTCTGAAAACATGCAGTTTAAGTATAAAAAGTAAATAAAATAAAAGTGTTAGCACTAAAAAGGTGTGAGTGATGAGAATGAAAACATTTCACTTAAATTATGGTAAAGTTTAACAAGTTATTGTCATTTCAAAAATTATTTGTAAAAGTTGTAATTACGCTAGTTTTTGTATTTGAATATTCTATTTTTAAAAGTTATAAAAGAAATTAGGGAATATATTATAAATGAATTAGAATTCATAAATAAATTTTGATGCATTGAATTGTTACGTCCGTAACAGGCAAATGTCACGTCTGTAACAATTTAATTATACCATGTATTAATTAATAATTATTTTAATGTTTTCAAAATTGCAGTTTCCAACAGCTAATACCCTAATAACGAATTATTGAAGAAAAAGTCAAATGCTCTTCCTTAAAATTCACAGGATTATGACAATAACTGCAACTATAAGCAATTTTGACTGTTTTGTGAATTACGTCCGTAACACCTAGATTTTATTTTTTCAAAAATTATGGGAACATTTTCTAGATTTCAAAATTTAATATTCTAATTACAATCCTTGGACCGACCTTAAATATAAAATAATCCATGTAATAAGTATTTTTTTTACATTATTTATGAAGCTTTAAAGTCTCTGTTTGTTACGTCCGTAACCATGGAATGACCCCAAAGCGATATAAGTAAGCGTACAAATTTAATACTGGAATCGGGCGTAAATTAAGGGGGCTGGTCACTCAGCTTCGGAATTCTCCTCCGTAATGTTAAGTCTATGGGCTTTTGATGCATTCGTATATTTAAAATATCTCCTCGGGAAATTCATATATTTAACATATTTTTTCTGTGTACTCTTCTTAAAGGATGCTTCTTTTTTTCTTAGTTTTCAAAATATTTCCAAATTCTATGCGAATTTAATATTTTATGTGTTAAAAGCGGGCAGACTGTGAGAAAGATTATAACAATTCATATAAAATTAAGTCTATAGTTTAGAAATATTTTGAGAACTAAGAAAAAAAGAGACATCTTTCAGGAACACAGGATTAATTTTAACACAATTATTCTAATTGGTAAACAAATCATATTAGATGTAAATTTCCAACTGCGCGAAAAATGTCCGGACCAGGATTTGAACCCGGGACCTCCTGGCTGAAGCCGCCAGTGCTCTGCCATCTGAGCTATCCCGGACGATTCTGGTCGAACTTTTTCACCCAGCTAACCTTGATGATTACAGCATCTGGTCTGAAACCTGGTTCAGCTCACAGAATGAATCTCAGGTAATGGAACTCCAGAAATCTCTGGATACGAAATTACACAGGATTAATTTTAACACAATTATTCTAATTGGTAAACAAATCATATTAGATGTAAATTTCCAACTGGGCGAAAAATGTCCGGACCAGGATTCGAACCCGGGACCTCCTGGCTGAAGCCGCCAGTGCTCTGCCATCTGAGCTATCTCGGACGATTCTGGTCGAACTTTTTCACCCAGCTAACCTTATTTCTGGAGTTCCATTTCCGGGATAGCTCAGATGGCAGAGCACTGTCGGCTTCAGCCAGGAGGTCCCGGGTTCGAATCCTGGTCCGGACATTTTTCGCCCAGTTGGAAATTTACATCTAATATCTTTTAGGAAGTGTGCACAAAAAATAGAAGTTAAAAATATTAATTTTCTGAGGCGATAGTTTAAATATTCGAATGCATCAAATGCCCATAGACTTTACATTAGTGAGGGGAAATCGGAAGCTAAGTGACCAGCCCCCTTAACCCTAGATCTACCGGGAATTTTATTCAAGTTTTAATAAAACGTTCTACACCAGAATTTTTATTTAAAACTATTTAACTTATTTATTTACCTTATTTTTGTCTGGTTTATATACTTAGTTTATTTTAAAGAAATTTCTGGTTTGAATGAATATTTTGTATGTACCTGTCGGATCCAATGGACCCGTCTGGTAGACGGAGGGTTAACAAAGAAAAAACCGGTTTGAACAGCAGAATTTGCCTCCTGTCTTACAAATATTGTCGCTCTGGTGTATGGCGCGCCTAACTGTTGAAAAACATTGATATCAGGGTTACCATAATAGCATCAAATGTTGACCAATTTGGCGAAATATCGCCAAATATGACAAAATCCTGCCAAATTTGGCGACAAAGATATGTTTTCATATACGAAGCCAACTTGGCGATAGCTGTCTAATTTGGCGAAATTCCCATTTAAACCCATTGATCTTTCATAATCGAGCTCACCGCAGTTTAATTTAAATTCCACGCATTGAAGTTTTTTTTTTCAAAATCTATGCGTCAGAATTTAAAGTGCAATAGACGAAAATGTACGTCTATATGACTAAAAAATTATAAATAAAATTAATGTAAACAAAAAAATAATTCTGAAAGGCATGATTCATTAAAAGTAACAAAAATGTAAAGTATACTTAAATGCACTAAAAAGTAGAAAAAAATTTTTGGGCTTCAAAAGAAATTGTTTTATTTTCTCATGTACAAGGGAGAAAAAAGGATGGGCGCCATATATATATATAACATACATACGCATATAATATAATACCTTATATCTTTATATCTCATTTTCCGTCATTTTTGACGGGCTACCTTTCTAGTATATATATATATATATATATATATATATATATATATATATACATATGTTACGGCCAAAACCCGAAATTGGCCAAATCCCGAATTGGCCGGCCAATTCGCGAACTGGCCAACAACGCTTTAAACTGACTGTCCAATACGGGAATTGTCCGGCCAATTCCCGAACTGGCCAGATGTGATCGGCCAGTTCGCGAAGTGGCCATACGCGATCGGCCAGTTCGCGAAATAAGTATATAGAAACCAATTTTTACTTTTTATCCCTTTCTAAGATAGTTGAAACTGTTGATGAATTCAATTTGTCTAGCAGTCTGCCTGTCCGTGCTCTAACACGAGTAAGGACTCGGATTGACTTGTAATTGTTATATTATTTAGGTTTATAAATTAATTTCGATATTGAAAGTGAAGTGTGTACTATTTTTGGTTAATTTACAGCGGCACAATAAAGTATTTCGTTACAATAGCATCAAGGAGAAAAGTTTTTCCGGTGTATTTTAATGTTCTTACATTATCTCAATTATAATGAAATTGGTATGCATCGCTAAGATGGACAACAAACTGTTATCTAAGTGTATGAAATCAGTAGCAATTATAGTTTGTTTACAGAGACATTTAAAAGTATTTCATCACATTGCAGTGAGTGGTGAAAGATAATTTTTAGTACACTTAAATGATGTCAATCTATTTCAAACATAATAAAATTCACACGCCTCACACATGTCGGGAGCAATATGCTTTTTTGTAGAGTATTGATTAAGTAGTCATTATAGTTCTTTTATACGGACGACAAAAAAATTCCGATAAAGAATTATGATACATGTGAAAAAATCGCTTATAGGGTATTCTAATGATGTTACACAACTTCATACATAATGAAACTGTTATATATTACTATTATATTCTACAACATGTTTTCTATAGATTATTCACAAAGTAGAATTTGTCGTTTATTTAAAGAGTCACTGAAATAATTTGGGTTATTGGTATGGCTATGAAGCATTATTGCTTGATGTGCGTTTTCAGCTGTGATAGGCTTTTAAAATTTAATTTATATGTAGTGTATTACCAGGTTTGTAGATCATATGCAGGGATGCATGAAAGCTAAAAGGATCACATTACCGGCTGTGGATACCCATTGCTGAACACTTCGTAAATTGGCCAAGGCTTCCCGGCCAGTTCGCGTATTGGCCGGCCAAAACCCGTAATAAGCTGTTCATTTCATGTATTTCGGGTTTTGGCCAGGAATCTCGGCCAGTTCGCGAATTGGCCGGCCAATTCGCGTATTGGCCAAGCTCCGGGTTTTGGCCTTAACATATGTATATATATATATATGTGTGTGTGTGTGTGTGTAGTGATAAAAATTTTCTCCCTTTTATTTTAATTAAACTATTCCAAATTATTATAATATCTACCTTTTTAATTTAGCTTTAATAATATCTTAAATACCTTTTATCATTTTTTCCATGCTTGAAATCCAGCGTATTCTTTTATTATTTATTATTCTAAAAAACTTAAACCGTTCGTATTTACTTCTTATAAAACCCACTAAATTATTTTCTTTCATTTTACTCTGAGACTGAATTCTTTTTTTTTTTCGAATGTATTTAATATCATTTGTTCTATTTTGTTCCATATCCCATGAGGCCTTGCAAACATCATGTTTTCTCAATGAAGCTAAACGTCAGTTATTAAGTTTTTTCTTTTTTCTTTTTTTTTGCCGTTATAAGTTTTTTGTGGAAACATAAAATTACAGTACAAGCCGCTTAGAGGGTTAATAGCAAAATATTTGTATCAGGCACGCTCATACATTTTTCCAAAATAATACCAAAATATCTATATATATATAAGCCGTTCTCTGTGTGTATGACCTTTATACAAATCTTCAATTTATGACCGATTTGCACGAAACTTCATGTACATACGTTTTAGAACGTGGAAAAGATTAGTGTCTACTTTAAAAAATTATCAGACCACTATTTATCCCTTTTTTCTACCACTTCCATAATTTAACATTATAGAAATATCTCTTTTTAAATGATTTTAAATTCAAACGTTTCTTTCCTGTTGCCATACCTTAAAAATGACACAATAATGTGAAACAAATAAGAATAACGCGTGTATTTTGTTTCTATTTGCCAATAAAAAATCAGATTTTCTTGCTATATTTTTGCGTGTTAGATATTGACGTCATTCTAAACAGAAAATTCACGTTTTATATATATATATATATATATAAAATAAAAACTTTAACAATAGGAGCGGGAAAATAACGTAGCACCTCAATTTGAATGTTTTTTTTAAATTAAAATATCTATTTTAATACAAACAGTCAAATTTCATGAAAACAATTTAAGAAAAAGAAAAAAAGGCTAGATATGACGTCACATTCTATCAAATCTTTTCAACGCATAATCAAACTCATTGTAAACATATGGCTCCTATATTTTGTTTACTACTGCGATTGTATACTACAGCTATACGTTATCGCTAAGTATTGTATTGGTTTAGATTCAGTGCTAACATTTTCTGTGATTTATAGCAAAAAGAGAGCGGTTATTTACATTTTCAAAAAAAATTCTTGACAGATGTCTTGATTTAAAATTTATGAAAAATGACATCATTTCATCTAATCATTGTAGATTTAATTTCAATAGAATTTCAAATTTTCCAAATAAAATTTTGATAACTACTACCTCATTTGGATGTATTTTTTTTTCATTGTTCACCGTATTGTGGGACATATTGTATACTTCTGTTACGCACGCCAAAGAAAACATGTATTTTAATTTTAAAAGTTAATAAAATTACCACAATGTGTAAAAAGAACATCCTTTTTCTGAATTTTAATTTCGCGAGTTCCAAAATTAAAACTAAAAATGTGAGTTTTCTCATAAACGTCAAGTTAAGGCTGTTCACAAATCCAAAGGAGCTATTTTCTGACATATTTTTAAATTAATTTTTATTCGGAAACGCATGAAATTGACAGGAGTTCTTATTTTGAAACTATGTAATCGAAAGATAGTTTCCATATGTTGGTAAAGGTATAAGATCTTTCAGTTGGTGCTTTGAACTGAATTTCGGATGCAACAGTACAATAAAGTTTAAAAAACAGGCCGTCACGCAACCACAATTGCTCATAACTCGATAAGTAATTTATTTATGAAAAAAGGAAAAACTCATTTCAATTCCAAATCGCTTTAATATCCAGACATAAAAATTTTAAGCCTTTATGTTTAATGAGTCAGAAAATGTGTCAGAAAGTTTCGCGTTGTTGAGCAGGGAACTGGAGAAGCACCTTAAGCATTATTGCAGGTTAGTATTTTGTAATCAAGTTGCACGCCAGATAGTCGCTTAAAACATAAGTCATTCTATATTGTTTTAAACAAAGGTGCATGCCATAACAGGTGTCAAGCACACTCATTAAACTAAGAATACCCTAGCGCGCAGCCCCATTACTGAAGATAAACCCGTCAATATACTTAGAGATAAAAATAGTTCTGCATTTTTCATTCAGCTAATAAGACTAATCCCGTATAACTGGGTTCACATGATTATATAACTTTCCCCAATAATTCTATGATTAAGCAATGGAAAACAATATGTTACGCACTAAAATCTTTCATAAAAAACTAATAGTGCAAGTCGCATGGAAATCCGTTCTGAAGAATTCAAGTTATATGCACCCGGAACGAAATTCCCATTTGAATTTTATATACTTATCAGGTTATTTTGAGTAGTTTGATTTGATATCTGTTAAATTCGTGTTTTATTTTATTTTATTTTTGGTGTTTTAATTTCGTTTGTCAATTTAGTTATTGAATATTACGCGAAAGCAGACAAATTCCTAATTATTTACAATGTTTTTGAACAATTGAGTTAATCTTTTGTATTTGGGTTGCAGGCATATTTAAAAAATATGCATACTTAAAAATTATTTTAAAACCCATGAAAAATTTGTAAATTGAGATAAACATTACAAACAAATATAACTGAAAGTACTTTTGTTTTCTATAATACGTTGGAACAATCGAATGTGCAATGTTTAGACGTTAAACTGCAGTAAAAGGGAAATTTACTGTTGTGTTAGGTTGCTGTCACCGAAAATATGATACCAGCGTTACTCATAGACATGTCTTTTCTTTATACTATTGTATTAAGTGTAAACAGGTTCATCTTTCGTAATCGGGTTGCACTCAACTTTTAAAATGTCCATGCTTAAAAATTACTAAAATCCATTAAAATAAGAAAACTGAGGTACAATTTTCAAACAAATTTCATTTGAAAGGACTTTTTTTCTAGTCGACATTGTAAAAAATGAAATTGTGTGATGTTTAAAAGTTAGAAAATTTGCAGTAAAGGCACATTTTATGGGTTACAATTTATGGGCACTCAGATGGTGTTTTTACTTTATAATGCAGATAATACCATACAAACGAGAATTTCACTAAGTGCTGCACGATTTGGTGGATTTTTTTTTTTCGTATTGTCAGGAATATCACATATTTTCTCTTACACCCGTCAAAGAAAATGTGCATTCTGTTATTAAAGCTCAGGGATGGGTCTATGGTTTCAAGACAATAACGCCATGTTTTTTTATTGTCTTTATAACGATTTGTGGATGGGAATGCACAATTTTCAGTTATTGTGATTGCCGTATTATTTCGTTTTAATTTATTTTACCTGGAAGGCTTCTTATAATTGACACGGGCGAAGCCGGGTCGTTCTGCTAGTTAAATATAAAAAAATCACAGGAAAATGAAACATGTATTAAAAAACTACAATAGTTAATTGTAAATGACTTTATCTTAATGATACAGATTTTAAAATATGAAACTAATCTTATGTATGTCGTTTTATCTTCTTAAATTGTATAAGATCTAATATACTGTTTTAAATCAATTGTTCCGAAAAGAAAAAAAAAATATGATCAGTATTATCATATTCGGATTATTCTTTACATATTTTCACATTTAGTATAAAGTTTGAAAATTATGGATTGTATTTAAGATTTAATTACGTTCCGGTTAACTCTTAACAAGCTTAATGAATACAGACTATATTGTTAATGAAATATTTGTTACGAATTTACAAATTCTTAGATTAAACCTGAAAATATAATAAATATAGTTTTTTTAGTAATCGAATCTGATCCACTCACTCAAAAGGATCTGCTAATTTAACGAGAATATTCCAGTAATGCTGCCTTTGTTAATTAAATTTTTAATCATGCAGATACACGATACTTTAAGGAAAAATTGTTTGAACTCGTTCTGAAAAAGTTTTACCTTGCGTGCAACAGTTTACTTAAATTTACTAACATTATTCCAGGAACAAATGACAGATACTGTTCAAAAAGGAACTTAAAGTAAAGAAAAATGTAAATGAGCATCTTAAACAAGAACTCACTTTTGCATTTAATAGACTGTATATATGTATGATCACGACAACTTTGTATAATTTCGTTGCAAATAAACTTTTTAAATAAAAAATTATTATAGAAACAAGAGGTTGAGATTTTATATGAAGTATGGCCTTTAAATATGTACAATTATGATTTTTTGATGAAAAAGTTTGCTTATGGGAGTATGGGGCATATGTCTGTTAAACCTTCAAATTGTTTTATGTTTTGAAGAAAATATATAATAAGAGTAATAACTTATGAGTATTTTAATACAAACCTCAATAAATATATTAGTTGTGGATGTATCAATGTATGTAATAGTTAAAAAGACATTTTAAATTGGTTTAACTGAAGATGCCAAAAACTTGTTTTATTTATTATCTTTTGAGTAGGTTTCCTCTTGATCTACTTAAAAATCTTACATGAAATCTTCATTTCTTTATAAATTGTAGCTATATCTTAATTCTGAAACTAAAGTTACACATTTTCAAGCCCCTCAAAAGTATGCATATGTTAACTCTCCCCAAAAATACATTCAACTTTATTTTAAGATTAGAATTTTTTCTCTAAAAAACATAAAAAATGCTGTTTGTATAATAACATATAGATTTCTTGTGTTATAACATATAAATCATGCTTTACCAATGAGATGCCGGAAATCTTAAAAAAATACCAGGAGTCTGCTCCAGTTAGGTACTCATTTTTGTATAGAATACTTCTATTTTCCATCAGACTCTACGAAAGTAAAAATGCTACAATGGCATTTGTTTGTATAGTGCGAAATATTACCCATTTCCACAAAAAAAAATTAAAAATTTTCTTGGTAAACAAAAATCACGAGATTTCAGGTACAATGCAGGCAAGTGCTTTAATAAAAAATGAGCAACTCTGAACTGAATTATTTTACCCTATTGTTTTTAATTTATAAAACATCTAGTTCCAAATGTTCAGTAACTCAAAGAAGCTGAAACATTACATATATTCTCTCTGCTCATCAAGATTTCCATTGATTCTCGGATAATTATGGGAAATAAAATCTTAACAGATAAATAATTCTAATATTTTAAAAAATAATTTGTAACGTCTCTTTCTCTTGTAGTCTGGCTAAAGATGTAGTTCTCTTGTTCTATTTATTGAAATTGTTAAGGGAACAAAGCGTGATTTATGATCGGCTTTGGCCAAATAGCCCAGATTAAGAAAATATATCAATTGAGATATAATAAAAATGTTCCTACCTGATATTATCTGTTGGCGTAGCAGGCACTTCCTTTATACCTAAAATATTTATTTATTAGGGCAGTTGCGAGTAGTGAAGAAACTTCTACACCAAAAATGAATTTTCGCTGAGAGTAGATCTTCAGGTTTAAATTCTATTAATTATTTCTTGGGTAACTACTATGAAAAAAAAGATAAAAATATAAGATTAAAGACAGAATATGTACAGCAGGATGGTTGTAACAGTTTTAAACTGTTTTTGTAGCATAGGTTTGAAGTATCCCATGTTCCGGAGAATATCTTCCGTGAAAACAATGGAAGCAAAATTGATCAAACAGCACGTCAGATATGCAGAAACGTTCATCAACCACTAACTGTCCTGGGGCAGCAAAAGTATCGTCAGGATGCCTTATTCCGTAAAACAAAGCATTTTGATTAGATCAGCAGTTCTCTATTATTTCAAATAAAGTTTTTAAATTGAGTGTCCAATGGACCCTGTTCAGTGCTTTCACATTTTATCAGTTCTATGAACGAGTCTTAAAGGATTGAAGAATGGAACAGTTACTTTTGTGCTGATAGATAGTTTTGGTGCTGCCATCTACCGTCGCGATGAAGGACTCCTAACTATGCTCTGGAGAAAATCACTTGTTGAAGTAGTTCGATCAGTTCACGTGAAACACAGTATATTGTTGCATAGATCACAAACAGGTGTATTGTAACATAATTTCACAAACGTGTATATCATAGGGTAATTCACAAACATTGTTTCGCGAGTGGTAAAAAATGTTTATTTTAGATTTGTTCTCAAAACTAACTGCTTGGCGAAGATTTCTAACATGTTTAATATCTGCTAAATATTCATTGGTCCTCCTTTGAAACTTTATGTTTAGCATTCCTATATAATATTGCAATGTTCCATCTGATTTCGAGAAAGGTATTTCAAACACGTTTGATAATTGATCAGGTTCTACTGGATCCATTTTATTACAGACTATGTTTTTTAAAATTTTATCAAAGGTGTTGCATTAAGTAAGATTTTAAATTAAATTTAATATATCTCAAGCTTACAAAGAATCCAGGAGAATAATTTAATGTAGATAACTTGGAATTTTGCTAATTGGCGTTTCTTTTTTGTTGTTATTCAGACTTCAAATTACAAAAGAATCCGCTTAAGATAATTCACAAAAAGGTAACTCAATTTCTTAATAAAGGGAGTTAGCCTGATGAAAAGAAAGTTTCAGTCAGAATTAATAAATTAGCATTCATCCGAACAATTATGGGCAGACTGAAGTATAAAAAAATAACAGGTATGCCAGTTGCACTAATTGTTAAAAAATACTCAAGCCCCACTGGATACATGGAAAAAGTCTTTGTAATTTTATTGAAAAATGTCTTACGTAGTAGGAATCATGTAATTAGTTCAACAGATGAAGTCATTCACCGTTTGAATAACATCCATTTTTCTGAGAATTATTTAATAGCCAGTCTTTGTGTAATCTATTTATACTTATTTATTGACACCCAAAAAGTCATAATAATAATAAATAATTTCATTCAAACCATAATTGCATCAAAAACCACATTCAAAAGTTTCCTTAATCTTAAAGTAAATAATATTTAACTTTGATAATGAAATCTATAAGTAAAATAATGTGGCCCGAAATAGTGGGACTATTAGCTGAAATTATGTTACTACCACCGGAAACGCATGTTTATAATAAATTAAGGATTATAACCCTCATACATGAATCAGATACTTAAACAATATTTTCATCATATGGCAACATAGAGACACCTTACTAAATAGCTTCTTAGCTTAGATTAATATTCTTGATTCTGAAATTTAATTTAATTTGGAATGAAGCACTATTTATGTAGATGTAATATTAATCAAAACGGACAATGGTATAGAACGGACTATATATATATATATATATATATATAAACCACTATCCTACATCAGGTTCAGACACAATTTTTCTACAAAGATTCTGAATTTAAACAATTTATTAATAGAGCTGTCTGTACCCCTGAGCAATTAACCAATAAAATAAATAAAATATGTATCATATTGTAAGAAATGATAGATATAAAAAAAGCACTATAAATAGATTAATTATGAACAATAATAATAAGAATAAAAGAAACATCAATGGGCTAAACTCCAAGATACGTACTTTACAATATTTTCCTAGATTCTTTGGCAGATTGAAATAACAAATTCAATATATCTCTTGTTGCAAAACTTTCCAATAAAAAAAAATCTGTAAGAAAATAGATCGAACAGAATAAGGTCAATTATGAGGTTATATGAGATACCTTTGGCAAAGGAGATGGAACATTGCAATATTATACAAGAATGCTAAATAGAAAGTTTAAAACAACGATTAAATAACAGAGATCAGACATAAAATGCAACAATGGAACGACTAATTTAGCCAGATTTTATAACAAGGAGCCTTTTTAGATTGATTTTTAAAATATTAGAAAAATTTATGCATTAAAGTTTGTTTTCTTTTTCAATATATTTAACAATGCAAGGATCAATAGAGATCTATATGGGCAGCGAGAATATATGCAAACATTCACCCTATTTTGAGTTACCTAGAATTTGGAACACGATGCTTTATAAATTAAAAACAATAGAATAGCTGACAACTCTTACGCTTTTTTGTACCACAAAAATTTAATAGTAAATTTTACACATTTTTATCGTCGTAATCTGTCAAGTAAAAAATGCAAAAATTTTCATTATTTTTTTATGGTACGAAAAGTAAGAGTGCGTAGCTATGTAATAGACTAAAGTAATTCATGTTCACAGACGGTCATTTCTTATCAAAGCACCATTATACTAGCGATCTCGTTATGTTTGTTTATCAATATCGTTTCTATATTTTGTGAAGACATTATTTATGAATATTGATCTTGAAAATGTCGCCGATTCTTCTTCCGATACATGTAGATCTGTTTATTAAAAGGTTATTTAAAACCCTTTTAAATGTACTTTTTTTTTTTTTTTTTACTTTTAGCATGTATAATTTTAGTTCAATTATGCTGCGTGATGTTCTTGCATAAATTTATACAGTAAAATTTTCAATTCTTCCAAAACATTTCCTTGCATTCTATATCTGTTTTAGAAATTTAAACTTCATACTAGAAACAAATATCTGATACTATCTGAGGCTTACCTCTGCCACCTGAAGTAAAGAAATATGGAAATCATTTTTCGAAATAACTGATCTGTTCTTTTCACATTTTAAAGTCTGCATCGAAATTTGATTTCGACCTATAGAACAACGGTTTCATTTGGTTTTAAAGCTCTAAGGTTACAGAAGTTCTAAAGATATACAGATAGCGAAACTGATATGAAACAGATTTTGAAACAATTCAACTATGATTTTTTGTATGTGAATCCATGTATTTTACTAAAGTAAACACAAGCTGTAAGATAAACGATATGCGACAAAATTGAAATTTACTGTAAGTTTATGAAAAAAATGTTCTTTGTATTTACCAAGTGAAACTGAAGAAAAGTTTAAAAAAAGGAAACAACTTTATATTTTAAACAGTAAAATTCTTTAAGGAAAATTTAAATTAAATTTATCAAAAGGATAAAAAGCAGATTTTTTAGAAGATAAATTATAAATAAACGAATCCACATATAGTAAAGAGGAAAAATAATCAATCATATAAAAAAAACTTAACTTTATTAAGAAAATATTTTTTGTGACATTCACTAAATTATATTCTTTCTAGGTGGAGGTCAAAGATGATTATTTTTTCTTCAACAGAGTGACAAACATATAAATAAGGTAGGGGTAAATAGGATCAGGGGTAATGGGGATCAGGGACACTTCAGGAGTTATCTGTAACAGATAAAAACAAGTTGGAAATTGCTCGTCAAACGTGGCAAATGAAGTGCGTTCGTACTTTGTTTTATAAATATTTATTGCACCGCTTATTGTACTGAATGTATATTTTAGTGCACTTCATAAGTGCATATCCATTTCATTTCTGTTCGAAAGGCTGTAACATCATTAAAATGCACGTGAAATGTTTTTTCCCATTGTCCGTAATGTAACGGAACACTTTTGACTGTCCTGTAATTAAACTACACATCCGATCTTCAGAAAGTTTTAAACGACACGACAGAATTTTGCAACAATTATGTATTTAAAATTTCAGACCATTCGGAAGGCTGGTTATTATCGGAAGGCTGGTTAATATAATTCAAATGCACTTGCAATATTTTTTTCCCATTGGCCGTAATGTAACGAAAATTTTGACAGTCCTTGTAATTAAACTATACATCCAATTTTCACAAAATTTGAAATTACTTGACAAAATTTTGCAACAATTATATATTTAAAATTTCAGACTATTCGGATGACTGTAATATCATTAAAATGCACTTGCAATATTTTTTTCCCATTGGCCTTAACGTAACGGAAACATTTTTACTGTCCCTGTAATTAAACTATACATCCAATTTTCATATAATTTGAAATTACTTGACAAAATTTTCAAACAATTATATATTTAAAATTTCAGACTATTCGGATGGCTCTAATATCATTAAAATGCACTTGCAATAATTTTTTCCCATTGGCCGTAATGTAACAAAAACTTTTAACTGTCCCTGTAATTAAAATACACATCCGATCTTCAGAAAATTTTAAATGACACGACAAAATTTTGCAAAAATTATATATTTAAAATTTCAGACCATTCGGAAGTCTGTAATATCATTAAAATGCACTTGCAATAATTTTTTCCCATTGGCCGTAATGTAACGAAACCTTTTGACGGTCCCTGTAATTAAACTACATATCCGATTTTCATAAAATTTGAAATTATTCGACAAAATTTTGCAACAATTATATATTTCAAATTTCAGAACATTCGGAAGGCTGTAATATCATTAAAATGCACTTGCAATAACTTTTTCCCATTGGCCGTAATCTAACGGAAAAATTTTGACTGTCCCTGTAATTAAACTTTACATCCGATTTCCATAAAATTTTAGATGGCATGACAAAATTTTACCACAAATATATATTTAAACTTTCAGACCATTCGGTTGGGTAGTTTTTGCTCTGTTATATGCAGACAGACGGGTAGAAGTAACCACTGTTTTCCCAGAATACAAGAAAACATTGTCCGTCAGAGTGAGAATGATTTAGTTAAAAAGTTCCCGTGTAAAAAAATTGTAAGAATACTACTAAAATATAGCTATGAATTTCAATTTAAAACAAGGATTTTTTAAGAGGAAATGGTTACGTTTTGCCACAGACGAAGATTTGATCACGGGGACTACTGGGGGACAAACTACAAATTGAAAGAAAAAATGCTCTAAATGACCTGCAGCTGCAACATATGACTACGTGTATATTGCGAGGGAGGTAGGGGTAATTAGGATCAGGGGTAATTGGCATCAGAGGCAATTCAGGGGAAATCAGTAATAGATAAAAAATAAAAAAGACTATGCTAATTATAATGTCTGACTAATATTCCACGTGTGCAATTTGATTTGGAGTGAAAATGTATGTTCCTGTAGAAGTAATTACTGTTTTCCCAAAACACAAAGAAAAACGTTGTCCTTCAAAGTGAGAATTTTTCAGTTAAAAAGGTCCTCTGTAAAAAATTGTAGGAATATTGAAATATATCATAAAATACAGGAATATACAATAAATTTATGTTCCTGTAGAAGTAATCACTGTTTTCCCAAAACACAAAGAAAAACGTTGTACTTCAAAGTGAGAATGTTTCAGTTAAAAAGGTCCTCTGTAAAAAAATTGTAGGAATATTGAAATATATCTATGGATTTAAACTTAAAAAATGTTGTTTTTAAGAGGAAATGGTTATGCTTTGCAACAGACGAAACATAAGGATTCTAATTACCCCAGAAATAGCATTTTCAGGGTGAATAGGATCATAGAGTTTTTGCGTTAAAGGTAAATTGAGATTGCAAATTTTATTTTCTGTTTAAATCAAATTGTGGTTTAGAATCCATTTTTTAATCTTTCAGTTTTCAGATCCTGTGAAATATCTCTAGTTTAGTTTACATTACTGCACATTTTGTGTTAGACAAACATTTATTTTACAATTTTATTTTGCATTTATTCCAAAATTTAATCTTGACTGCATGTTTTAGGCTTAATTAGGCCACAACACCTTCAGTGTAAATGAAATTTTCCACATTTACAAAATATGAGCTTTGACTGATTATTTCCCCCTATTTCTCCTAGTTCATGTTATTTTGGAAAAAAAAATTGTTTTTTTTTAACTTTTAGTTATTTTGTAATACAACAAAGATATTAATTTCCATTGGAAAATTTTGCATTTGATTTTATTTTGTAGGCAGAGTGTAAACTATATGAATATTGAAAATCCCTTAAAAATCGCTTTTCTCAGTGTACTTATCTTTCCAATACTGTTTCTGCAAGAAAAGTTGTAGTTGCAAAACCAAACATATCTTGCTGTAAAGCCTACACAGAGATCTTTTAATCCCATTTACACATGACAGGGTATCTTGTAGGGCATGAGAGAAAATACCGCACTGATCTCAACTATGTGATTTTATGGGGTAATTGGGATAAAAGAGGTATTTTTGAAATAAAAAAAACACTTATACTAGGCTGTGACATTGAAAATAATTCCTCACACATTTCAAGAGACAATTACCAACTAAGTAAAATTATAAATAACATTAGTATGTAGTCTACTTCAGTCTCTGACAATTAATTGTCAAATTGCAAATTGTCCATGTGTAATTAATTGTGCGCCTGTAAAAAAGCTGCATATAGTCAAAGTCCCAGTTTCGAATCCTTGTTAAGATATTTTGCACACTGCTGGAGAAAACTTTATTCTCTTTCACTTCCAAATACAAGGAATATAATATTTCAGTTAGAAACATCCTATGTATAATTGTAATGCAAACATTAGTAAATCTTATTTAAAAACCCCAAATTACAAAATATAGTGTCACTTTAATTTATATTTTTACCCTTTTAGAATTGCCTATTCGTTTCCAAAAACCTTAACTTGCGAGCATAGACCTGTATTCGAAATTTACAGAAAACTCTAATAACGAATAAAATCATAAAACGAAACTCAATTTTCCCCTTGATTGAATCACATTCTTCTATTTAATACATAGTTAATTTTTAATTAACTCTAATAACGATTCACTGCGACTGTACTACGGATGCGTCTTGAAAAAAAGAAATATGGAATTAAGTTTTTAGACAAGATTTTTTTTTTTTTTTTTTTTTTACCATATAAAAGGCTGTGAAAATGTTCCATCTGTCCTCTGCCTGATCTTTCTTTTGTTTCAAACCTCCAAGAATAGAAAAGTTCTTATCCTAAGAGGAATTATACGATAAAATATAAAGAACGTTGTAATGCTAAAAACGAACGTTGGTGATATGCAGCAGAAATTTCGAAAACGTTCAACTGTGATTGTGCTTATTTAAATGGTCTAGCTTAAAGATGCAACATCTGCCAGATAATAAAGCTACAACTTGCTTAACACACTTCATCATTTTAGGAAAATTATATCTTATATCTCGGGTATGCATGCAATTTGGAAAAAAGAAATATTTCTAAAAGCTACATTTAAAAGTATCTGGAACAACGGTCCTTAATGGAATGACATCTAAACTCTAAAAAAAACGTCTTAAGAAACGATCTAACTTGAGTTTAAATTTTATTAAATTAGCAGAAACGTATCTGGGTTAAGAAAATATTAATGTCTGTAAAATATTTCAGAAAGTGATCGTTAAAAATTAAATATTCGTATAGCGTTCTGTTTTTGGTGTTTAAATAAAAAGTAATTATAGTTTCATTGTACGAAAACTTATAATCAATTAATTTAATCACAAATCTTGGTTCATTTGAAGTCATGAGAAATCTTGAGTTTGTTTAATAAGAGAATATTATCCAGTGCATAGACCCATTTTAGATATTAAAAGATAGTTTTAGAAAAGAATTACTGACACTATCACAGGTAGACTTTATAAAAAGAGAAAATACTAAAAGTTGTTTTCTAGACAAAATGAACTTTTTTTTCTCTTCTAAAAGTCTGTATAAATATTTCACCACGTCAGATTCTAAAAAAGTTTCTTTTCGCTTCAAAGTTCTAAGAATATAGAAGTTCTAAAGGGCTAATGGGTAGAAATATTGATATGCAGAAGATACTTGGATTAGTTCAATCATAAATTTGTCTATGAAATCTATGGTATTAAAGAAAAGAAAGATCATCTGTATGAAAAACAACCTACGGAATATATAAAACATGCTGCCGTATTGTTAAAAATGTATATTTATATCTATAATCTATATATTATATATTACACAGGGTGTTTCATAAAAGATGGGCAAAACTATAAGAGGTAATAGTACGCATACAAACAAAGAATTTTCATCAACGAATGCATGGTCGGAAATAAAACGCAACATTGCTGGCGCATTTAGAAATTTTGTCTATGCAAACGTTAAAGCTCTATTTCTGTTGCTTGTTATAGGAAGACGAACGACACTAATAGGATTCAAATGTGATATGGGGAAGAAGAAAAACGCGTATGCAAAATGTCGCCTCGATTAATACATAAAAGCCGCTTATCCGAGTGTGTAACTATCAATCACGGTAGGTACGTATCGGAAGATGTTGCCCTTCACTAATAGGGGAAAGGCTTATATGCATTTTATCTACGGAACTGAAAATGAAAATGGCCCAGAGGCTCAACGATTGTATGGAGAGCGGTTTCCCAACCGGCGGTTCCTCGACCGTAAAACATTTGAACGCTTGTACCGACAGTTGTGTGAGACGGAATCCTTTCTCCCTTCCCGCCTTCCCGGTTGGACGTAGGTCGCACAAAGACGGACAGAATGTTGTTTTTGGAAGAAGTCATTCTGGATATCGTGACTCATCAGTCAAATACAAGTACACGAGCAGTGGCAATGCATTTACATCTATCACACTCCATGGCATGGCGAGTTCTGAGGACGAACGTTTGCACCCTTATCATGTTCAACGACTCCAGAAACTTACTCAGAAGGATTATCCTCTTCATGTGGAATTTGCTCGCTGGTTTCTACAACAGAATGCGTTAAATCCGGATTTGGGGGCGACTGTGCTTTTCAGAGATTAATGTAACTTCGCACGTGAAGTTGCATTTAACACCCATAATCAACATGTATGGGCGGATTTAAATCCACATGCCATTTATTCACATATTCATCAGCGACGCTTTTCTATCAAGGTTTGGGCAAGAAAGATAGGAGACCAACTACTCGGAACTTATCTTCTGCCAGCTCGCACTGACAGGAAAAAATGCCTCACGTTTCTGCAACAGGTGATGCCAGGCTCGTCGAACGCCGATTCCCCACACATCCGCCGGGAAATATGGTTCTAGCAAGATGGAGCACCAGCACATTATGTACGAGACATGCTAAACTATCTGGGTATAACATTTCCCAACCGATAGATTGTGCGAGGTGACCCTGTAGCCAGATCTTTCATGTCACGATTTCTATTTTTGGGGACAAATGAAGGCTATTATGTCTGAGACACCTACTGAATCTGCTAAAGACCTCGTCGACAGACTTTCGACCGCTGCAGTGGAAGGGCGCGATATGCCTGTTGTTTTTCAAAAAGTTCGCCAATCCCTTCTTCGCCGTTGTATCGCATGCATAGACACTGCTTTGAACTCTTATTGTAATCACATGTCATTAAACTTGCTTTTGCCACGTAATCGTTCTTTGTGAGGTTTTGCGTCGTATAAAAACCTTATCTTAGGCACCCTCTAGTACCTATGCATTTTAATACTGACCATGCATTCTTTGATGATTGTTGTTTGTTTGGATGTGTACTATTGCCTCCTAAAGTTATGTCCAACTTTTATTAAAAACCCTGAATGTTATATCTCTATATATCTTATGTCTCTACATTATATAATCACATATCTTATTTATATAAAATTATTTAAAGTTTCAAAAGTACAACTATTTTTTTTTCGTTCGCAAACTTTATTAAAGATAAAGTCATTACAATAATGCTTACATTATCTTATTTTCAAAACTTTAATTTACAAAATATGTTTATCATTTATTTTTCAGTCTTTTTAACATTTTAGAAATGTTTAATTTCTTTTAAAAGCATTTCGCCTACGTGTACAGACTCGTTTTATAGATTAAAAAGATAATTTTAGAAACAAATTACCGACATCAGAGTACAATATAAACTTCCTGAAATGAAAAAAAATAAAATATGAAAATACGTTTTATAAACAATATTTTCTTAGCTTACATTTAAAATGTTCTATAATTAAATATATTCGGAAGTCTCTGCAAAAGCTTCATTTGTCAAAGTTCGGAGTATAATGGAGTTCTAAAGGTATAAAACTTACCCATAATGGTATGTAGCAAAGATTTTAAACCCACGCAAGAGTGACTTTGTTAACGAAAGCCACTGTCTTTTTTAAAAAAATGTGCCATCTGCAAGATAATCAACCTGGTGTACATGTAAAATTTATGCTAATGTTATGTAAAATTCTTCTTTGTAGCTTCCTAGGGAAAATGAATGAAAGTTTTAAACATGCACACCTCTATACGTTAGTCAGTAATGCCAAGAATATACTTATAGTCCAGGCAATAGGGAATTTTACCTAGCAAAATTAATGGTAGTACTGGAAATCGGCTTTCTAGATGTTTTTTGGGTCGCTGAATCCGAATTTGTAACTTCCCGCCAAAATTTCCCCCGGCAACCCCCCCCCCCCCAAATTTTGGTAAAAAGCCCCCCAAAAAAGGTTTTTATTAAAAAAATCAATTTTTTCATTTCTTTAGAGAAAAAGTATCTAGAAAATTTATAGTATCGACAAAATTTCCAACAAATTAGATGTATGACATTATGACTTAGGATGAAGGGGAAGGGGGGATCTGCCTCGGAACATGCGCGCGGTGCTGCGTAAACTAAGTTGCACAATTCCACTTAACCACTCACACGTTTACATTCGCCCTCCCATCTCCCCTTCGAACTTTCTCTATAACGTTTACTTTAAGATTTTTGGGTCGCTGAATCCGAATTTTTTACTTTCCCCCACAAATTTCCCCCGCGAAATCCCCCTCAAATAGTTGTTTTTAAACTAAATTTCTTATTGTTTTAGGGGAAAAACATTACGAAATTCAGAAACTAGAAAAAATTTGCAACAAATAGGATATATGACATTACGAATTAGGATGAACGGGGAGGGTGAGGGCTGCCTCTGAATATGCACTGCAGCGCTACGTGCACTAAATTATGAAGTCCAGGCAATAGGGTATTTTATCTGGCAAAATTAATACTAGTTCTGAATTTCGACTCACTTTATGTTTTTTGGGTCGCTGAATCCGAATTTGTAACTTCCCACCAAAATTTCACCCGGCAACCCCCCCCAAAAATTGATTTTTTGAAAAAATTTGGTTTTTGAGAAAAGCGCGCGGGGAATGTTCCGAGGCAGCGCCCTCTCTCCCCGTTTATCATCCCGTCATAATGTCATGTATCCTAATTGTTGCAAATTTTGTCTAGTTTCTGAATTTCGTAATGCTTTTCCCCTAAAACAATAAGAAATTTAAGTTAAAAACAACTATTTGGGGGGTTTTCGGGGGGGGGGGAATTTTAGGGGTAAGTTAAAAATTCGGATTCAGCGACCCAAAAAACTTAAAGTAAACCTTATAGAGAAAGTTTGGAGGGAAGATGGGAGGGCTAATGTAAACGTGTGAGTGGTTAATTGGAATTGCGCAACTTAGTCCACGCAGCACTGCGGCGCATGTTCCGAGGCAGATCCCCCCTTCCCCTTCATGCTAAGTCATAATGTCATATATCAAATTTGTTGGAAATTTTGTCTACTTTCTGAATTTCTAGATACTTTTTCTCTAAAGGAATAAAAAAATTGATTTTTTTTATAAAAACCTTTTTTGGGGGGCTTTTTACCAAAATTTGGGGGGGTTGCCGGGGAAAATTTTGGTGGGAAGTTACAAATTCGGATTCAGCGACCCAAAAAACATCTAGAAAGCCGATTTCCAGTACTACCCATTAATTTTGCTAGGTAGAGTCCCGATACGGTCTCTATTGCTTGGACTATTATTAAATTTGTCAAAAAGAAAAATCACAGCATTAAAAAAAAAAAAAAAAAAAAAAAAAAAAAAAGCTATCTACGTTTTTGCTTTTGGGGACAATAAAATGTGTACAAAGCTTCCACAGAACTTGATATACAAAGGTTTTATAAGAACAGTAAAACTACGGGCTACTATCAAATTTTCGTATACCAATCTTTACCCTATTACTCAACAACTTGCCTTAATTTAATTTTATACAAGTGTGTTCTTTTTATATCTCAATGCATTTTTACTTTCTTCTATCTTTACAAGAAGAAAGTATTGGATTCGTAAAAATTTTCGACCTTCGGTTTTCGGCGGATTTACACGTTTCAGGGGTCAGAGATTCCGAAAAACATGTTTTCAGAAAATGTCTGTCTGTATGTGACACAAAGTTTGTGGGCGCTCTATCTCAAGAAGTAATGCACGGAATTTAACAAAAAATTATATTCTGTTAGTCCCTGATATAAATTGACGCTGATTAGTTTTTGGTGTAAATCGCTCAACGGGTGGCGCTGCTATGCAGCCTTTTTCACGATTTCCGCAATAGCTCAATCTCAAGAACTAATGCAAGGATTTCCATCAAACTTCAGATTCAGTTAGTCCGTGACATGGATTGAAGTTCTGTACATTTTGGTGTAAATCGCTCAACAGGTGGTGCTGCTATACTGCATTTTTTACGATTTTCGCAATAGCTCTATCTCAACAACTAATGCTTGGATTTTCATCAAACTTCAGATTTAAGTATACTTTGATATGAATTAGTGCTGTTTGTGTTTTGGTGCAAATCACTCAACAGGTGACGCTGCTATGCTGCACTTTTCAGAATTTCCATTATAGCTGTATCTCAAGAACTAATGCAATAATTTTCACTAAACTTCAGAATCTGTTAATCCGTGACATGAATTTACATTTTGTACATTTTGGTGTAAATCACTCAACTGGTGGCGCTGCTATGCTGTATTTTTCAGAATTTCCACTATAGGTATATCTCAAGAGCTAATGCGCGAATTTTCATCAAACTTTAGAATCAGTTAGTCCTTGACATGAATTGACATTTTATACAGTTTTGTGTAAATCGCTCAATAGGTGGCGCTGCTATGCTGTTTTTGTGATTTCCGCAATAGCTCTATCTCAAGAACTAATGCTTGGATTTTCAAAGAACTTCAGATCCATGTCTACCTGGATATCAAATATTGCTGTTTATGTATTGGTGTAAATCACTCAACAGGTGGCGCTGCTATGCTACATTTTTCAGAATTTCTGCTATAGCTCTATCTCAAGAACTAAGGCACGAATTATTATCAAACTTCTAATTCAGATACACTTTGAAATGAATTGGGGCTAAATTGATTTAATTTCTTGTACTATTTAAATGATTTAATTCACGTGATTTACATAGAAGAAAGTTTAGTGATGGCCATAACATACTAGTTTCTTTCTGTCTTGAAACAAAAAGAAACTGCATATGGACAATATTTTTTAAGTAAAAAAAAAATTAGACTCACTCGATGTATTTAAGCATGATAAATCGACGTCATTCTTATAAGATAATGCGTATTTCTCATGAAGATAATTAAAAACATGTACTATAAATGCATTAAATTACGTAGAGTTTTCATTTAAATGTATCTGGAGTAATATCTGCTACAATACAAACAGTTCAGTTTCAAGAAAAAATATATATATAATGATTTTTAAAATACTTAGTCACTTTTAATCAGACGCTTTCAGTCTGATATACAACTGAGTCTAAACAACCAGTTAAATGTTTTATTTACTACTTCGTATGTATATAATACTATACCAAACCTAAATCTTCCATTATGCCTAACAGATAACTGTTTTAAATCTTTAGATACACTAATGGCATTTTCTGTGATTTATATTAAATATTGAATTAAAAATATTAACCGTTTTGTTTTTTGTCTTGTTGAGAGTTAGTTCTTAACCTTTTCAAACAAAAGTTGAAGATTAATGTCACTACTGAAATCATCATAAAAAAAATATATACTATTTTGCAATTATTGAAGATTTAGTTTTTTTAATAAAAATTTAAAATTCCAGGACTCTGCATTATAGTTTTGGAATCAATTTTATTGTTGGTGATTTTTATTTATATGATAGATTAGATACCGCAGATAATAAAACTGGCGGTTAGATGACGCATCAGCAAGAAATGTTGCATAGCAAAATCTCATAGCCACATTTGAATATGAAATGAACGGTGACCGGATTACTGATAAAACCTTTAATAGGAAAAATCATTAGTAATAGTGCTGCCACTAATCTCAAATTATAGGGAATTCCATGATGTTGCTATGGCAACACTAGTGTTGCCAAGTGTCCCGCTTCGATCGGGGCTCCAAATGACCTGGACATCACAAATTTCTTGCAGTTTATTTTGCCATCTTTAAGCGCAGATGAGTCTGCCGTTAGATAAGACGAAGAAAATTATTTTAAAATACTGGTATCACGAGTATTTTGAGCCCCGATTTCCGCGGAATATCAGGCAATATTAGTCAACTCAGCCCGCTGTTTGTGCTCGAACTAACTAAAAGTTTCATGATTTGTACTATCTAACCTATTATACAGGGTGTCCGGTCTCAACGGTGTCCAATGGCTAATTCCTGAATTGTTCTTCATAGACATATAGTTCCAATTATAAAAAATGTTTAAAATCAGAAAAGAAATATTTTAAAAGCGATTTGGGTCGATAAAAACATTTCTTAAAAAACTACGAAATTTAAATTTTTATACGGCCCCCCGGTCCTATAAGCTATCTTTAGTAAAATTTCCTTTTTAAACTGACAAGTAATACACAAAAGTCCGTTTTTCTACGATTAAAATTGACCGAGTAATAGCTGTTTAAAATTGGAGCATATTTTTTGCTGCAAATTGGGGGTCATTCACAAATTTAGTCGAAATATAACTTCGTCAGATATATTAAAAAATGGTTGAGACTAAAATTAACATTGCAATATAAATTTGAAATCTTTAATCATTCTGTCATATTAATGCAAAATATACAGTTTGTAATAAACATTTAAGAAGAAAGAAAAAAAAGATTTTTTGTTAAATAAGATTATGTTAAAATAACAGCCTTAATTCTTTACAAAATGATACGTATTTAAAAATATTATTAGATTACACTAGCCTGCAAAAGTTGGGTTATGTCATGTTTTTTAGCTTTTGATAATTGATTCTGGTGTATTCTGTACCGTTGAATTTGAAATCGACCTTCATTTTTAACCATCACATCACGATTTTTCGCAAATTTCAAAGTTAAAAAGTTCAAAGTTAAAATTGAATCTCGTCCCTAATCCCATCGAACCATTCAGATATTTAGCTGTAAGAATCCCAGGATAAGCAAAAATATCGAATAAATTATTGGATAAAATAAAGCAAAATAAAATAAAATAAAATAAAACAAAAAATGTTTTACATATGTTTAATAGTATGAGAATTTCACTATATTTTAACTTACACATTTACGATTTGCAAAAAAATTCTAACATGATGGTTAAAAATGAAGGTCATTTTCAGATTCAGTGCTAAAAAGTACGGAAAAATCAATTATCAAAAGTTAAAAAACACAACCATTTCCTCTACTTTATAGTATCCGATTCTTGTTATTCTTTAAATTTGGCAATTTATGATTTACGAAATATCCTGACATGATGTTTAAAAATTTATGTAATTTTCGGATTCAGTGAAAAAAATGCATAAAAGTTAAAAAAAAACAACTTTTGCAGTCTTGTAGTATCTAATCTAAAACTTTTTCTTAAACTTCTTGGCGGTAATCTATCCGAAATCTTTTGTGTTATCCTGTAAATTAAGTATAAATGGTAACCACCGAAAATCATAATAATATTAGATTGTTATTGGATTTGCGCCAGTGTGTAAAATGTAATCTCGATCGGATATTTAAACAAGTAATATAAAAATTTTGTTTTTAAAGTCAATTCCTACTTAGGCCATCAAAGAAAAATTTAACATAATCCCTTAAGCTAATATTAGTTTTTGTTGCATTAAAATATCTCAATTTGTTGATTTTCGATAAGCAAGTAGGTTTACAATGGAACTCTATGGGAATTTGGCGAAATATTACAGATATCGCCATGTTGGCGTCACTTTTGGCGACTCATTTTGGCCGCCAAATTTGGCGATATACCGCCAAGTTGGCGACAACTTTTGCTGTATTTGGCGACAGAACAGGGATCCCCCTATGGTAACCCCTTAATGAAAATACTTTCATTGACCTTCAATAACCAATGGCTGCCATTTTGTTTCCCATGTAAAACTAAAATTAATTAATTAAAAATTAATTAATTAATTAATATTTGAAAAAACTGTATTAACAGCAATTGTCATCCAGTACAAGTTAAAAAAATTTATTTCAACTTGATAGGATGAATAATGAGTATTTTATTAACGATTGAAAATTTTAACAAGATAAATATATAAATATATAAATATATAAATATATAAATACAGGGAGAGTGTGAGCTAATGGTAGGAATTGAAAAAGAGTTAAAGTTCGAGTACAAATTTTGAACTTTAAAAACATACATACGATCGTTGAAGTAACATAAAAACTTATAAAAATAACACAATTTTTGTTAAAAGAAATCATAAAAGAAATAGTCTCAAATCCTGACAAAATAAAACATATGTTATTTTAGCCAATCTGAAACTTAATAAATGTTAACTTAATCGTAATACTTCTACGATTTTTTTCAAAGCGCAGATACACATGAAATAATATCTATGAATACTTTATGCACTCGGTATGTGACCCCTCAAAGCCAAGCCGAACTCATTTGTTTTCAGAGCAGAAAAGTGGCATAAGTCATGCATTTTTAAAGGTTCATAACTCGCTCAATTTTAGTGTTATATGAATGGGACTTTTTTTGTCTTACTTGTCAGTGTAATAGGAAAATTTTACTAAATATAACTTATAGGTCCGGGGGACCGTATAAAAATTTAATTTTCGTAATTTTTAAAGAAATGTTTTTATTGACCCAAATCGCTTTTAACATATTTCTTTATCTGATTTAAAACATTTTTGTAATTGGAACTATATGTCTATGACTAACGGTTTAGGATTTAGCCATTGGCCACCGTTGAGGCCGGACAACCTGTATATAAAAAAGTCATTGACGATATTTTTTTTCTACAAATATGTCATGCTGCCTAGCGGACTAAAAATTTCAATTTGAAATTAATGCCATAAAAAATAAACTTTCATTCTATGATCTTCCATTTGTTTGACATTTTTGCATTTTACCGTATTGTCCTTGAAACCATATAATTTTGTGTTACATGCGCCAATTAAAACCTGCATCATCCTTTATAAAGCTGAGGGATTTTAATATGATTGTATTAGTGTAACGTCATTATTTACCATTATCATTTTAATAATTTAGGGAAGCAATGTACAGAGATCCGTTATTGTAATCACTGTCTCTTTGCATTTTTTCTCGTATACACCCCGTAAGGTTCTCTCATTTAACACCCGCAGAGCCAGGTTATTCTGTTTACAAACGCCATAGATCTTATAGAAGGAAAACTATGGATTGTCATTAATGAAGTAGTTTTTTTAGTTATGTTACGCGCTCTCCTGGTAAAATAAATTTTAATATACAAGTTAGTCATAAAAAATCTTCCTCGATATAAGAACCCCTTATGGCCAAACCGTTCAACCAATCGAGAAGAAATTTTAGACATACTTATTTGAAGGAATGCACTCGAAATCATGATGATTTAAAACAATATAGCTCTCACGGTCACGGTTATAGTGAAAACATTTCGAAATTTTTGAATGGCAACACCGTATTTTTTCATGCGCAAATTCATCAGCGCATTCAAAAACGATAAATGGCGTTGGAATGATACATGTACAATGAAAATTGCCGGCGTAAAACACTTGCAAAAAAGACTTGCGAGGAACGAAGGCGTGACTACAAGACATGTTTTCCAGTAGCCAATTTATTTTCACTTGTGAACTGTGAGCAATGTTGTGATATTTGTTTTAAAATGTGTTTTTGAGTTGTGTTTGTATACACATAGTGAAAATAAAAATGTATTCACTTGTTTTAGTGTGCTGAATATTACGTTACATAGGAACTGATAAGGATTGAGTACAACGGTATTACACCGGCAATTTTAGTCATACGTGTATCGTTCTAGCGCCATTTTTGGTTTTTCAATGCACTAATGAATTTGCGAAGGAAAACAAGGACACTGTAACCGTAACCGTGAGAGCTCTATTTTTTTAATTCATCATGATCTCGAGCGCATACCTTCAAATAACTAAATCTGAAATTTCCTTTCAATTGGTTGAGCGGTTAGGTCGCTAGGGGTACATATATCGAGGAAGTTTTTTTATGACAACTCTGTATTATGTGGCGTATATAACTTCTATCAATAAAGTACTACAATAATGAATTGGGATTAACTTATGTGTACGATATTTGCTGAAAGTGAATTTTCAGTTCTGCCACGTGTTTTGCAGCTAAGCAAAATTATACTATATTATATTTAGTACTATATTACATTATATAGTGCAACATATCTAAATACTGTGCTATAATAAAATTTAACTACATAATATGCAGTTTAATAGGAATAAATTATTATACATGGCTGCGCATAATGATGCGGATACATTGTTATCTATGTATCGTAATTCCCAGGAAAACGTTTTTGGTTGTTTTGTGTGTTTTTTAACTGAAATCAATTTTAATTTCAATAGGTGATATGTATAAAAATCTTTATATCATATAATAGGCAATACAAAATATTTCGTACACATTACCATCTATAGGCACTAATTGCTGACTGTAGATTTTTAACTATGTTATTTTTTTTTCTTTTAGAATTGTTTATTTAGATATTTTATTACATTGTATGAAAAAAATGAAACTTTGTAACAATATTCTGATCAGTGTTGGAAGGTGTTTCATAGTATACGCTTGATTAATAATTTTTCGTTTTAGTTTAATTTTTTTTCAGTGTATTTTTTTTTTTTTTTTTTTTTTTTTTTTTTTTTTTTTTTTTTTTTTTGCTAAAATCAAACTTTGTTTCAAATGAAATAAAAATATACTTACATGTAAAGCTATTTATTGTGATATACCAAAAACAGTGAAATTCCGCTTCATCATACACGTTGGATTCCCTTTAGAAAGTGCTTTGTTTAATGAGAATTCGATAATTGCTTATATTACTAAAGTCTGTCATATTTTTTGTTGCTGTTAAAGTTCAGGATTCCCAATTAATAATACTGTTTGGCACACTTCTTGGAACCCATTTAAAATAACCAGTATTATTAAAAACTTTACTAATAATTCATCAAAAATGTAAAGCATTATAATTGTATTTACAAATTTTGCATCAAATGTCAGGCATTATTTTAGAAATTCAAACATTATTCAATATACAGATGGCTGACACTACTCCAGGTATAACCCTTGCAGTGAATGAATATGAAATATAGTTTTCGAAACAACATTACATTTACTTTCTGTTCAAAAATTCTGTATGCATATTTCATCTGTGCAGCATCTACATTCCCTGTCTTTTTGTATCAAAGTTTTAAAGATAAAGACGTTCTAAGGGGATAAAGAAAGATATATTTACATGAAACAAAGATTTTTAAAATGTACAACCAGGATGTTGTCTAGAGTATGATTCGCTATAGGGAAAAAACTCATTCGTAAGATAAACAACCCGAGGCACATTTGCAGTTTACTCTGATTTCGTGAGATGCTATTTGTATTTTCCATGTGAAAATGATGTGACGATTCAAAAGTAAAATATCTGCATAATTTAAGTTGTAGTGTACTTGAACGATATAAATTAAATGTACAATTTATTAAATGTGTGAAAACAACATTTTTCTTTTAGAAGAAATTTGTAAATCCATAAATCAGGTAATATTTTTTGTGTTCAAAAATACGTGCTTTTGTAATATTATAGGAGAAATATTTAAGTTTGTAAATTAGATTATGTATTTATATGCCTGCTTTTGTTGAAATAGTTGTAAAATTTTAAATAAAATTTTGAATGCTGTGCATATATACATAACTTTAAAAAATACAAATCGATAATTTTATAAATCTATCAGAGACAGAACCTTGGCGCAGCAGTTGGACGATTGTTACACCTAAATTTTAATAGTATTCTTCATTTTGAAAAATCTCATAAATTCTGTTCTGAAATTAGACGATGAATTCTAATAACAATTTACGGTGTCAAATGTTTCTCTAGTGCTACACTGTTCCATCACTGATCTATACATCGATGTAATAATTTCTTGCACTTGAAGCTCATATGTAAGATATGGGTCTCACATTGCTTTTTACCTAGAATGAGGATACATTATTTCAGTTAGTAAAAAAAAAAAAATCTCGAGCGTGCAGAGACCTCTTATAAATATGTAAATTATATTACAGAAACAAATGACACAGGCACTATTCTAGATAGAAACCATGAAGTAAGGAAATATGGAAATTAGTTTTCTCATCAAGCTTTTCCTTTTCCTTTTACAAAGGCTATATAAATATTTCATCTCGACAGATTCTACCCACTCATATTTTTGTTTTAATGTTTTAAGGATAAAGAAGATTTAAAGAGATAAATTCTAGCAATGCTCATATGCAACAAAGATTTTTTAAATGTTCAATCGTGATTCCTATGTGAAATGTATATGTTTAAGAAACGCATTGTGTAAGATAAACAACTTACGGCGGATATAAAATTTTGTATAATTTCGTGAATAATTCTTTGTATCATCCAAAAATGAAAACGAAGTAGAGTTCCAAAAGTGAATCAAGTTTTTCAATGGTGTACTTGGTTAAAATTTTATTAAATTTGTTTCAAACAATCACATCTCTTTTAGAAGTTATATAAATGATATAGAAGGGTCACTAAAAATATTATACTAAATTAAATATACATGATGTTTTGATATACGGAATGATTTATATACATCATAAAATATTTACTTTTGATAATACAGTTATATTCTGTTATTTATTATAATTATTATACTTAATGTTAAATCCAACATCCTGGAAATATAATGCAATTCTTAAAAAGAATAAGCGTCCTTTTCATTTTAAGCTGTCTAGATACATTACGGAGACAAAACTGAAATTCATGGATTCGAAAAAAAAAAATATTTTAAGGCCATCTTCGTGAAAAGGTGCCATTTGTGTACCTCGAAATTCTGCTTTTGCTTCGTATGTGCTATTATCTACTGAAAAATTCTACGATTAGCACAATTATCAGTAATAACAAGATTCAACCGAATATGTTTGCATGAACTGCATATATGTAAAAAGGAAATTAGCATTAGAGACATGTAACACAAGGCGCAAACCACACACAGCCAATTATTCATCATATCTTAAGTGGTTATAGAATGCATAAAAAATGCAATTTTATGCAGCCTATTACATTAATAAAAATATTATATATCTAAAGACAGACCACATACGTTACGATCGGGTTTTTCGTATTATGGTTCCTTTAAAAAACTGTGTGTGATGTTTGTACAACCCCTCTCACCTATAGAAGCGCCATATGTGGCCAAAAGAGAAAAAACAGAGCAGAATCTGGAATGGCTTCGCCTAAGAAGGTGATCCAAAACTACTGATAAAGGTTTTGGCTAGTGCCAGCCGTAAAGAAACAAGATGAAACTATAAGTTTTGTTTTATACGACTTAGTGTCATGTGTACATTTGTTTGTCCCAGTCTGTGTTCACCGTCCCGTCCTATGTGTATAATAAACGTTTGTGTTGTTTTGATAATTGGCCAATCCTTATAGAAAAAGCCCACACGCGACCATCCGGTTGCTCTTTACACTGGCGTCAGAAGTATTGTGGGATTTGGCCAAAGTGAATTCAACAAGTGAATTTAATGTGCATTAAAGATACCCTATCCCTGGATTATTTTTTCCCTGGACGTGCGGATTATTTTTGATTTATATTATCCGTATCGGATTATATTTTTACGGAGGTAAGATTTTATTACATTACTTTAAGTATGGCAGATAAGTTATCAAAATTAAAAAAAGCTCGCGGAGTCACTAAAAGTTCTATTACGTCAATAATTAAAAAAATCGAAGATCATTTTGTGTCCGACACGCCAAACTTAGACGATCTTGAAGAAAATTTGGCGATGTTAGAAGAGAAAGGTAGTGATTTGAAACAAGAGGATAACGAAATCCTAACATTAATTGATGATTTATCTGAAGTCGAGAAAGATGCCAAGGCGTCGGCAGAGTACCAGAAAAAAATTACGCTCTGGAAGTTCAGAGCGAATAAAAAATTAAAACAAAAAGAACCCCCACCCCCTGTATGTCCCGCAAATAGGTGCGTAGAATTTCCTAACACGGTCAAACTACCGACACTTAAAATTGAAAAATATTATGGAGATATTAAACTTTTCCAGAATTTCTGGAACTCGTTTAAAACAGCGGTACATGACAATGAACACCTCTCAAATATTGAGAAAATGAATTATTTATTCAGTTATTTAGGAGGGAGTGCGTATAATTCTATATCGGGTTTTGCGTTATTTGATAAAAATTACATAGAAGCAGTCGACTTACTTAAAAGACAATTTGGTAGGAAAGATTTAATTATTACCAGTTATATTAATACGCTGTTAACTTTAAAACCGGTTACAAAATCGCATGACGTCATGTCATTACGTAAATTATATGACGCTATTCAAACGCAGATTCGTAGTCTAAGGTCATTAGAAATGGAAGCGGACAGTTTTGATGCATTATTGACTCCGATAATATTAAAAGCATTACCGTATAATTTATCGCTTGAGTTCAATAGACAAAGTGTCAAAAATTCTGAAGAGAATTACAGCTTGGATAAATTATTATCATTTATCCGAAATGATTTGGAGGCTAGGGAAAAGCAAACTCAAATTATAAATTTATCTTCTGACCATTCAAGGCCAAAGTACTTATCAGGAATATTACCGGAATGTAAACAGATTAACAAAACTTCTGGCGTAGCTGAAGTGTTTGCTTTAGAGAATGTTTGTTTGTTTTGCAGGTCAGATAATCATCTAACTGAAAAATGTGACAGATAATCAATTCAGGAAAGGATTAATAAATTAAAAGCTGAGGGTAGATGCTTCGCTTGCCTGAAGCGAAAACACATAATTAAATATTGTACGGAAAAAACTAAATGTAGGCTGTGTTCTAAATTACATCACGCGTCAATTTGTAATTCTTTAGTTGGGAAGGGTAATAAATCAGAAAAAAATACGAATGAAAATGCGCTGACAGCCCGAGTAATGTCGCGGAATGTATTTGATTTAGAACGGGTGCGAGAAAAGAAAAAAATAATTGAACCACTCCAATTTATAGACTTAGAATTTGAGAATAAAATTTTGCGAGGGGTCGTCGATAGCGGTACTCAGATTTCAATTATAAAGAGCGTTTGTGTACCGGAGCATTTTAAAGTACCATGCGGTTCAATTATACTTAAATCAGCTTTCGGACACGAGTTAAGAGCACCGTTAATAAACATTCCATTAAGCATAGCTGCAGATAAAGTACATTGCAGGGTGTTCCCAAAAATAGTAATAACGTGCGCGATGGTTGATAATTTAATTAATGATTTACTGTTATCTTTAAATGCTCATAAGGAATTAAGCACAATAAGCGAAAGTAACGAACCCGACACCACAATAAATGATTTTAGTACTATAAATTTGCCCCGTACTAGTGAAAACAACGCGGTAGATTTAGATTTAGCTTGCGCTGCTACGGAGGACGAGCAGGTTAAAATAGGAAATGCAAACGAGAATATTGATAACGATGGCAATGAAAATACCAGAAATTTCACGAACGACTCGGAAAAATTTAAATGGGAACAAAAGACGGATGCATCACTAAATCAGTGTTGGACAGATGCCAAAAATGAGCGTAATAATTATTTTGTTCAGGACGATCTGTTATACCATCGTGACAAAATATTAGGGGAAACGGTACATCAATTGCTCGTGCCCGAGCTGCGTAGAAAGCAGTTGCTAGAGCTCGCTCATTCAAGCCCCTGGGGTGGACATTTAAGAAAACGAAAGACCACTGAAAGATTAAAATATTCTTTTTTTTGGCTTGGGATTAAGACAGATGTGAGCGAGTTTTGCGACAAATGTTTGTCCTGTCAGCTTCGAGCGAAAGCAAATAAATTTGATGATATACCAATAACCCCAGTTACTCGTCCTGACGAGGCAATGCAGATTGTAAATATAGACGTAATAGGCCCAATAGAACCGGCTAGTGGAGGGTACAAGTACGTACTAACCGCGGTAGACCAGTGCACGCGTTGGCCGGAAGCGGTCTGTTTACGAAATCTTTTTGCAAAATCCACATGCGATGCCCTTTTGCAGATATTTTCACGGACCGGAATTCCTAAATTAATAGCTAGCGATCAGGGTAAAAACTTCACTTCGGCCCTCACGAAAGAATTTATAAAACTTTTAGGGACGTCCCCGCGTTTTTCCGTTCCGGGGTACGCACAGTCGAATGGATTGGTGGAACGATGGAATGGGGTACTTAAAGGGATGATACACCATGTTATAAGAGAAAATGCCGGAAGTTGGCATAAACACATACCCTTTTTGTTGTGGGCATACAGGGAGGTACCAAATGCTACGACGAACGTTAGTCCATTCCAAATGTTATATGGTAGGCGTCCAACTGGTCCCCTTTCCATATTAAAGTCATCATGGACCAACGAAACACCTCTACCAATTGGCCAGTTAGGCTCAGTTACCAATTACTTAAATGACCTGAAAATAAAGTTGGAAAAAGCAGCCGAGCATGCCGGAATTTCTTCCAAGGATCAGCAGCAGGCTTACGCTTATTATCACAACAGGAAAGCTAGACATAAAGAATTTAAACCGAATGATCAAGTTATTGTATTAATTCCGGACAGTAATCACAAAATATACGCTAGGGGGACAGCATCAGCTACGATACTTGAAACGAAGTCTCCCTATAGTTATTTAGTACAATTGCCAGATAATAGTATAAAGCATTTACACGCGAATAAAATCAGAGAATTAAAAGCTCAGACAACACACATAGGCGTCATCTATGATGATGATATCGATTTCGGTGAGATCGAAAACATCTCGCAGATTAGTAAAGACGATCCAAATAACCTCCACCAAAAATTACACTTGGACCATTTAACAGAAGATGAGAGGGAGCAACTGATCAACATATTATGTAGACACTCCAACCTTCAGTCGGGAATCCCTAAAATTGCAAATGTAGGAGAACATAAAATTAAATTAAAACCTGATAACCAACCAAAACGTCAGAAGCCCTACAGAATCCCAGAGGCACTCAAAAGTGAAGTCGACAGACGAATCGAAGAATTATTAAGTTTAGGACTAATCGAGCACTCGGAGAGTGAATATGCTCATCCGATCGTATGTGTAGCCAAAAAGGACTCCTCAGTTAGATTATGTGTGGACTATCGATATTTAAACTCCCAGACAGAAGTCGATTCATTCCCTATGCCTAACGCTACCGACTTGCTCTACAAAGTCGCTCCAGCGAAATTCATCAGCCTGTTGGACTTACTGAAAGGGTACTGGCAGATAAGATTAAGTGAAGACTCTAAACATTTAACGTCTTTCGTCACACACCGAGGACAGTATTCCTTCGTAGTTATGCCGTTCGGGCTACGTAACGCGGCAGCCACGTTTCAAAGGTCCATGAATCGCACTTTAGTCCAACATAAAGAATATGCCGAAACATACATAGATGACGTGGTAGTTTTTTCTAATAACTGGACTGACCATCTCAAGCACCTAGACGCTGTTCTGACAACCCTCGAAAAAGCAAACCTGACAGTAAATTTTCAGAAATGTGTCTTTGCACGATCCTAGATAAAATTCCTAGGACATGTGGTAGGATCAGGCAGACATGCTCCTGATCCAGAGAAAGTAGCAGCCATCCAAAATTTAGAAGTGCCGAAATCCAAGAAAGATGTCAGAAGTTTATTAGGCCTTCTGTCCTATTATAGGTCCTATACCCCGACATTCTCTGAAATAGCCCGACCATTAATTGAACTTACAAAAAAACGTGCCCCTAATGAAATTACCTGGACTGAGCAGTGTGAAACAGCTTTCCGTGATCTGAAGCAGGCAATCAGCCAAATGCCTATTTATTATTCACCAAACTTTACAAAACCCTTCATCATACATGCAGATGCTTCATCGTACGCGATAGGTGCTTGCCTATCTCAAAAAGATGAAAATGACCAAGAACATCCCATTGCTTTCATTAGCAAAAAACTATCGAAATGCCAAGAAAATTATGCTACTATAGAGAAGGAAGCCTACGCGGTTATTTTCGCTCTAAAAAAGTTTGAACATTATATATATGGCTCACAAGTGACTGTTGTGAGTGACCACAACCCTTTGAAATTCTTGACCGATTGTGCATCCCAAAGTGCGCGCCTTCAGAGGTGGGCTCTGGCATTGCAGCGATTTCAAGCCCACATAGCCTATCGACGTGGAAAACTCCACACTAATGCAGATTCCTTAAGCAGACTATATGCCTCACACTGGACTTAAACGAAAGAGACTTTGCCGTTCAAAAAAACTCACGATAAACTTTTGATTTATTTTGTTTGTGATTATATGTTTCCTTCAAGACTTTTGTGAATATGACTTTTGTGGACATTAATTGATTGAACATTATTATTAGAACTTTAAAATATTTATTCTAGAACTTTAACGTATTAGTACTAGTATCATAATCTCATATTGCATAGTATCTTAGTTATTCTTTTAGTTATCTTTGTGTTAAGTAAGTATTGTAATTTTGATTTTTATTAATAGTGTGTATGCTAAAATGTTTATAGAGATTCCATTAGATTTTGATTAGTCTTTAAAGACTAAATCAAAACTTTGAATGGGGGAGGTGTGATGTTTGTACAACCCCTCTCACCTATAGAAGCGCCATCTGTGGCCAAAAGCGAAAAAAACAGAGCAGAATCTGGGATGGCTTCGCCTAAGAAGGTGATCCAAAACTACTGAGAACGGTTTTGGCTAGTGCCAGCCGTAAAGAAACAAGATGAAAGTATAAGTTTTGTTTTATACGACTTAGTGTCATGTGTACATTTGTTTGTCCCAGTCTGTGTTCACCGTCCCGTCCTATGTGTATAATAAACGTTTGTGTTGTTTTGATAATTGGCCAATCCTTATAGAAAAAGCCCACACGCGACCATCCGGTTGCCCTTTACACTGTGCTTTGGTGATATTAGACAACAGGATAAAATACTGTCAAACGGAAGCTTTCTTAAAAATGTATGTATTTCTAAATATAATTATGAAGTAAAAAAAAAAAAAAAAGAATCAGGAAGAAGAAAGAGAGCAGAAAAAATCGCCCATATTGAACCGTAGCAAAAGTCAAAACACCGGAAAAAGTCAAAGACAATTTTTTTATCACTATATCACGGACTATTTGCGAACTGGAGAGCCAAATATAAAGGGTAAAAACAATGAAATTTATTTGTATTTTTTTATTATGTATCCTTCCCGTACTCATCATCTCATCCATTATAATAAGTCTATGATAAAATTAATTCAATTTATAATGAAGATCTATTTGTAAGAAAAGTTTGGTTATGATGTAAGGACTAGAAAGAACACATTTGAAAGGAACAACAGTAAGTGCATTTCTATTTCATCGTCATAAATGTAAGTTAAAATTATAAAAACTTAAACTTTGTACAATTTTTGCTGATTATACTTTAAAGTTTAAAATATTTTTATTATATTTGTGCTCAGTTTTAGAAAAAAAAGTATAGAGTTTTCTAGAGATAAGTCTCGTAATTATGTTTAATAATGGAAATCAAACTATTTTGTAAAATCATATCTTTCGCGAATGCAAGATTTTTATGGAATATTTTTTTCTGTGATTTGTTATCTTTTCTATGAATGATATTAAACAGTATACATCATAACTAATGTATAGCTATTTTACTCAAAAAGTTGTAAGCAAAACGTTCACACAGGACATTTCCGTTCAAAATATTTTATATGTATAAGTAGATACGAATGCCATGTTATAAATTGAAGTTTTAAATTTAATAGAAAATATAAACAGACAAAAATATTATGCACAATGTAAAGCCAGGAGTGATCGCACAGTAGGAGAGATCGCGCACGAAGAGATTCCTTGGGAAGGAGTAGAGTGCGCCTGCAACGACTCCAGGTAGTTATACAGTCGCATTAGTGCAGTGTCTATATGAATGTGCACATTGAATTTCCAAGAGTCTTGGATAAAGCATTGCTATTTTGTTTTGTTTTTGAAAGTAAGTGCTTCAATTTTCCTAACTGTTGTCGAATATTTATAGAATGTCAGTAGTACAAAATATTTTGTGCTTAAACGATTTCTTATGATAGTCCAAGAGCCGACAGCACAAAAACCTATGTTATTAAGCACAAGAAAAAAACCATTATTTTATGGAAGAGAAGAAGAAGGGGAATCTAATGATACATGCCTGTCGAAGTGAAGTGGTGCATAAACCAAAAATTAATATCACTAGTCGTTGACTCGTAGGTTTATCATTGTGTTTTCCTACTCCCAGTCCTCCATGTTTTCATACTTTTCTTTGTAGGACAAACACAATGATAAACCTACGAGTCAACCACTGGTGGTATTAATTTTTTGGCTTATGCACCACTTCCTGCAGACATGGATTATTAGATTCCCCTATTTCTACTCTTCCATAAAATAATGGGTTTTTTTTCTTGTGCTTGATAACATAGGTTTTCCTGCTGTCGGCTCTTGGATTTTGAGATACTATCGTAGACTTAGCATGCGAAGACCAAAAATTCAATTTAGAAGAGTCTATGTTTAAATAAAAGGCCGCGCAATGTTTCCTACCACAATAGGAGAGTTTGCGCATCTGCTACTTAGGAGAAATGGCGCATTTCAACATAAGTTTCAGTGCTAGGAGAGATTTCTCAGCTTATTGGTAAATTTACATGAATTGCAAATTATGTGTAAAACATATGAATAAATCAATTTTGAAATATTTTTTGGAAAAACACATAATTATTTAAACTAAATTTGGCAACAAATTAATTTGAAAAAAAAAAATTTGGCAGATAAAACTTTTGTTAATAAATTAATAATACAGTTGTTATTAAATTAAGATTATGTAATTATTTTTGATAATAAATTAATAACATATATGTTAATAAATTAATTTAATATTTTTATATATATTTTTTTTTTATTTTATGTATAGTTAATTTGCTAATAAAATAATTTTGTTAACTAAAATAAATTTTCTAATGACACCTACAATGTTTTGAAAAAGCTTTCACCCATTTCAAGCAATTTAATACCATTGAAATCAAAAAGAAAAACAGAATGCAACTAAAGTTACTGATCCACAAAATAGACATGAAAAAAGACTTAAGAAAAATGCCGCTGCAATAAAAAAAAAAAAAAAAAAAAAAAAAAAAAAAAAAAAAAAAAAAAAAAAAACTGAAAATAAGATGTTTCCAGAAAAAATTAGATAAAAAAACTGATGGAAACAAAATGAAGGCCAATCAGTGCATTGAACATCTGGAACTGTACCAAGAGGCAACTTTGACCAGTGATTGAATTCAATGTATTGCTGGTGACTGCACGAAAGCTGCACGATTTACTACAATAAGTGCATCGATTGTGGATGACGAGAATTTCAGTTAGGAAACAAAATACATTAAAACTGTGAAAATGAAAATGAAGTAATTTTCAAGTTAAACATGGTATCAAGTAGATTAATGTTATTTTGTAAACTTAGTAGGGCTTGCTTTTTCTGATATTTTAATTTTCTTCTTAAATTAAAATTCTTTAACTATTGTTAATATTCTTTCTTTTATTATTATTTAAACATTTGGTTGAAAATTTCACTCCTAATACAATAATATTTACTCACAAAAACCTTACAACAATGTCATTTAAGTGTAATTATTATTGTTAACAATTTAGTTGTAGTTATCACTAATAACAATCTCTTCTATTCATGTGCGCAATCTCTCCTACCCATGTGCGTGATCTCTCCTACCCTGTAAGGAGAGATTGCGCAAAATTGTTTTCTTGGTTTTATTACTGCTGTTCTATTAAATTACACCATTACAACAAAATAACAGTGGAAATGCATAAAAAACAAATGAAGTCAAAATGATTCATGCATAGTTTAGCAAAAAATCTATATTTAGATTTTTTATTATTATTCTTTTGAAATGTGCGCAGACTCTCCTAGATTTTTCTTAGAGTATATTTTATAATCGAATTGTAACATTTTATAAACATTTACTGTTTATATCATTTTAAAAATAATGGTAATTTCGAAAATACATTCATATAAAAAATAGATTATGAACGCTATTTTAATTAATTTATTTTTATTTACTTTAATACTCAAATTTACTGGGGACATGTTTTCAATATGAGCTCCTTGGAATTTTAACAAAAAATTAATCTGAAATTCCGCTATTTAAATTTTCCATGACGAACTGTTTGACTTCTAAATTTTAAAAGAAAAAAATATAATATATAAATTAAGTTTTATAACATAAAGTGTTACATTTTAGTTTATCTTCAACTATATTAAGAATTTGGGTAAAAATATTTAGAAAAGTATAAAATTAAAAAATAAATAAATTGTATTTTAAGGAATCCAGTTCGCAAAATTTTGTATGAGAAATTGAATTATATAAGAGCATATATATATACATATATATAAACTTTTTTCTTTCCAACAATACATGTAAATCCAGACATAGTTTTGAAAATATCGGAGCTTGCTACAATAGTTCTAAATTCAATCTATAATAAATGCCTTTTGCAATATTTCTATATATAGAATAACTGAAGTTTGCAGTTGAATGAAAAAGTTAAAAGTTCACTTTTATATGAGGACGTGAATTTCAAAACTCGCCTTATCCAAAATTAAAAAAATCGAGTTTTCTCTACCAATCTATTCTATTGGTAAACCTGCGCAGAAAAAACCCTATAATCTATAAAAAAAATATTTTTATCCTTTATTTTTGGGTTCTTAAAATATTGGTTTGGCTTCAAAACTCGCCTTATCCACTAGGGAGTTCGCAACAAAACTAGCTTTATCCCTACGCCTGCGTAAGACCAACGGACGGCTAGCTTATCAGCTACAATTACAGTAATTTTCCTTCATTTCTCTGCGAGCTGTTGCTATTTTCGTTTAAAGATTTTACCTGTTCTATTCATACAAACTAATTAAATAAGTTTTACAGCATGTCTTATGTATAATGGACAGTGAATAAACTGTTGCATTCTGTAGCGGATGGGTGAAGAATAGAAAAAGAAATACGAACACATGGGCTAGTAAAGAATACACGCAAATGAAGATTAAAATGTAATTCAAAATGGGGAATCGTTCTCTATATTTCTTACTGTGAGAAGATGTTAAAAGATTTAATTTTTATTCTCAGGCATAAACCTAGGCCTTTCCGGTCCTCTCAAAGTGCACTCACCAGAAAGCGAACCTCAGGTATTCAATTGTCTCAATGCAAGATGTATAATTCTTCCACAAAGCTATTTTTTCAAGCAATAACAAAATTGCATAAGATAATTTTATTTTGAAATTCACATCTCAAACACCTCCTTCAAGAAACCGTGCAGGTTTCTTTCCTTCCATGAAACATCCAGAAAAGTAAAATTTTCACCTTGAAAGTTTTTTAAAGCGCATTTTAGTGATCTTTCAAAGGCATTACGATAAGATACTATAAAGACTAAGATCCATGGCTATCTTCAAATTTGTGGAAGTTTATTTCGGAAGATTCTTGGAATATCAATACCAGAGTGTAAAACATGTGCTAGAGGCATCTAAAAAATGAACTTTCTTCTTACAAAGAAGGGGGAGGGAGTGCCCGTGAAGCAAAAGAAACTTAAGGATGTCCACGGATTGTTAAAAAAACATTTTGATGAAAACTGGTCAGAAATGGAGGTGCTTACTTGCTATAAAAATATTATATCTAAGGAACCAGAACAGAAAGAGATGTTGTATGTATATAATATTATATGTTATATAAATTATATTATGTTACATTCTTTAAAAAAAAGTTATTTTAATTAAAAGCTATTTTAGATAAGTTTTATTTCATTATTGTTAAGTTTGCTTTTTTATAATAAAACGTAATACTAAATTTTAGTCATACTTATTGCTCTCGTAAGGTTTATTTTTTAATCCAAAATATTATCATCCGATGATCAAAAATAGAAACTATTAATTTCTTTCCGCAAGTATGATAGACGATTATCAACAAAACTCTTCTTATCCATAGGTTGGCAACAAAACTCTTCTTATCCGAAACTTTTTCCAATTAATTAATTAAATGAATTAAAGTAGATTTTCCAACTTAACACAATGATATCACAGAGCAACTAGCTATAAGTAGACAAAAAATTGGAGGTATTCGATGCACGGGGTCGCAATTACAGGCTTTTCGCGATTTCCCAAAATTTAATTTTTTGGATAAGGCGAGTTTTGAAACTCACGTCCACATCATCGTGCCATTAATCCAAATAAAATTTATTATTTCAGAACAAAATTTCGCTGCATGTTTTGATTTTATGTAGGGGAAACCGGGGCACATTTTCCATAGGGGCAAGTTTTCCAACTCGCTTTAGTTTTTAAATGAGCCGCTAGGTGACGCTAGCGAGTAAACTGGCTGAAGTGGGAACATCTTACACAACATCTACAAAAGTTATAGCTTAATAGCTGCTGTCACTTCATCTGGAGAGCTGTTTTTTCATTTTTTCAACGGTGAGTAAAATTTTAGGTCTTTATTAAAACGTAAAAAAAAAAATGTACTAGCGTCAAACTTACTGTTTTGACATTTCATACACTAAAAAAGGGTTTATTTATTCAGGTAACTATGCGTTTGTTTTGCAAATAACTTACACCGTTATTCGTCCAGGTAGTGTAAAAGTTCAAATATGGCGACGGGGCAGGTTTTCCAACAACATACGGGGCATGTTTTAAACATGTTTCTCGTTTGAAAACCTCCCCCTCCTAAATCAGCTAGTTTTATTGTATCAAAAATGTATTTATTTTGTTGTAAAATCGGCCAAATAACCATATATACTACGAACCCGTTTGATCATTTAGTCATTTAAGTAAAACTATCGATATATAAAAAACAAGGTAAATTAAAAAATATAATAAAATGTCATTTTTTTCTAAAATCGATTAATTTAATGAATCCATGTAATGTTAATTATGCCTTTATAGTCGTAAGCTAGGACACTGAGATCGCAGTGAGTATGAACCCCTCAAAAAGCAAATTAACCGTGCTTAGAGCCGCTCCACTGGCGTTAATCTACAGTTAATATTATGGCGGGTTTTAAACGTTAGAGAATTTTCATACTGAATCCTGAAATATTTACAAACTCTTCTTTTACGCTATCCCACTTTTCTGACAGGCCAGTTCCCCGGCGCACCAAATCTTAAAAGCACCAACAATCCTGAAAAGATTTGAAACTTTCCTCAATAATCACCCCCCCCCCCCCCGCAGAAACAAAACAACACCGAAAGCATCTAATCATTCTACACCAGCGCATGCTAGCATTTCCAAAGAAGCTGTTCCTTAAGTTCTACTCAAAATTTCCCTATTACTTATGAAAAAATCGTTCCTTCTACATCCAAACAAGCTTTGCCTACACCAGAATAAGTTAGGACTTTTGCGAAGGGTGCACTAAGCAGGCAAACACGGCGTGGAAAAAAAATAGGAAGTATTGTACATACTGATTCTCCTGCTAAAAATCAACTGAAAATGAAAAAAAAAAAGATTCATCTAAATAAAAGGAAACTGCAAAAGGAATCAGATAAAAGGGGCGAGATAAAAAAAATCCAATTCCGGCCAGGGAGCTGTTTGGACTTTCGTCTTTAAACGTAAAATGAATTAAAACTGTTTTTTATGTTACTGTTATGTTACTGAGCATTTAGTTCACAATAAAAAATACTTATTAATTAACAAGTAAGATTTATTACCGATGTTTTACCATTTGAAGTATAATTGGAAAACTTGCCCCTGGCCATTTTTCGTAGGCTGGAAAACTTGATCCGCATACGGGGCACATTTTCCAGCGTAACATGATTAGACTTAACTATTTTTTGTGAAAAAGTATATTTAGTTTTTTGAAAAATAATTGTGCCAGTTTGTACAGGAAGGTCTAGAGGGAATACAATGATATCCTGTATATATGAAAATAGTTAAAAATAAAAAATAAAAAAATAAAAATTTAAAAAGTTGGAAAACTTGCTCCGGTCTCCCCTATATAATTATTGGAAATTTTCTGTAGAAATTTTCAGAAGTTAGAGTGAAAAGTAAATAGTTGGTATCGTCCAGGTAGTCAGTGGGTGAGCATTGGTGGGTAATTTGAATGGTCTTGGCTCGATCTAAAACTTGACGCTTTTTCACTATGTAGGTTGTAAGTCTGTTAAGCAAGTTAAAAATTCAGCACTTTCTGATTTTAAAATTACTTTTGATTTTGCTTAACATTTTTTTAAATGATTTTGTACAACTTAAAAAAATAGTTTAAAGAAATAAAACTCTTAGATGAAAAGTAAAGTCAAGTGTACCTTATAAAGCAAAAACATGTTCGTAAGTAACACTAATGTCCTATTTTATATCGACAACCTACATACAACATAAAACAAGCAATAAAAAAAACAGTCGAAGTGTTGTACACATGAACCAAATGAAAAACCAATATAAAAATGCATAAATTTACATAACAGACGCGAAAGAATGCAGCTATAAATGAACTTATTTCAATTCATCATTGGAGCAATAATGTTAAAATACGCCAATATTTCCATAATTGGGTTTTTATCCTACTTCAATATGTTTATTTCACATTCATATTACATTATACTATATTCACACGTCCTTTATCTTTCCAGTTTGATGTAACATTCCCTTTTTTTAAGATTCGACAAACTATTTATTTCATTTTTCACGTGAAATAGAAAAGTTATGACATAATATTCGCTTTTATTTAAATTCGTCAAACTATTTATTTAATTTTCATTTTTCATATGGAAATCTTAAAATAGAAAATTTATGGCGTAATATTCCCTTTTTTAAAATTCATGAAACTATATTTAATTTTAATTTTTCACGTGGTAATCTTGCAATAGGAAAGTAATTATTGTGGTCAGAATTTCAATGTGGATTTTCAATTTTTGGCAACTGAAATTGTTTATATTTGATAGGAAACTGCTGTTAAATTGGTGGGTTTTTATTAATTTGCAATTAACTGTAAGTTATTTCAATTCAGGATTACTTTGGTGCCATCGGCCGTGTTTTAATACAAATGTACGTAACGTTTCACAATTCTCGCTTCCAAACTGTGGATTCGTATAGCATTACAAAAAGACAGACAAATTTTCCCTTTTATACACTAGATTGCAGTTTTCAGCCAAAGCTGAACCCGCTGGTAAACTTGACTGACGTCCTAATGACGTTGGTAACACCTGACCAACAACATTTCCTTTACTGCATTTTTCTTTTTTTTTTTTTTTTTTTTTTAAATTCTAGACATTGCACAATTTCAGTTTTTATAATGCCGAAAAGAAAAGGAAAACTATTTTAAATGATTTATGTTTCACAGCTGTATTTTAATTTACGAATTTTGTATGGGCTTTAAAAATAAATTTCAAGCATGATTCTTTTAAAATCCATTTCTATGGCATGCAGGCCAATAGATTAACGTCTTCACATTTCAATCAATATACATAGGGCAGCATTTTTTTTCCGGCTAATCTTCCATAACGAAATAAAAATTATATTAATAAATAAATAAAATAATGAAATAAAGTAAAACACACATTTTATTGACATGTAGTCTGACTACCGGTTAAAAGTACTGAAACTATCAGAATTAAAAAGGCTACTGTAAGTAGCGAAATATTTGTCGATTGAATCGGCTATTAAAGCTTAGCATAAAACTATTATCTCTTTTAATAAATTTCAAAGCTTTATTTTATGCATAATTGATATTTTTTATATAATTTTTTTATGTTATTATCCTGCAATCTAAATGCAATATACTGCATTTAAAAAATCAATTAGTGTTTTAAATTATTTTCATGTACATTCTGTTACCCGTATAGACCGTGTTGAATTCCTTAATGTTTTATAAAAATATTTTTCTCGTAATATGGAGAACAGCAATTTTGTACATTTCTTTTCTTATCAGTTATATAAACTTCGATTCAGTATTTTTTAGTGTATAATGTTTTAGAATTTCTCTTTTTTTAGTTTTGTTTTTTTAACAACTATATTATTTTGAGCGTCACAATCATATATTCTAAATTATTAATAGGTACTATCCAAAAATTACATTTCACTTGAACTTCGAAAAAAAAAAAACATTTAAAACATGCATATAAATAAAAATTTTCTTTTATCAATACAATTTTACTTTATAATTTATATCCTTGTGTTTCGCTCTTCCTCACGCACTTAAATCTGCCACTGATAGGAAATGTGCATAGCCTATGCAGTAAAATCTATCACCATACTTTATTAGCCCACGGTATGCTATTTCTTTCTCCCAGCTTATTTTGTCTCCGATAAATAACGTTACGTTGTATAAGCCAGCCGTAAAACAAAAGCTGATGTTTCATTGTGCGATTACATACTCTACAGCATTTTTTAAAACTTCTAATCATCGCACATTTTCAATGTTTATACCGTCGTATTGGGAAAAAAAGTACTTTTTAATGCAATTTGTTTGAAAACTACATCTCCAATTATTTTTGAAATATTAATTTTTTTTTTTTTTTTAGTTTTTAGACATATTTATTTAATTTTGGCAACTCAAGTACTCCATTTCTGTAGAAAGCAAGGAAAGAATAGTTAAAAAATAGCAATTATATCTTTTTGTTGCCATTTTCTCATAAAAATATAAAAAAAATTAATTAAAATACCTGTTATTTTGAGAAAAATATAAATTAATTATTTATGATAAAACATACAGCTATTATAAGCTATATTTTAATAAAGTATCTATATTAATGCGAATGACGTCATTTTACATAAAATAAAAGCGTGTGCTTTAAGGCTTAAAATTGAAATATATTTTGCACTACAGTAGAGTTCCGATTATCCGAGTCCCACTTAACCGAGTTATTTTCTTCTGATGGACTGGTGACTTCTATTATTATGAAACAGTCTTTATAAATGAAGCGTTAGATGAAGATGAAAGAGCAGTCGTAAAAAGTTAGAACTCTGATTTTCTGGTCAGAACGGAAAAAAATGGCCAATTTTTTTTTTTTGAAAAAAAAAAAAAATATGGTCATTAAGTTAGAACTTTTATTTTCTGGTCAGAATGTGAAAAAAATGGTAAAAAAAAAAATTATGGCCATTTTTTTTTATATTCTGACCAGAAAATCAGCGTTTTAACTTTTTTAAGACTGCTCTTTCATCTTCACCTAACGCTTCATTTATAAAAGCTGTTTCATAATAACAGAAACCACCAGTCCATCAGAAGAAAATTAAGTGATGTAAATGTCGGGGGCGACACTAAATTCTGAAAAAGCAGAATTCCTGTTCTCTAGTTTTCTATTTTTTTTCTCAAAACAAATAAAATTGTAGATCAAGTTTGTAAGGGAAAAAAACAAATGAAGAAAACTTAGAATTCAGAAACCTGAAAATACCATTTAAAAATTTGAATAATGCGATACAGTAGAGAACAACTAAATTTGGAGTATTGTCGTCTTTTGAATAACATCAGGAAAATTGATATTCCACTCAAACACTTTATGTTTTATATGGAAAAGTAGGATAATATGCATATAAGTATTTAGAATCTCGTCTCTCTATTCTAAAAAAATAGTAACTACCGCTGTCACCGCCACCGCCGCCGCCGCCGCCGCCGGTTTTGAATTTTTTGTCATCGGAGGTCTTTTTTCGTTAATATTAAGAAAAATAATGCATACAAAAATATGAAAATCGGTAGTATTATACAGAAATGTTTTATAAACACGCTGATGCAGACAGTTTTCAAATCGAAGAATTATTTTAAGAGACATTTAATGCTAAATTTGGACAAAATCGTTCCACTAAAAAAGTTTTATAGGAGCAAAAACTATACATCGGAATTTAATTTTTAGATCATTTTATACGTTATAATTTCCCGGTGTGCAGAATTCATTTATTTTTTTAATTTCACTCATTTTTCGAGGTTTTATTTCTATTTTAAATTCAAATTTTCAGCATTTCGAGAGATATTTTTTACTTATTTTAGAAAATTGTACTAATTTAACCTGTTGCCAACTGTATAAACAACGGAAACAATAATGTTTGCTTCAAATTAAAAATTTATTTACACGTGACTATTATAAATAGAAAAGATACTTTCAAATTAAAATTAAATAATTGCGTATAAAAAGCAGGAACTTATTGAAAATTACGTCATAAAAAGTATACACGTGAATTTTAAAAGAGAAAGGATATTGTAAAATAATAAATTCATTGGCATGCGTTAGAAGTCTTAAATAGGAGGAATTACGTCATATTTACGTCACATTACAGTTATTACATAAAATGAACACAAAATAATATTGCAAAACAGTTTAAATTTAGAAATTGCGCTAAACATTCATTTGATATTTTGAGAGGATACTTTTCAACTATTTTTGTTAGAAAAGCGCAAATAATATTTCATTTATAACAAAAGTATTTTCACGTGATTATTTAAAAGAGAAAGAATAGCTTGGTCAATATTACGTCAGATTAAAAACGATTAATTTAAAATGTCTCATTTAAAAGAACTTTCTTTTCGCTTTGTTAAAAAATACCAGGAGACAAAGACTCTGTTTACTTAATTCCTTTTATATTAGCTTATTTTGAAATGTTGTTACACTTGTCTACGTCATCAAGTTATTTTTATTTCGACGTTTTATTTGTATTTTTATTAATGTTGTACTAATTTATTTGTTCTTTCGTTATCTAAAATAAAAATTGTCAATTTGTATAATTTGGCGAAATTGGTCGACTGGATAATCAAGTAGTACTGCAGCGGATTTGGTGTTAAAATTCCCCAATCAAAGAGAAATGAATAGAAATCCGTTTATAAAGAGATCGCCACTGTTTTTTAACTTATAATTCACTCTTCCGCAATCTTTTTAAAGCCGATCAAATTAGCGTGCATTTAGAGTCTGCGGTGTCTGGACGGGGGTTGGCGAGCGTAGCTCGTAGGGGGCAGAGCCCCCTAGTATTTAAAGAAATAAGTGAATGAATAGATTTATTCAGTAAAATGTATATATAGTTATGAGTATTTTTTTATATTAAATTTTAAGATATACGCTTATATTTCAATGAAATTTGAAGAAATTCATAGTTTTGAAATACGTTAAGAAATGTGCGTACAACAATTACTGCTTATTGTATTCTATACTGTATAAAATGACAAATAATTCTTAATCTGATAATATATAACATTAACTACGAACGAACACGTCAATAACCTCTTCCCGATTAACCAAGATTCCGAAAACTTCTCTTTACGTTTAAAAAACGCAGAAAGTTTCAAAATATATTTTTGCGCTTTAAATAATCATTCATAAAAATAGTTTTTTTAGCTGCCACTTTTTTTCGGAAACGTTTTGGTGTAATATTTGCAGTGTATTAACTAGTTTTCTCAACATGGAATATAGGTTTCTAGGATGCTGTCAATCCTCAAGTACACATTTTCATGTCCAACAGAAATATTTTACATACATAGAGCGTAAATGAACGGCATTAATAAAGACATTAAAAAAATTTTGTTGCACTTGCATAAAAAACATCTTTAACGCATTGGAGAAATGTTTAAGATGGCACAGAACATTTAAACTTTCAAAAAATCAGTTTTCGGATTTTGTTTTATTTTAAATCTGTCTATTCTAAAAAAAATGTAACTAACGCTGTTACTGCTGCAGCCGCCGGTTTTGAATTTTTGTGACCTGGGGTCATTCGTTAATATTAAGAAAAAGACTGCACACAAAAATACGAAAATCGGTGGTATTACAGAGAAATGTTTAATAAACACGCTGATGCAGGCAGTTTTCAATTGAAGAAATATTATAAGAGATATTAATTGTTAAAGTGGGTCAAAATCGTTCCATTAAAAAGCTTTATAGGAGCAAAAACTATACATAGGAATTTAATCATTTTTAGATAATTTTATACACCAGAAATTCCGGGTGTGCAGACTGCATATATTTTTATAATTTGACTAATTTTTGAGGATTTCTTTCCATTTAAAATTCAGATTTTCAGCATTTCCAGAGATATTTTTTACATATTTTAGAAAAGGTTATTATTTTAAATGTTGCCAAAATTGTAAAAACTTCTCAAATAATAATATTTCCTTTAAACTGAAAATTTGCGTACATGTGACTATTATCAACAGAAAAAAACCCCTATGAAATTAGAATTAAATGATTACGTGTTAAAAGCCGGAAAATAGTAAAAATTACCTCATAAAAATTGTTTATACACGTGAATATTTAAAAAGAAAAACAATATATAAAACAATTCATTATTTAATATGTGTTAAAAGTAGTAAATGGGGGTGGATTACGTCCTCGTATTTCATACAACCGAATAATATAGCCAAACAGTTTAAATCTACCCTATCTATATTATAAAGGACAAACATATCTGTGCGTAACGCATACGTCATTCTGCGAATGGCAACACTTTGAAATTTGAAATGAAATTTCGGTTTTGCAATTATATCTACGGCAAATTTTGAAACTTCTAAACATCGCACATTTAAAATTTTTACACCGTCGTGTAACGAAAAAAATGCTCTTTTAAATGCAATTTGTTTGAATGCTCTATCTCAATTTAATTTTGAGATATTAATTTTTTTGTACTTTTTAATACATTTTTTGTAATTGTGGCAACTGAAGAACTCCATTTCTGTTGAAAGTCGTGGAGGGTTGAAAGTAAAGGGAAACTAATCACGGAAGAAAGAAAATAATATATTATTGTGCCTTTTGTTGCCATTTTCTCATTAAAACTGAAAAAATAAATTGAAATTAAAATACGTGCTATGTCAGCGATTTTTTAAATTTCTAAATATCGCACATTTTCAATTTTTAAACCGTCAAATAGAGAAAAAAATCTACTTTCAAATGCAATTTGTTTGAAAATTGTATCTTAATTGACGGAGTTATTATGGTTTTTAAAATAACTAGCCACCCGTGGCGACCAATTTGGCCTCCCTTAAATGTATGCTAGGCATTGTATCATGTTACTTTTATCCATAATTTAATTTACTTGCTCAATCTTTCGCTAAATTTGAAGATTCTGATAGAGAAATCGAGAACTCTCTACAGTTATGTTAGTCGGGCACAGGTGATAAATCGCCAAACATTGTACCCGTCGCATTTTTTTTTATTTCGTTAATTCAGATTAAAATATAATCCTTTCACTCATTTTATTTAGAATGGATGACATTAATTTAAAAATAAAACCTTTAAAATTCATGACTTTCACTTAAATTTTTTTTTTTTTTTTTTTTTTTTTTTTTTTTTTTTTTTTAAGAAAAAGAAAAGAAAAGAAAAAAAATAATACCATAAACCATTTAATTTCAACATCAAAGCATTGTTTTAATTTACCCCTCGAAAAATAAAAAATGCTGCTGGCGAGTTAAAAAATGCTATTTGCGAGAATTGCACCAAGCTAACATAAAAGTACGAACTCTTTGCGATTATGGACACTTTTATGTAGTTTTATTTGAAAAAAAATATTTTGATTAAATCGGTTGCCAGAAAAAAATTTCTTTTCTCGCCATGGACCTTTTCTGTACCTATACTGGAAAAGCACCTTCATTTATTTTTTTATTTATTGTATTTTAAATTAGATGAATAAAAGACGGCACACATGTCATATACGCACTACGTTGGCACGGCTTTTTTCTGACGCCAATGTCATATACGCATCGGGGTACTTAACTGGCGCCAAAGTGTCGTTATTTTGCTTGATATGGTGATGTTTATTTATTGATTTATTTATCTATGATGCTGTTGTTTATTTATTAATAAATTGTTTATTTACTTTTATTTTATTTTTTAAAATTATATGAGTTGTTTTGTTCTATAGTTATTAATTAAACTTTTTATTTATTTATTGTTATTCACTTTTTTAAAATATTACACAATAACCAAAGAGATGCGTTTCATTCGGGCGTTGCCATCAAACAATTAACCGCCAATTGTTTACAATTAACCAATTGAACAATTAACCAACAATTAATCACGATTTCTGTGTCACGTACGATAGCGTAATATATATATATAGATTTTCAAGCACAAAATATTTTTAATTTATCTCTATCACGTGTAGCTCGATTACGGAAGGTTACTCTTAAAACAATGTAAAAAGTTCAGTTCAGCATATGTTTCCGTCTAATGTTCCATAACAAAGTTAAAACTTCCTCTATAGAAAAATAAATAAATTAATGTAACTAAGAAACAAATTTAACAGGCATGTGATTGAACCACCCGCTTATGCACCGAAATGATCAGAAAGACTGACGTAAGTGGCAAAATCTTGGGTTAATAACTCCTGGCATGTGGTGATATTTGAAAGTATCGCTTTTAATCAATTTCAAAACTTTATTTGATTGCATAATTGATATTTTTCATATAAATTTTTTTTTATGTTAATGGGCAATCTAAAATATATATTACATGTAAAAAAATAATTAGATTAAAAAAAAAAAAAAAAATTGGTTTTCACCTATATTCTGTAACCCGAGGAGCTCGGGTTCGATCCCCTAGTATATATAAAATCCTAATGAAATGAATTTATGAAACGAATATATGAAACACCTGAAATGTAACGATTCTTTGAATCGACTGATTAAACAACTGATTATGTTTCCCGGTGATTTCTCCTATAAAAAGGAATACTTTGCGATGAAATTAACACCAAAAATCCATACTTATCCGCAGATTTCAAAACTGGTATTAGAATTTTTAAATTCGAATTAGTTTTCGAAATATTAATTTTTTTCTAATTTTATATAAATTTTTCTAATGGTGGCAACTCAAATTTTAATCAGATATTTTTTTTTTTTCAGATTTTAGAAAAGGTTACTATTTTAAACTAATTTGGCGAGAAATCTGGCCTCCCTTAATTGTATGCTAAGAAATGCATCATGTTACTTTTATTCATAATTCAATTTGTATTTCATTATCATTTTATTTAATACAAGCAGAAACATTTAAAATAAATGGTCTTCACTTCTTTATATTTTTTAAACGAAATGAAAAGAAAAATATTAGGCACAGATGTCATATACGCACTGGGGTACCTAATTGGCGCCAAAATGGCATTATTTTGGTTGACATGGTAACCCGGCTATTGTTGTTTATTTAATAATAAGTGTTTATTTTTTTTTTAATTACATAAATTGTTTTGTTCTATAGTTTATTATTTATTTTGTTATTTTCCTTTAAAAATAAAAAATAATAGAAAATAAATAAAAAATTCGGTACTACTTAGTTATTCCATCGACCCATTTCGCCAAATTATATAAATCGCCAAAACACTCGCCAAATTATACAAATTGACGTAATTTTTATTTTAAATAACGAAAGAACAAAGAAAATAGTATAACATTAATAAATATACAAATAAAGCGTCGAAATAAAAATCACTTGATGACGTAAAGACGTGTAACTTGCTAAAAGTCAAGTGAATGTGACATTTATCAACCATTATTGGAATTTAATCTTATAGTTTGGTGATAGATTTTTGGTCGAAGGGATAACTAAGTAGTACCAAAAATACATATGTAACTGGTATTCGAAAACGAGGATTTCGCCAAAGTTTCGTAAAAAAAATCACGCCAAACCGGGTGCGTATATGACATCTGGCCAAATATTTAATGATGTAACAAACGATGACATTTAATTCCAACTTCAAAGCAATGTTATAATTTACCACTCGAAAAATAAAAATAAATGCTAACTGGCGAGTTGAAAAATAGTTATTGGCGAGATTTGCACCCGGCTATCGTAACAGTACCAAGACTTCTTTGCGGAAATGCTTTTATGTAGTATTATTCGAAAAAAAGAATTGATTTTTTTAATCGAAATGGAAAACTTTTGGCACGGATGCCACATACGGTCCCATATTGACGCTATTTTTTTCTGACGCCAATGTCATATACTTCGACTCCCGACTGGGCAAGGTTCACTCAGCCTTTCATCCCTTCGGGGTCGATAAAATGAGTACCAAGCTTGCTTGGGAACTAAACACCGAGGGGAACTAAACAACCTCGGCCAGGTTGACCACCTGGCCGTGACGCATGCTGCATAGCACCTCGGGGCCCAGGGTCAAGAAAACAGAGATGGGCACTGTCGGCCCAGATCCTTCTTGGATTGTATAGCCACAGAGTTTAGTTTAGTTTAGCAATGTCATATACGCAAGGGGTACTTAAATGGCGCCATAGTATCGTTATTTTGCTTGATTTGATAAGCCGGATGTTGTTGTTTATGCTGTTGATCTTTTCCCCAAATTAGCGTCGGAAAAAAATCGCGCCAATATGGGGCCGTACATGATATCTGGGCCAAACTTTCACATGAAAAGCGAAGGGATCAGAGCGTATTTATTTATGGCAGTCACATGACTTGGACTATTATAATATAGATGAAATGAGGGCGATAGAATAATATTTGGCGACTTATCACCTATACCTGCTAATATTAAAGTACCAAAATGGCACCAGGAATGTAAAAAGCGAAGTGGTTCGCCCAGAACTCTAGATGATTGTCACATGACTTAGGCTATTGTTATAGAAATTGTTTTAAAATACCGGGAGACAAAGACTTTGTACACTTAATTCCTTTTATTTTTACCTTCTTTTCAAACGTTTAACTGATCCTCTTTAATAAAACACGAAAACAACCATTGGATGTCTTAACAGCAACTGATTCGGCCTTAAAATTTTGAAATCAAAGGAAATTGAATGGAAACCCGTTTACAGGGAGATCTGCATAGCTTTTTTCAGTATAATTCAATCTTCTATAATATCTTGTAAATCGATCAGATTAGCGTGTTTTTAGATTCTGCGGTGTCTGAACGGGAGTTGGCGAGCGTAGCTTGCAGGGGGCAGAGCCCCCTAGATAAAATATATATTTACACGTACACATCAGATGTATTTCATATTTCCAGATAATCTTTAACTGCTGTTGCCAAAGACAGCGCAATTAACAATATTTCCTTTCTAACAATTGAAATATTTCCAGGTGAATATTACAAAAAGAAAAGTTTTGTTAAAATTACGTCAAATTTAAAATGTGTGATTTAAAATCATTTTCTTATAGCTGTATTAAAAAATACCTGGAAGCAAAGACTCCGTTGACATAGTTCATTTTACATTAGCTAATTTTCAGAAGTTTAACTAATCTTATTTAATCAAACATGAAAACAGCAATTCATAGCAGCTTTTTTGGCTTAAAATTCTTCATTAAAAGAGAAATAAATGGAAACCCATTTACAGGGATATCACCAGTGGTTTTTTTAATTATAATTCAATCTTCCGTAACCTTTTTTAAGCCAATCAAATTAACGGATTTTTAGAGTCTGAACACGGGGTTACCGAGCGTGGCTCGTAGGGGGCAGAGCACCCTAGTTTTTAAAATTTTCTCAGCAATATGAAAAGACACATTCAAAAATCTTCATTGTTTCTTGAATTATAATCATTTATAGACGGTAAGTATACCATTGTAGGTCCGTAGATATTGAAATTTTAAAACGAATTTTCTCATATTAGTAGATTTGAGTCTGTGCGCACTGCTACTTTCAAACTATATATGCTACCGCTTTAAAAAAATTAACTTAATATGCGTTTCTTTATAGTATAAAAGCTAACACCAAAAAATTCCCATATTTTGGTTATTAATTTTTCTGCACTTGAAAAACTTGAAAAAAATTGAACATTTTGAATTTTTTTTGTGTGTGTTTGTGCTAAAATCAAATTTTAAACAAAACTTTTTGTACGTATTTTGGTTTTAATTTATATGTAGGTATGTTATGATTCTATTTTGTTCAAAAATTGTTTTCTATGAGCATTATTTAGAGTTTTATCATGAGGGCAGCACGTTATGATTTTAGTTGACGCATTATTGAGCTTAATTTTAAATTTAAAATTGAACTATTAATTTTGCATATACAACATCTATTTTTCTGGATAATATAGCTAAGAATATATACATTAGGCAGAAAAGGGAAAAAGAGATCTTAATGGCATATTGATTTGAGTTTTGGTAGTTTGAAGTAGGAGATGTTTTTGATAGTTTCGACAAACTCAAAGGTCCTGTGCCACCTTAAGTGAGAATTCACAGCATCATAAAAATCAGTATTTCAGGTTGAGAAAACTGATTAACACACTAATAAAATCACTCACAAACTTTTCCGAAATTCCATGGCAACAATTTTTTTTCTATAAATGCTTCTTGAAAAAACCTTTATATTAGTTTTTTGCATTTGGCAAAAATAAAGAATGCTTTTTGCAATCGTGGATAATTCAGGAAAGTACTTGTATATTTTTTGTACGTGGTCAAACTATTTTTTCGTAGATTAAGATACATTTTTTTTCATTTTTGAAAGTTTATTATGTACATTTTATTTTCAACTACGTATTCCATTAAGTATATTTTCATTTACTTTTAACTATCTGTTTAGTAAATTAATTTACTTTTACTTTTAATTATTTGTTTTAATGAATATACTTTAATTTACTTTATAACCTTTATATTAACTATATTTCAATTTACAATGACATTGTATTACATTTACATGTACCACGCTGGTGCATTGTAGTTTTTCCTCACCAAAATATTTTTCTTATAAATATATCAAAATCATTAACTGGAAAACTCAACAGTCTTTAAAATACAAATCTGCATTTCAATGCTTATATAACATGTTAAACGAATATAAACTTCCATTTTGACAGAATACAAATATATCTATAAACCCAAACTTTATCTAGAAATTATAACTTATTTTATGTCAGTATTTAAGAATTTTATTTAGAAATATATTCCAAAGCATGCATACGAATAAAAATTCTCTTTTACAAATGTAATTTTTACTTTGTAATATTTATCAAAACGAAACTCCTTAACGAGTTAAAAGTCTGTAACACAGCAATTTATCCAGCCAACTACTCATTTTTTTAATATAGGAAACTATTACGTTAGCACTAGATTAGTTAAATGCAAATATTTTAGAGCAGACTCTAAGAACATAAAAATGCCTATCATCCGAAAGAATTTGAAAAAAAAAAAAAAACCTATTGCCGATTTTTTTTTTTTTTTTTTTTTATGAACTTGATATACACAAATTATGAGATCTTATGTATAATGAAAGCAGATGCTTTAGTAAAACATGTTCATGTGTGATTGTAATTATTTTATCCTAGTGTTCTTTATTTATAAAGCATCTCGTTCCAAATTTAAGGTTACTAAAAGAGGCTGAATCATTGCATATATTCTCCCTGCGCATATAGATATCCATTAATTCTCGGATAATGGGTATGAAATAAAATCATAATGGATAAATTATTCTAATATTTTAAAAATCATTTGTAAAGGGTCTTTGTCATGTAGTTTGGCTAAAGCTACAGTTCTCTTGTCGTACGTAATATCTGCTAAATGTACTTTTATCTTTCTTTCAGACTTTTTGTTTGGGATTACTGTATAATATTACAATATCACATATGCTTTGGTTAAACGTATTGCTTACAAACCTGATAATGGGTCAGATTCTATTGGATCCATTTTATTACAGACTTTTTTTAACAACGAAAGATTTTTCAATAAGAGATATTTTGAATTTGTTCAGTATATTCCAATCTTACAAAGAATCCATGAAAATATTGTAAATTAGCTAACTTGGAAGTTTGCTCATTCTTCTTATTATTCATGCTCATAATTAAACAGGAATCCGCTTAACACAATTCACAAAAAATAACTCAGATACTTAATAAAGGGAGTTGGTTTCATGGTATGAATGTTCTATTCAGAATTAATAAATTAGCGTTAGTCCCAAGAATTGTGAGCAGACTGAAATATAAAAAAACTGGTATGCCAGTTACACCAATATTAACAAAATGCTCGATCCCAACAAGTTATAAAGAAAACGCCTTTGTAATTTTATTGAAAATATCTTACCTAGTTCGGATCATGTAATTAGTTCAGCAGATGAATTGATTGAATTTTTGAATAACGTCCCTTTTCTGAGAATTATTTAATAGCCTCTCTTTATGTAATCTGTTTATACACTAGGGTGGGCAGAAAAAACGTTTTTTCGATTTTCGATGATGGGTAGTACGAAAAGTTGCCACTTGTGGCACTAAGTTTACTCAAAAAAATTGAGATTTTTTTTGAACGATTCCTTCATTTGCCGCAAATGGCTTGAAGTTTTGCACAAAAACTGATTTTTCAATTTTTTTTAGTAAAAATTTAAAAAATGTTAAATGAAATTTATTTTAGCTGAATTTACTTGAAATGTCATGTTTAGTGTACGAAATGGTTTAAAAAGATTTGATTATGTATTATTTAATAGTTATGTGTATTTTGAATTACGCGATTTTTATAGCCTGATCGCATATAAGTGAGCAAAAATTGTAAGTATTGTTTGGTTCGTTCGTCGGTTTCTCTCTTTTACCTTTATTATGATCCTCGCTCTTCATTCTGTTTTTCGAGGCGTTTATGGTCTCATATTTGGATGACGGATCACAGCATGTATTGACAGCAATTCTATAAAGAGGGGAAAATGTGGAATAGAAACCAATGAAAACGCAATCAGCCATAGTGAGAATGAGGGAGGAAATAGATATTGAAGAAACTGCAAGATGGAATGTTAATTATCTTACTGCTCTAAATTACAGATATTGTCAGAAGTTTAAAAAGTGGGGACTTTGAAGCAGACAGTTCTTCTGAATCACAATTTGAACCAGGGCCTTCAAAATTAGACACTCCCAAGCGCATCTCCCTTTCTCACATAGCATTCATCGCATTTAGAACTGGTATATCATATAGGTAAATTGCGTTAAGAGCTTCATCTGCGTTAAGAGCTTCAGGATGCAGGAACTGTAACGGCAGGTAATAAGGAGCTCGTCATCGATAAAGACTTAGTTAGGAGACAGAAAAAGAAGCTTGGAAAGAAGATACAGGAGGAGGAATATCTTTGAGGATGCAAAATTACAACTACACTTTTTGATGGTAGAAACAATAACACGATCTTCATAGAAAAAAGGGAACAAGCGGCAGCGTCGAGAGAAATGCGTAGCACGTGTTGCTAATGGCATGCGAAAATGTACCTCTTGCTGTCTGTGAACCTGTTCCTTTTCGTAGGTCATGTGGTTCTAGCAACTAGTTTAGACAGTTGATGTCAATGTCAGAGTGGAAGCTCTTTCGTATGAAGAACACATATCAAATGTTGCAGTTCTCGTCTTTATTTTTTCCAAAGTAGACTTTATTACGGCTTAGAAAATTATATAATGATTTTGCTATTTCTCTACAGTGACCAGAAGGAGGTGTCAAAGGACCCAAATTTTCAAAGCACATTTAGACTACATGATGATATTTGTTTCGTCTTTCTATCGACGGTGCTGCTAGTCCCCTTTTTTTCTATGAAGATTGTTTTATTTTTTCTACTATCAAAAATATGCTTGTAATTTTTCTTCCTCCAAGGTCTTCCTCCTCCTGTTTCTTCTTTCCAAATTTATTTTTCTGACTCCTGATCTTGTCTTTATCGATGACGAGATCCTTATTACCTGTTGTCACAATTCCTGCATCCCGAAGCACAGATGAAGCTCTTAACGCAATTTACCTATATGATATACTAGTTCTAAATGTGGTGAATGCTCTGCGAGAAAGGGCTATGCGTTTGGGAGTGTATGTTTTTGAAGACCATGGTTCAAATTCTTATTCAGAAGAACTGTCTGCTTCAAAGTTCCCACTATTTGAATCTTCTAAGAATATCTGTAATTTAGAGCAGTAAGATAATTAATATCCCATCTTGCAGTTTCTACAATGTCTATTTCCTCCCTCATCCTCATGATGACTGATTGCGTTTTCATTGGTTTCTACTCGACATTCTCCTTTCCTTCCAGAATTGCTGTGAAGACATGCTGTGATCCGTCATCCAAATATATGACCCTGAACGCATCGAAAAACAGAAGGAAGAGCCAGGAACATAATAAAGACAAAAGAGAAAAACCTACGAACGAACCAATCAATACTTATACGCGAAAAGTAACCTAATTCAAAATGCACAAAACTAATAAATAATACATAATCAGAGCTTATTTAAACATTTTGAACACTAAACATAACATTTCAAGTAAATTAAGATAAAATAAATTTAATTTAACATTTTTTAAATTTTTGCTAAAGATCAGCATTTGAGAAAACTTCAAGCCATTTGCGGCAAATGAAGAAATTGTCCAATAAATCTCAAATTTTTTTGTGTACACTTTGTGCCACCAGTGACAACTTTTCCGCACTACCCATCATCGAAAATCGAAAAGAAGTTTTTTTCGGCCCACCCTATTTTACACATATATTGGCAATCAAAAGTCATTAAAAGAAAGCCGTTACAGTTGCATTGACCACACGAAAATTATTAATAAAAATATAAAGCCACATTGATAATTGCTTTTAATCTTATAATAAATAATAACTATGTTACTTTTGATAATAAAATCTTTAAACAAACTAATGGAATACCTAAAGTTTCCTCAGTATCAGGATTATTAGCTGAAATTATATTACTACCTCTAACAACGGATATATATAGTAAATTGGATTTTACCCCTTAAACATGGATGAGATACGTAAATGATATTTTCATTACATGGCAACATACAGACACCTTACTAAAAAGTTTCTTAGCCTAGAACAATATTCTTGAATCTAAGATTAAATTTACTTTGGAAGTTGAATCGAATGATAGACTACTTATTGTGATGTACTATTAATCAAAACTCAACATAGAATAGAACGTACTGTGTATAGGGGAAAAAATACCCAATCAATGCACTATCTTACATAATGTTCAAGACCCATTTTCTAAAAAGACTCTGCATTTAGACAATTTATTAAGATCAGTCTTCTGTTTCACGATCTGTTTACCGGAGAAACTGAATAATGAAATAAATAAAATATACGATATTGCAAGGAATAATGGATATAAAGAATGTACTATAAATATAATTATGAACATGATTAAGAAAAGGAAAAGAAACTGCATAGTGCAAAATTCCAAGTTATGTACTTTACAATATTTTTCCTGGATTCTTTGAAATATTGAAATAATATATTCAGTATCTCTCTTGTTACAAAACCTTCTATAGAATTTTAAAAAAAAACATGGTCTGTAAGAAAATGGACCCAATAGAAACTGATCAATTTGAGATATCTTTCACCGAAGCAGATGGAACATTGCAATTTTTTAAAGGAATGGTAAACAGAAACTTTAAAACGAGGATATTGGAAAATATAGTAGATATCAGATACAACAAGGGAACTACAACTCTATCCCAGATTACATAAAAAAGAGTGCTTTACAAATTTTAAAAGTATTATAAATATTTACGCATCAAAGTTTATTTCCCATCCATTATCCGAGTATCAATAGAAATTTATATGCGCAGCAAAGGAAAATACTTTCCTGGATTCTTTGAAATATTGAAATAATAAATTCAGTATCTCTCTTGTTACAAAACCTTCTATAGAATTAGAAAAAAAACATGGTCTGTAAGAAAATGGACCCAATAGAAACTGATCAATTATCAGATTTAATGAGATATCTTTCACCGAAGCAGATGGAACATTGCCTACGAATCTTGCTTCCGCAAAACAGACGAACTAGAGTGGAAGAATTAAGGGCTGCGGACGAAGATGGGCCGCTCACCGAGGTGGTTGAGCCTTGAAATATTAAAATAATAAATTATATATTATATTAATAAATTGAAACAATAGTTTCACACAACTTTTAGTTACCTAAATTTTCGAACGCGATGTTTTATAAATTAAAACAATATAATAAATTAATCCATGTTCGCGGATGGTCGTTTTTTAACAAAGCTTTCATTATACGAGTGATCTCATGATGTTTAATAATTCACGTAATTTTTTTTGTGTACTAGTTTATTTATCAAAATTGATCTTGAAAATGTCGCCGATTGTGTGCAAGAAACATGTAGATCTGTTTAATAAAATATACTTTGAACCTCTTTTAAATGTACTTTTTTCACTTGTAGCATGTATAACTTTAGATTATTTACTAAGGTATTTTTTACATACATTTATAAGGTAATTTTTTTAATTATTCAAATAATTAACAACTCAATACACTTGCATTCTCTATCTCTTTTAGAAATTGAAACTTTATTCTCGAAGCAAATGACTGACACAATGGAAGACTGCCTCCGGTCCCCTAAATTAAAGAAATATAAAAATTCTTTTCCGAAAAACATTTTTGTTCCTTTAACATTTTAAAGTATGCACGGAAGTTCCATCTCCACATATGCAACAGTGGTTACTTCTTGTTTTAAAGTTCTATGTTTAAAGAAGTTCTAAAGATATGCAGATTGCGAAGCTGATATGAAATAAAGATTTTGAAAATATTCAACAATGATTTTTTTTGTGCGTGTGTCACCGAAATCAATGTACTTAGGGGTCATCCACAAATGATGTCACGCTTGGAGGGGGGGAGGGGAGTTCGTGAAATTGTGGCAGTTTGTGACAAGGGGGTGGGAGGGGGTAAAAAGAAGTGTGACATCACACATTTTGGTTAAAATAAAAAGATTAATAATCAGCAGATTAAAATTTTGAAGTTATTTTAAAATTAAAGTATTTTGAATTCATAAAGTAAGAATAACATTTAAAGCCAAATATATTAAATTCTGTTTCAAATTCTAAAATACTACTGTTTTCTATTGCTCTGTCATATCAATATTTTATGACTATTGTATATTATGTTTTTTGTCGTAAACCTTAATCTTATTTCATACAAAATAAGCACACGAATCATTTTTATAGTTATGCTCACAAATGTCATTAAAACACATAGTTAAAGTTTAAAAATAAAATTTTAAATATGATCTATAACGTAGTTCTTTGTTTCTGAACTGCGAGTATATGTTTATATAATATAGCGTGACATGTGACAAGAGGGGAGGGGGGGGGGCGGGGGTAAGGTGAAGTGTGACACTTTGTGACGCAGGGGGGGAGGGGGGTTAAAAATATTGAAAAAAAAGTGTGACACCCTTTATAGACCGCCCCTTAAGGAAAGTAAACTCAGGTTTATAGATAAATGATTTGCGGTACAATTGAATCTTACTGTAAATTTATGAAAAATACATTGTTTGTATTTACCAAGTGAAACTGATGTAAAAAGTTCCAAAATGAAATAACTTTAAATCTGAAACAGTAATATTCTTGAATGTAAATTTGAATTAAATTTATTAAAAAGATAAAAAGCAGCTCTTTTAAAAGATAAATTATAAATGAATTCATCTATAATAAAATGCATGGAATAGGCTCTGGGGAGTTGTCACAAGAGTAACAAACGTGTGTGTCACAAGAGTAACACATAATAGTTTTGTCGATAGTTTGATATAAAACTGCGTTACAGCCAAAGAAAACAGAATGCTTTAAGTTTTGTTGTTTTTTCTCTGTTATTAGAGCAGTTCTTGAAATAGTTTTAGCTATAACTAAGACTATTTTGTAAATTTTAAGGAAGATAAATTATATTTATTAGTGTTTTTTCAATGGATGGATTTATTTGTATTCATTTTTGTTATTATTTAAGATTGTAAAATAATCATGACAAGTAATTAAAGATATAATAAAACAACTCATCTCGTATCGTTTTCGTATGCTTGCTTTTGGTTTGGCGGACATGGTCTTTGATCATATATTTTATAGGCTTTCTAAAGCTTCCTTTACTAAATGCTGCTGTATAACCAACAGAGGTACTTATAGTAACTCTTATGGAAAGGATTCTGGTAGTATATTTTAAAGGAAAGATTTTAATATTGCTTCTTATAAACGACATTATTTTAAAGAGCTAGAAAAATTCTGATAAGAGCCAAAAATTGTAGAGAAAAAATAAGAATGAAATTGAATATGTTGATGTGAGAAAGGAACAAAACAAAATGTATTATGATAAAGTGAAAATAGTCTTAGAGCCAGCAAAAGCTTCAGCCAGAGAATTGAAATATTAATAAAAGGAAAAAGTAGAGAACTAGCTAATCTCAGATACTGTAACGGAAAAAAAATCTAACTTCACAGCTTTGGAGAATTTTATGTCATTGAAGATTTAAGGTCATTCTTCAGCTAAATCTACATTAGCTAGGCGTTAAAAAGGTCCCATAATTCTACCAATTCTAGGGGATATTTACTAAGAGAATACGGTTTTTGTTTACAGAAGCTTTCTTAAATTTAAAAATTGGAGATTCTCTTGCAGCTTTAAAATCTAGTTTCATAAAAAAAATAAAATAAAAAAAAATAAAATAAAAAAAAAATAAAATAGAAAATCACTCATCAGAATATATCCATTTGTCGTTGTCACGAAAATATCCAAGCAATTCATAATGTAGTAACTGGTGTATTTCCAGCATTAAATATTCCCATGAAGGATTTAATGACTTTGTCTGCAGAGATACATCATAATTAGAATGTTGGAATTAAGAATGTCTAATTTGCGAAGATAACATCGAAGAACTATTTGAAACGGTCCATAATACATAACCTCTTATAAGTTATTGTAAATAGCAAAATGTTGATAAACGTTTTCCTACTGACAAAACGTTTATCAACATCTTGTCAATACTGTTACTTTTTCAAAATGCTGATAAACGTTTTGAAAAAGTAATAATTGAAGAAACCATTTCTGATTGTTTACAAAATTTTCGAAAGCAACTAAATCCAATTCTGTGGCACGCATTTTTTCAAACTTATAGACAGGATTATTTTCATAACGCCAAAAAAAAATAACCATTTCTCAAAGAATATTTATGCCAGTGGATTTTCTAAAAACTGTACATTTTCATGCCGAGACGGAATTTCGGTACGAAATACTGCATTACTGGTCAAATCCACAAGTGACTGTATTTCTAGCCACTATTTAGTATGATCCCAAATAAAATAAAATCTTTTGCTATTATTTCAGACAATGTAACTCATAATCAATTTTTTGTAAATGCTCTCATATGTAAAATTTCAACATAGCATCTTTAAGGGAATTTGTATTTTTCTAAAGTGTACCTGTTTTACTTTCTTATATTATGTTTGAGTTTTTCAATTTAAACAAAGTATATGTAAATATGCCTGCAATGAATCAGACTCCTTTCTCAAATAACTTAATTGGGCATATGTTTTGATTTTCAAATACTCCTGGTATAGGCACTGTAGTTTTATTTTGTGTTGTTGTATAATAATGTATGTGGAATGAAGTGCGTGGTAAAGAAGCAATTCTAAGACATACTGCTTAATTTGCCAAAAGAAATAAAACAATAACGTTCCATTTCTTTAAGAGAAAATACCAACAGCCAAGGACATTCAACAAATATAATTTGTTAAAACCACGAAACATGACACTATATACTACAAACCATACACTAACATGATTCGTACAAAGATTTTGTGTTTCATTAAGTAAATCATGGTACAGGAGAAGTTGCAAGTGATATTATTGATAATGAAGACAATGACTTATTCTGTTAAGTAGCAGAAACTGAGAGGTTGCTATGTGGTTATAGTGTTTGTTAATTTTAAAGATTTTTGCATTCTTTTATGTTATTTTAAAATTAAACCATCATTGAAAGTTGTTCAGTATGGAAAATAATTTGTTTAACCTATTTTAATTATTTTGTTTAGTATTTAAACTGAATTATTGCTAAAATTACATTCAGGACAAAATGTCACAAGCATTTTGCAAAATCAAATGTAACTAATCCATGTGTTATCAGATGATTTCAATGATTAATGTTATTTTTTAAATATATAATTACTCTTGTATAGTCTGTAAATTTTATTTCTATAGTCTGATATAATTCACAGAATTTATGTGTCAAACACAATTTTTGAAAATTGCAATTTTTTGTGATCACAAAAGTAATAAAATTTTATTTATTATCTTGGCAAGTAAAATGATTTTTGTTACAAATTGTATATGGTTTATGAAAGTAGAGTACATCTATTTCTAAGTAGTTGCATGTAATTTATCCTAAATACATTTTGTAATAAAAGCATTGAAAATATATATGGAAATTTGCTCTGATGGTCACAAGAGTAAAAGTGGACGTTCCCGTAGGTCTTTCAAAATGAAGACGATGTTTCATTGACTATTTTACAGTAAGAAGCTCCGTTTAAATATTACATAACCTGGAAGTTGAATAAGCAGGATCTCTAGCTTTACTGCATATCTAACCATCATAGACATCTACAGGCCTCATCAAACAGTGTTTATAGCTCGGAACTAACAATTAAACACATTTTAAAAGTCACCAATTCGAGTAAATAAAAAAAAATAGGTAAGTAATATAAAAATATTTTAGCATTGATGAGAAATAATTAATTAGTTCACTCTTTACGCAATCGGGTTTTATATATATATATATATAATTTTTACTTGTTGAATTTGCTATACGTTTCCAAAAAAAAATTCCTTGTTTGCATGGACCTTTATTCCAAATTAAAGATAACTCTAGAAACATTTTACTGAGACTATCCTACGTAGACGTATTGAAATGAAGAAATGTGGAATTTAGTTTTCTAATTAGGATTATTTTCTTTACCATTTAAGAGGTTGTAAAGGTTTTCAATAGGTCCTCTGCGGACTCTTCCTTTTGTTTTAAGCCTCTAAGGATAAAGATGTTCTCCTTATCCTTAGAAGAATTATTCGATAAAATATAAAGAACGGGTAATGATAAAAGCGAAGTCAGTGGTATGCAGCAGATACTTCGAAAGCATACAACTGTGATTGTGATTATTCAAAAGGTCTATCTTAAGTAAAATATCCATCATCTGACAGGTAATCAAGTTTTAACATAGTTCATTATTCCAGAAAAATTATATCACCTATTTCGAATTTGCAGAAAATTTGGAAAAAGAGAAATATTTTTATGATCTAGATTTAAAAGTATGTAGAATACAAGCACATGATCAAATGACATTTAAATTCTAAACAAATGTCTAAAGTAACAAGCTAACTTCTATTTATGTTTTATTAAATTGGCAGCTATGTATCTGGGATAAGCAGACATTCATTTTTCTAGAAAAATTCAGAAAATGTTTAGTAAAATTTTAATTTTTTTATTAAAAAAACCTGGGGTTTTAGTTGTTGTTGTTTAAGTAAAGATAAAATAATTTCATTGTGCAACAGCTTATATTCATTGAATTTAATTATAACATTTTGGTTATTTAAAATTCATGACAAAACATGAGTTTGTTTAATAAAAGAAAAATATATCGCGTGAATAGACCCGTTTTAGATATTCAAACGTTATTTTAGAAAACAATCACTAACATATTCCTAGGCATATTTCATAAAGGGAAGAAATACTAAAACTTTTTTTCTATATAAACTTTTCATTTTCTTTCCATTCTAAAAGGCTGCGTAAATATTTCATCTTTACAGACTCTAAAGAAGTTTCTTTTTGTTTCAAAGTTCTAAGAATGCAGAAGTTCTAAAAGGATAAATGGTGGATCTATTGATATGCAGAAGAGATTTTGAAATAGTTCATTCGTAATTTTGTTTATGAAATCCATGGTCTTAAAGTAAAGAAAGATCATCTATATCATAAAGAACCTCCAGTGTACATAAAATATAATGTAGTTTATGGGAAAATTCTTATTTATATGTGTTACTTTTATCCTATATCTCATACTGTGTTACATCTCTCTGTATCTTATATCTCTATATTATATAATCTTATAACTTATGTATGCAAAGTTATTTAAAGTTTCAAAAATGCAACAAAAATTTTTGGTCGCCAAATTTATCGGAGAAAAGTTATTACAATAATGCTTACATTATTTTCTTCTAGAAACTCTCCAAATTATATGATCGGTCTTTTTCGGTTTTTTCACCATATTAGAAATGGTTAATTTGCTCTAAAAACATTTTGACTACGTGTAAAGACTCTTTTATAGATATAGAAAGAATTTTAAAAACAAATGAGTGACGTTAGACAACTATGTAGAACTTCTGAATAAAAATATATATGAAAAAGTTTCTAAACAACATTTTTTTTTTAGCTTACATTTAAAATATTACATAATTAAATAGTTTCTTCAGATTCTGCAGTACCTGCTTTTTGTTTCAAAGTTCGGAGTATAATGGAGTTCTGAAGGTATAAAACTTAGCCATAATAGTATGTAGTAGAAGCAAAGAGCGATTAAAAAAGCAAAAGAGTGATTTTGTTCACGAAATCCAACGGCATTATAAAGAGAAGCGTCATCTGCAAGATACTCATATTGCCTTTAATGTAAAATTTATGCTAATTTTATGTAAAATTATTCGTTGTAGTTTCAAAAGGGAAATGGATGAAAGTTTCAAACGTGCAACACCTCTACAAGTTCGTCAGTAATATATGTCAAAGAAGATATTTATTAAATTTGATAAAAAGAAAAGCACGACTCTTTGAAAAAGACATGAAAATTTTGTCCCTTTGAGGGCGATAAAATGTGTACAAAGCTTCCACGAAACTTGATATACATATGTTTTAGAACAACAGTAAAACTATGGTCTACTTTAAAATTTACCTCGCCCAATATTTACCCCCTTTTCCAAATGACCTGAAATAATTTTATTTGATACAAGTGTTTTTTTTTCTTTTAAATTTTTGTTTAATGTATTTTTTATCTTTTCTCTTGCCACAATAAGAAACTGCGTGTAGACGATATTTTTATTAGCCAATAAAAATTTAGACTCAATCGACATACCTAAGAATGATACATTGACACCATTCAGAACAGATAATGCACTTTTTTCATGTATAAAATTAAAAATGTATAATAAACCTTCATCAAATTAGATATCATTTTCCTTTAAATGTATTTAGATTACGTCTTTAACATCTAATATGACAGATATACTTAGATTTCAATAAAATAATAAAAATAATGATTCACATAACATTACGTCATTTTTAATCAGACGCTTTCAGTCTGACGTCAAACTGATTCTAAACAAACGGTTGCTATGCTTTATATCGGATTTTTTACGTACTATACCACAGCTAAATCTTACAATTATACCTTATAGATGTTTTAATACTTCAGATGTAATGTAACATTTTCTATGATTTATATTAAATATAAAAATGAAACATATGAAGCCTTTTTTTGAGTCAGTTCTTCCTCTTTTCAAACTAAAATTTAAGAATAATGTCACTACTGAAATCATCTAAAAAATGATATTCTCCTTGTGGATTTAGTATTTTTTTTAAATGAAAATCGATTTGTCTAGGACGCACCATTATATATATATATTTTCAATTTTATTGTGGGTGACTTATATGATAGTGTATATACTTCTGCAGTTAATGAAATTTTCAGCTATAGATGGCGCACCGGCCGAAGCTTTTGCATAGCAAAATCTTACAGGAACCTTGCAATGTTAAATGAATGGCGGCCCGATTAGAGATAAAACCTTTAATCGGAAACATTGTTAGTAATGGGGCTAATATTCATGTCATATTATTGAATCCAGTCCCCGTTTATAAAATTTTATGTTTAATATCATTATATTGATATTTAATTATCAATATTCATTTCACAGATAAAAATATAACTATTTAATCATACAAATGGATTAGGCTTACCTGAGTTCATCTTATCGGAAGATAAAAAGCTGATTTAAATTTCTTCGGAATAAAAGTTCATTCTATGTAAGGAGCAATTATAGAGACAAATTGTAGACATAACAACATATATTTTACCATCACAAATACAAAAAGCATAACGTTCGCGTACATACTTTCGTTTCAAAAAAATCTTACATCATAATATTTATTAGCTACATTTTCAGTTCATAAAGTTCTAAAATTCATTTTTCAACATGTTCATGTTTAAATTTTTTTTTGTTCCACTATGTGATCTGTATAAGAATCTTTATATCATATATACGACTACACAAAAGATTCCGCATACTTCACCGTCTATAGGCACTAATTACTGAATATAGAAATTTAACTTTATTAAATTTTTTCATTTTAAATTGTTATTTCAGATTATCTTACTTCATTGTATGAAAAAATGAAAGTTCATTACAATATTTTGATCAGTGTTGGAAAGTATTTCATAATCTAAGCCTGATTCATAATTTTACAATCTTGTTTAATTATTTTTTCAGTGAATTTTTCCCAAAATTAAACTTTTTTTCAAATGAAATAAAGGTATACATATATGTAAAATGACTTAATCTCATATACCAAAAATGATGAAATTCCGTTTCATCATATGTTGAATACTCTTTAGAAAGAGTTTTGTTTAACCCCTTGAAGGGTGGCTGTATATTATATATACACTTTTTAATTCCCAATGCTACATCCGCATCAGAATTTTGAAATTAAGTTTTGACTTTCCTGATGAACACGAAAATAAATTATAGAAATTTGTTTGTAAAAAGCGCGATTCAATCATTTTAACATTTTGGGGACATAAGTACCTTGCCCCTGAAAGGGTTAATGCGAATTCGATAATTGTTCATACTACTAAAGTCTGGGATATTTTGGTTGTTATTAAAGAGTTGAAGTTCAGGATTGTCTTTTATCAATACTGTTTGGTGCATTTCTGGGACTCATTTAAAATATCCAGTGTCATTAAGAATTTGACTAATAATCCATCAAAAAACTAAAACATTATGCTTATATTTAAAAATTTTGCATTAAATGTCAGACAGTATTTTAGAAGTTCAAATATTATTCAAGAAACAGATGACTGACACAGTTCTAGGTAAATACCTTGAAGTGAATGAATATGAAAACAACATAACATTTATTTTCCGTTAAAAAAATCTGTATACATATTTCATCACTGCAGTATCTGTTTACACCTCTTTTTGTTTCAAAGTTAGATAAAGAAGTTCTAAACGGATAAAGTAAAGTGATATTTATATGAAACGAAGATTTTCAAAATGTTCAACCAGGATTTTGTGTACACTATCATTGGCTATTGGGGAAAAACTTATTCGAAGGATAAAAAATCCGCGGCACATTTACAATTTGTTGTGTTTTTGTGAAACAATATTTTTATCTTCCATGAGAAAATGATGTGACGATACAAAAGTAAATTATCTTGTAAGTAAATTACATTTTAGTGTACATGAAGCATAAAATTAAAATGAACAATTTAAGTTATAGTGTACTTCAAAGATAAAATTAAAATGAACGAATTATCAAATTTGTTAAAACACATTTTTGTTTTGGAAAAAAATTGTAAATTTATAAATCATGTAATATTTCCGATGTTCAAAATTGCGTGTTTACTGGGTCAAAAGTGTTTTCTTAACATTATAGGATAACTTTTTAGGTTTGCAAATTTAATTATTTATTTATATTCCTGCTTTTGTAGAAGTAGTTTTGAAATTTAAAATAAAATTTCGAATGCAGTGAATATATAGAAGAAAGTCGTGTAAAGTAGCGACTCTAAGGAATGATGAAAGTTTATAATACGTTTTTTTATTAGAAAAGTTCTAGAATTAAATACCACTTGTAACTATAATAACTCTAGTTTTAATTGCTATTTTACTTTTTTTAAATTATTTTAAAATGCTCACGTTGCTTTAAGAGAAAATCTATAAAATGGCCACTTTAATCACCACATTTGAATACAGTGGATAGCACAGATAAATAAACAGATCACATTGATTCGAGATCCATATTTAATCAGCATAAGTTGTAGTAAGACACATTAAGAATAACTATTATGTTTTGTAGTATTTTAAGTTTTAAATTATATTAATACTTGGAAATTTTTTCAGAGAGAAACATTCGCCTTACAATATCTCAAATGAAAAGCAAATTTCAAAATAATTGCTTACCTAGTGTATTACCTAAGGCCAACCTAGTGAAAAAATTTTCTCGCTGGAAAAATTTCCAAGTATTATTATAGTTTCAATCGATACTGGATTTAATTACGTTTTGGGTTTGCCCCATGTCGGTGGCTCAAGATACATATTCCATCTTGTGCTGCGTTTGTAGCCTTGCCAGTCTGTAATAGTGAGAAGTTCCAGGCTGGGTATCATTCCATGTGGTTGAGTGGGTAGAATGTTAGTGCGCTATACTAATGGCCCGGGTTCATGTCCCAGCATGGAATATTTTTTCCTAGGTTGGCCTTTGCGCATTTTAAGCAATTATTTTGAAATCTGGTTTTCATTTGAGGGTTACAAATTGTTACAAGTTTAAGTAACACGTAATGAGCATCAGTATGATAAATCGAGGAAAACAAGTGTCCCCAGCAGACATGCAAACTGGAAATGTCGAGAGTAAGCCTTTTTAACCAGACGTTTTTACACCTATCTGTCAAAGACTTCTTTTCAAAGAAATTACTTTTGAATTGTGTTTTATTATGAACAATGAATAAAAGATCATTTTCGGACAAAAGTAACCATGTGGATAATTTGCGCGATCTTTTTCTGACTACTTTACTCGGAATGAAACCGTTTCAAAAACTGTGGCTTAGTATATGATCTACGTGACTTAGCGTTTTCAAACAGGCATCATTTAAAAGGATATTCCACACAGATTGCACAGCATAAGAGCATAGAATTATAACACTACATGATATTTAGCTATAGTCAAGAAATTTCACAACTTGCCTAAAATCATAAATTCGAAAAAAAATAAAATGACTAGTCAGAACTAGTCAAATGGAGCCTTCCGCTCATTGTTAAATTCAGGGGATGGAACGGGGACTCTTTCCTCCCCAGAAGATTTAAGAATGTACCCTTTTTAATGGCCAAAAATGAAATTTCCGCACGGAATCTCTAAAATATCTCGTTCGAAGCAGGAGAAAAACGTTTAAATTCAACACTTCTTCCGCTTAAAAGTAACAGACTTTACTACAGAAATCTGTAACGAATATTTCGCCTAGTATCTGCGTGGCAGGGGCAATATACACCGGAAATAACTCAAAGAGCCATTTTTTCCTCAATGGAAATTTTACCCGTTCGTCTTCAACATAATTTTAAAAATTAGAAATCGCCAATTTTGGAACTCTATACATTCATATACTCATTTAGTGCACTTTAACCATTTATGTTCTGAATTATGAATTCATGAAATTTTTTTCTCCTAAAGCATTTTTCGTGAATTGTGTCAACTACATTAGAAGATTTACATAATCATTTAATAAATTTTAGAAGGATTTCAGAAGGATTGAAGCATTTAGAAGGATTTATTAATTTGAATTTATAGGAATTTTGTGCAATATTTATAACCCCATTCAAATCTTTTATTTTAAATGTAGGAAATGTACAAATATAATATTCATAAAATATAAATATAGAAATATTTCGGAATTGAAATATTCACCCCCCAACGCAAAGAAAGCTGAAAAGATGCAAAGACAAAAGATATCATCCTTTTAAAAGTATTTTTGCTTTGTGTAACCCATAATGCTTTTGGAGCAAGATAAAGTATTCTATCTATAACTCATTCTAAACTGTATTAAACTAATCGATGTTGTACTGTAGACCATGATCTAAAGCGAAAACATTTCTTAAAAATATTGCATTTTAAAATAATCGGGTTTTTTTTTTTCCTTTTTTTTTGGAAATCCAGGTTCGTAGACCCTTGAATATTAAAAACAAGTGCATATTTGACGACAGGATGACTTTAATGGATATAGAAATGAAATATGAAAGTGCCAGAGAGGTATCCTTTCAGTTAGCTGAGTACAGAGTAGGTACTGATGTACAGAGAAGGAAAGAATAATTTCTTAGATATCGTTGCCAATGTGTCGATCCAAAATCTTGGTATCCTGGATCATTATAACCCAAAAGATGTATCACTTAAACTTTATAATATATTTATAACTACTTAAAAGGTGACAAAAACATATAAAAACATATAAAAATATTATTTAATGTAACCCGAGATCTTTCGAACACACACGCGTTCATTTTCAAAGGGATAAAAGATGATTGACTGAATAGAAATACATTTTAAAAACAAAAACAAAAATAGTACGCATGCGCAAGCGGAGTTCAGTCCATTTCTCTACAGAGGGGTGAAAAGATCAGTTCATACCATCAGGAGGTCGTGATATATTTAGGATATTGTACCAAATTGCGGGAATATTATAGGAAATGACATCGTTACAAACGTTATCACTTCTAAGTAAAATTTCAATGGATTCACGGATTATTGATGAGTAGTGGTTAGACGTTGAAATGATAATTTAAGCTTTTTCGAAGTTTATATTAATATTTTCTGTTTGATGTAATCTGGATAAAGCTGTATTTGGTTTGTTAAACTTGATATCAGAAATGTGCTCTTTTAATCTTTCCTTAAATTTTCGACATGTCATACCAATATAAAATAAACTCTTATGCTGTTCTGTGTTGAATGGGATGATGTAGACTCCAGCTTTTGCATAATCGGGAATATGATCAATTTTGCTGTGGATCAATTCTTTCAATTTTTTTGGTAATTTAATAAACAACATAAGAGTTTATTTTATATTGGTATGCAGCATAAGAGTTTATTTTATATTGGTATGACATGTCGAAAATTTAAGGACCAACAAAATTGAAAGAATTGATCCACAGCAAAATTGATCCTATTCCCGATTATGAAAAAGCTGGAGTCTACATCATCCCATTCAACACAGAACAGCATAAGAGTTTATTTTATATTGGTATGACATGTCGAAATTTTAAGGACCAACAAAATTGAAAGAATTGATCCACAGCAAAATTGATCCTATTCCCGATTATGAAAAAGCTGGAGTCTACATCATCTCATTCAACACATAACAGCATAAGAGTTTATTTTATATTGGTACGACATGTCGAAAATTTAAGGAAAGATTAAAAGAGCACATTTCTGATATCAAGTTTAACAAACCAAATACAGTTTTATCCAGATTACATCAAACAGAAAATATTAATATAAACTTCGAAAAAGCTAAAATTATCATTTCAACGTCTAACCACTACTCATCAATAATCCGTGAATCCATTGAAATTTTACTTAGAAGTGATAATGTTTGTAACGATATCCTTTCCTATAATATTCCCGCAATTTGGTACAATATCCTAAATATATCACGACCTCCTGATGATATGAACTGATCTTTTCACCCCTCTGCAGAGAAATGGACTGAACTCCGCTTGCGCATGCGTACTATTTTTGTTTTTGTTTTTAAAATGTATTTCTATTCAGTCAATCATCTTTTATCCCTTTGAAAATGAACGCGTGTGTGTTCAAAAGATCTCGGGTTACATTAAATAATATTTTTATATGTTTTTATATGTTTTTGTCACCTTTTAAGTAGTTATAAATATATTGTAAAGTTTATTAATAACTAGTAAATCTGCAGATCAGGAGCCTCAACGTCATCTTTGCAAGTCATTGTTTTTTAACACTCATTGCGTAATATTCATCTTCCTACAAATCGCTTTTTAAAGTTTTCAAATTCATAAATATTTATAAGAATACAAAATACTTCGTAAAGTTTCAGAAATTAAATGTGTTAAACAAGTGGTTATACACTGATGTTCTGAAATTCTGATGAGCTGCTTATTCTGGCAACTTTTTAAAATTGCATTTCTTCAGGGGGGCTCTGCCCCCCCTGAACCCCCCGTAGTCTATTTAAATTAACATTCGTAATTTTTTATTGATTGTGCGGATGGTTATAGTATATCATAGATTTTTTTTACGCTGTGATTTATAAGGATAAGCATAAGTTTTTTTTAATAACTTAATAAATTTAAAATTTAAAATAAAATCCTCATGTTAACCGTACGCAAACAATAAATCTTGAAGTGACACCAAAAATGTAACCTTAAAATCCGCTACATTCAACCCAAACACAACGGCGTGCTTAAAAAAAGAAAGAAAGAAAAGAAAAATATTTTTAGTAACACAGTTTTTAATTCATAATACGATGAAATGCTACTTTAGAATGTTTAAATATAAGCAGATCATTTACATTTTACAGAAAAAATGAAGTCAAAGAATTCGGTCCCTGTTCCACGTGCTTGTTTTGTTTGGGCCGAATGAGGGCATTTAAATCTGAGCGATAACGCACATCATATTGCAAACTGTTTTTACGGCATACTGCATCTCCATCTATCTCTTTCCTCCGTGAATAATAGTTAATTTTATTTTAGCCAAGATCTTTTTATTGCAACATCTTTTTTTTTTTTTTTTTTTTTTTTTTTTTTTTTTTTTTTTTTGATAAATGACGTCTAATTCACCTGTTATTCGTACTTACTCAAAACCTTTCATCTTGTTATATTAAGAAATAATTGAGAGTTTTCTTCTTATTCCCAATATGTCGCCATATTAATTTTTTTATTCTTATTTTTTTTTTTCATTTTCCTGTTTCACGTCAAAATCTTTCAATTGAAAATTGTTTAAGAGAAAATATTATTCAGGGTTTTGATTTTCTTGGCAACGATTAAAGAAACATTGATAAATTTTATGAAAAAATGTCACATTATTCTCTATGAAAATAATGACCTTTTGTATTTTTAAGCAAAATATTTGAATAAAATAAATAAAATATTGCCTATTTTTATTTCTGGGGCTAAAATCCATCTACATGCAAAAATACAAATGCATTAATTCATCCGTTTTGACGTTGGCTTTACTGAAACATTATAGACGCATTTATACTAATATTATTAAGACCAAATAAGTTGCTAGGCAACTGATGAAAGAAAAGGTAAAAAATGAAATATGTATTATGTCAAATTGATAAAACAAAATGCTTTATATTATTTGAAAACATGTATAAAGTTCCCCCCAAAGTTATAAACCTAATTTAAAAAATCTCGCAAATATATTGACATAATTTCAAACTAATTGGAATCATTTAATAATCTTATTTAAAAATTTCAGCATCCAAAATTTACCATTTAAATCCATTTTTTATATGAGCCTTTTCTTTCAGCAAATGAAAATTTGAAAATCGTCTGACTTGCCATAGAAAAGCATTACAGAGCAAAATAAAATGTTCTATATTTCCCGAACGAGTAAACCAAATTTAACCAAAAACTATACAGCTAAGTCCGAGTACCTCATCAACATGCCCAATTAATTTCAATCCGATCGGATGCTTTTTGCGGCAATTATCGCGGAACAGACAGACAGACAGACAAACGGAAATCAAAACTTTTCGTGTCTCCACAGTAAGCCTTCACTGACGTTTCGGCAACTAGTAAATCTGCAGATCAGGAGCCTCAACGTCAGCTCTACAATTCATTGTGTTTAGAACCCTTTGAGTAATATTAATCTTTCTACAAAAAACGAAATTTATAGTTTTGAAATTACATAAACATTTATAAAACGAAAAAATATTTCGAAGGTTTCTGACATTAGAAGCGTTAAATTAAACCCCTTGTTATGTAATGGTATTCTGAAAATCTCATGAGCTACTTATTCTGGTAATTTTTAGATAATAAAGTAGATTTCTTGAGGGGGGCTCTGCCCCCCCCCCCCCCCCCCCTGAACAACTTCGAAGTGTAATTTAATTTACATTTGTAATTATCAATTAATTGTGTTAATGTCCTTTAGTAAATTCTACCAATAGACGGAATCGTACATGAATTCTTGTCTACAGCCCTGTATATTACGTGAAGATTTTTACGCGTCGTCTATAACATTTAAATTTAATGCAGACAAAAAACCCTCTTAAAACTGCTCATATCACATTTCCGGGGATTAGTATGCATAGTGTGCACCATATATCCAGTTTCTGCGGAGTCCTGTTTATGGTTCTATTTAAATTCTGCAAACATTTGTTAGTATACTAAATGTAATTGGGCTGGGAAATACATAACTCAAAAAAAAAAACAAAAAAAAAACACTGAAGCAATTCGCGCTCATTTTCATTTATACTTACGAATTCATTTGTGTATCCCTGTACATGGTCTATACAATATTTAATCACTACTTATTAAGCACAAATTTACTTAAAGTTAAAACGCACACCATAATCGAAAATGCTCTTCAGCAGTCATCCCTAATAGACCTGAACTGTATCCGAAATTTTTTATGTGACCCTATAAATGAACGATAAATACGATACAAATCATATTCAAGCTTCTTGTAGTCAACCACAGTAATGTAATTTAATTTCATAATGTTTGAATTAGTGCAACACAATTAACACACTGACGACAGGCAATTTAATTAAATCTGGGTTTAAAAACAGTAGAAGCTCCTCCCTCTTCTGAAAGTGTCTCGGAAATTAGTTTCTGAGATATGTTTTTCATGTTTATGCAGCAGTAAATATCTTTCAATGTACGGATGTAATATATAATGTCTTACAATCTATAAAAAATATGGACAACACAATATAAATGTCTTTTCTGTAAGGTAGAAGTCACTCCCTTAGCCAATGATGTATTCTGAATAAAAACGAGAATTCTCGTTTCCCGTCGCTAATGTGTTAAAATAAGCTGTGAAGAGTTTTTTTTCCCCCGTAGACCACATTTTAATCGACCACTTTTGTGTGACCCTGAAAAAAAACATATGCTTTGCACCCCATATACTACAAAAATGTTTCAAAAATACATATCAATTTTATTATTTTTTAACAGAGTAACATCATTAAAAAACGCCACAAAAGGATTTTCTTCAAAGATTGTAATATTATGAATACTTTTGAGTTCTCTGTACGCATGCTGTAAGTGCTACACATAACATATTTTATAGTAACCAGGTTCTAGTGCACCTTAATAAAGTATATAAATTTCATTACGTTTAAAATTGTGTAACATTATTAAAATACACCGCAGACGATTTTTCCCAAAAACTATAATGTAACGGAATAGTTTTGAGTGCCCCTGTAATTAAGATATGAATGCTACACTCTTCATTTTTAATACCAAACATACTTTGGCAAACCTCAATAACGTATATCAATTACATGTAATCCCGACTATATTTACGCGAGTTAGAGCACGTAGAGAAACACTGCAGACGACAGATAGAAAAACTGAAGTCATAAATACTTTTCATCTATGTTTGAAAGTGTTAAAAAGGATTTACATGCCTTTAACTGTACTTTTTTTTCACTTATAGCATGGTTAAACATTAGTTTAAACATCCTAATCCATGCGATAGCAATAACATATTAAAAGCCCCCCAAAATATGCATATCTGGAGATCTATAAATCTACTGGAAAATAATTCATTATCGTGCCCACTGTTAATTGCATAAATTGTATCGATTTGGCGCGATAAAATATTTTTTGTGATAGCCTTTTAATAGTACCTGCAACAAAATTAACGTAATTTACTAACTTCATTCATATTTGACGCAATGATAGGCTACGAATAACAGTCGCTAGGCAACGAAGAAAAGGAAAAAAAAAAGAAATATGTATCATGTAAAACAAGAAAATTAATTTAAAAATTCTTTATATTATTGGAATACATGTATAAATGTCCTCAAAACATTATACACGTAAATAAAAAAATCTGATAGATATATTGATAAAACTTCAATATAATAGGAATAATTGCCGAAACGTCAGTGAAGGCTTACTGTGGAGACACGAAAAGTTTTGATTTCCGTTTGTCTGTCTGTCTGTCTGTCCGTCTGTTCCGCGATAACTGCCGCAAAAAGCATCCGATCGGCTTGAAATTAATGTGGCATGTTGATGAGGTACTCGGACTTAGCTGTATGGTTTTTGGTTAAATTTGGTTCATTCGTTCGGGAAATATAGAACATTTTATTTTGCTCTGTAATGCTTTTCAATGGCAAGTCAGACGATTTTCAAATTTTCATTTGTTGAAAGAAATGGCTCATATAAAAAATGGATTTAAATGGTAAATTTTTGATGCTGAAATTTTTAAATAAGAGTAGTAAATTATTCCTATTAGTTTGCAATTTTGTCAAAACATTTGTCAGAGCTTTTAAATTAGGTGTATAACTTATGATGGAATTTTATACATGTGTTCGAATAATATAAAACATTTTATTTTATGAATTTACTTATATTTCATTTTTTTTTTTAACCGTTGCGTAGCAACTATATCTCATCTAAAAATATCATAAATGTGAAAGTATGTATGGTTTTTAAAGTCAAATCAAAGTTAAAAGGAATGAATTAATGAATGCCTTTGTATAGATATTTGCATATAGATTGATTTAAACGCAGAAATGAAAATAGTATTTATATACTATATAGAATAATATCTTTATTTATGTATTCAACTATTTTGATTATAAAGGAAAAAGTTCGTTATTTTCATACAGAATAAACTGACATTATTCTATTAAACTTTATAAACTTTATTGTTGCCAAAAAAAAAAAAAAAAAAAAAAAGGGAATAACAATTTCTCCCAAAGAGTTCATTTTAATTTGTAAGATTTTCACGTGCAAAGGGAAAATGCAGCAAATTACAAATAATAAAAAAGATAAATAGGACAGGAATGAATACATATAAACATTTCACACCAAATAACACCTAAATTAATTTTTGTAGTGGTCTTTTCCCACACTACGAAGAAAGATTCCTCGATTTACACGATTTTACTTGGCCTTCCTTTTCTCATTGGTTGCGATTTCATTTTCGCAATTGCGTATATTAATTGGCAAAAAATTTTACATTTTTATGACTGAGGTATATGTAAGGCCATACAAATAAGAAATTCCGTATTGTTTCCTATAAAATGTGATAAAGTGTTGGTTAACTATATATGTTTCTATTAAGAGGAGCAGGGCTGCCAAGCCTCCGGCGTTCTGGATACCAGTATTTTAATACAAAAAATGTTACTTTATTTAATTGAAACATTTGCGCGATTTAAAAGAACAACATTTTCTGTAAGGTAATAGTGTTGTGCAAAAAGCCTGAGACTTGCCATGTCTGGTGGTGAGTGAAATGTTTTATTTAATGCATTTACCTCTATTTTAATGCTACGTGAACAACGTCCCGTGTAACAGCTTGTAGAGTGTAAAATAAATTATTAAAATAATCCCTATTACGAAAAATGAAACAAAATGCCCGGCTAAGGGAAATAAAAGGTTAGTTAACCTTTCGTAATTTGACCTGAACACAGGTGTGCATCAAATTTCAACGGTGTTTGTAACATCACGATTTTAAATTAAATGTGGATACTATTAAAAGGCTATCACAAAAAATACTTAACGGCGCCATATCACGTTTATCTATTTAGTCAATTGGAAGTGGACACGATGATGAATTATTAACCGTTAGGTTTAGAACTCCCCCTACTTTAGGGTGATTTTAGTAAGTTAATGCTATCGAGTACATTTTTAGATATTTAGATTAGATCTTAGATATAAATATTGCAGAATGGTAATCAAAATTATTATTAGATTTCTAAATTAGATGTCTCAGTTTACATTTCCAAAAGTTCTTTATCCATTAGATACAGATGTTTGTGGTTAGCAGGCAAGTAAATACTTCTGTATGGATATTAGGATAACGTAAAATGCTTGACCAAATTGTTGCTTATCCTTATAAATCGCAGTGTAAAAATGAATCTAAGATATAGGATAATCATTAACTCAATCAATAGAAAATTACAAATGCAAAATAAATTACACAACGGGGGGTTCAGGGGGGGGGGGCTGAAGAAATTTGCTTTATTATATAAAAATTACTAGAATAAGTAGCTCGTGAGAATTTCAGAATATCATTACATAACAACGTGTTTAATTTAACGCTTCTAATGTCTGAAACCATCGAAATATTTTTTTCTCCTTCTATAAATGTTTGTGTAATTTAAAAGTTTAAATTTTGTTTTTGTAGAAAGATTAATATTAAGCAAAATTTGCTAAAAACAATAAGTTGCAGAGATGACGTTGAGGCTCTTGATCTGCAGATTTACTAGTTTAAAACCCTTATTTGGAATTTTAGTATCCATAATTTGACATTTAAATCCATTAATCAAACGTGCCATTTTCTTTCAACAAATCGAAATTTGAAAATCGTCTGACTTGCCGTAGAAAAGCATTATAAAGAAAAATAAAATCTTCCATATTTTCCGAACGAATGAATCAAATTTAACCAAAAACTATACAGCTACGTCCGGGTATCTCACGAATATGCCCAATTAATTTCAAGCTGATCGGGTGCTTTTTGCGGCAGTTATCGCGGAACAGACAGACAGACGGACAGACAGACAGACAGACAAACGGAAATCAAAACTTTTCGTGTCTCCACAGTAAGCCTTCACTGACGTTTCGGCAAAAATCTGCAGATCAGGAGCCTCAACGTCAGCTCTACAATTCATTGTGTTTAGAACCCTTTGAGTAATATTAATCTTTCTACAAAAAACGAAATTTAAAGTTTTGAAATTACATAAACATTTATAAAACGAAAAAATATTTCGAAGGTTTCTGACATTAGAAGCGTTAAATTAAACCCCTTGTTATGTAATGGTATTCTGAAAATCTCATGAGCTACTTATTCTGGTAATTTTTAGATAATAAAGTAGATTTCTTCAGGGGGGCTCTGTCCCCCCCCTGAACAACTTCGAAGTGTAATTTAATTTACATTTGTAATTATCAATTAATTGTGTTAATGTCCTTTAGTAAATTCTACCAATAGACGGAATCGTACATGAATTCTTGTCTACAGCCCTGTATATTACGTGAAGATTTTTACGCGTCGTCTATAACATTTAAATTTAATGCAGACAAAAAACCCTCTTAAAACTGCTCATATCACATTTCCGGGGATTAGTATGCATAGTGTGCACCATATATCCAGTTTCTGCGGAGTCCTGTTTATGGTTCTATTTAAATTCTGCAAACATTTGTTAGTATACTAAATGTAATTGGGCTGGGAAATACATAACTCAAAAAAAAAAAAAAAAAAAAAAAAAAAAAAAAACACTGAAGCAATTTGCGCTCATTTTCATTTATACTTACGAATTCATTTGTGTATCCCTGTACATGGTCTATACAATATTTAATCACTACTTATTAAGCACAAATTTACTTAAAGTTAAAACGCACACCATAATCGAAAATGCTCTTCAGCAGTCATCCCTAATAGACCTGAACTGTATCCGAAATTTTTTATGTGACCCTATAAATGAACGATAAATACGATACAAATCATATTCAAGCTTCTTGTAGTCAACCAAAGTAATGTAATTTAATTTCATAATGTTTGAATTAGTGCAACACAATTAACACACTGACGACAGGCAATTTAATTAAATCTGGGTTTAAAAACAGTAGAAGCTCCTCCCTCTTCTGAAAGTGTCTCGGAAATTAGTTTCTGAGATATGTTTTTCATGTTTATGCAGCAGTAAATATCTTTCAATGTACGGATGTAATATATAATGTCTTACAATCTATAAAAAATATGGACAACACAATATAAATGTCTTTTCTGTAAGGTAGAAGTCACTCCCTTAGCCAATGATGTATTCTGAATAAAAACGAGAATTCTCGTTTCCCGTCGCTAATGTGTTAAAATAAGCTGTGAAGAGTTTTTTTTCCCCCGTAGACCACATTTTAATCGACCACTTTTGTGTGACCCTGAAAAAAAACATATGCTTTGCACCCCATATACTACAAAAATGTTTCAAAAATACATATCAATTTTATTATTTTGTAACAGAGTAACATCATTAAAAAACGCCACAAAAGGATTTTCTTCAAAGATTGTAATATTATGAATACTTTTGAGTTCTCTGTACGCATGCTGTAAGTGCTACACATAACATATTTTATAGTAACCAGGTTCTAGTGCACCTTAATAAAGTATATAAATTTCATTACGTTTAAAATTGTGTAACATTATTAAAATACACCGCAGACGATTTTTCCCAAAAACTATAATGTAACGGAATAGTTTTGAGTGCCCCTGTAATTAAGATATGAATGCTACACTCTTCATTTTTAATACCAAACATACTTTGGCAAACCTCAATAACGTATATCAATTACATGTAATCCCGACTATATTTACGCGAGTTAGAGCACGTAGAGAAACACTGCAGACGACAGATAGAAAAACTGAAGTCATAAATACTTTTCATCTATGTTTGAAAGTGTTAAAAAGGATTTACATGCCTTTAACTGTACTTTTTTTTCACTTATAGCATGGTTAAACATTAGTTTAAACATCCTAATCCATGCGATAGCAATAACATATTAAAAGCCCCCCAAAATATGCATATCTGGAGATCTATAAATCTACTGGAAAATAATTCATTATCGTGCCCACTGTTAATTGCATAAATTGTATCGATTTGGCGCGATAAAATATTTTTTGTGATAGCCTTTTAATAGTACCTGCAACAAAATTAACGTAATTTACTAACTTCATTCATATTTGACGCAATGATAGGCTACGAATAACAGTCGCTAGGCAACGAAGAAAAGGAAAAAAAAAAGAAATATGTATCATGTAAAACAAGAAAATTAATTTAAAAATTCTTCATATTATTGGAATACATGTATAAATGTCCTCAAAACATTATACACGTAAATAAAAAAATCTGATAGATATATTGATAAAACTTCAATATAATAGGAATAATTTAAAACCCTTATTTGGAATTTTAGTATCCATAATTTGACATTTAAATCCATTAATCAAACGTGCCATTTTCTTTCAACAAATCGAAATTTGAAAATCGTCTGACTTGCCGTAGAAAAGCATTATAAAGAAAAATAAAATCTTCCATATTTTCCGAACGAATGAATCAAATTTAACCAAAAACTATACAGCTACGTCCGGGTATCTCACGAATATGCCCAATTAATTTCAAGCTGATCGGGTGCTTTTTGCGGCAGTTATCGCGGAACAGACAGACAGACGGACAGACAGACAGACAGACAAACGGAAATCAAAACTTTTCGTGTCTCCACAGTAAGCCTTCACTGACGTTTCGGCAACAAGGTGAAAATTTCCTTCACGACACTAGTGTTTAAAACAGTATTTTGACTCTATTGATAGATCACTTATTGAAACTTTGAATTAAAAAGTAGCCAAAACGACCGTTGATTGCGTTTTAACATTTCAAAGTACAAATGCGAATGCCAAAGCTAATTAATGGGAAATATGCATTTAGAATCAGCAAATCAAATGCCGGGCACCGAATTTAATATAAACACAGTATATATTTGCTGCCGTAAAGGCATTTGTATTGAGTGTCAAAATGAGAATGAACAATGTTAGATTACTGCTACAACAGCAGCATATGGTCAAATAATAACTCTTTTTTTTATGTATTCGTTAACCGAAGGAAAGTATGCTCGCACAGTAAAAGTTTTCAGGGTGAGAAACAGATTTGTTTTTGATTTATTTTATTAACGGCTTTGGGTGAACTAGGGAAACTTAAGAAACTGAAAATTAAAGCGCAAAATAGAAGAAAAATAGATATATTCTTTTCAGAACGGAGAGGAAGTTTTGATTCAGTTTTAAAATATGAAAGTAGAAATTAAATTTTAAAATGGGGAATTTAATTGTAAAAAGGAGATAAATAATGATATGTGATGATATGTTATTTTCAACATAACAGATGTATTAAATGTATTTTATAACAAGTTATTTTAATGGTACTTATAAGTACCGTCAGCAGATAAAGGGTTAAGCACATATATAATATATTGGTCTCATATTGCTCTTTATTTAGAATAAGTATAAAATATTTCACTTAGTTCTAAAAGAAACTCTATCGTGTACAGTCCTGTCATCAAAAATTTAATTATATTACAGAAACAAATGACCCATGATGAAAACTTGAAGCCGATATATAAGACGTTGGTCAAATATCGCTTTTTAGCTAGATAAGGACGAATTATTTCAGTTAGGTAAAAAATCACTAGAGTGCACAGATTTATTATAAAAATTTAAATGTTATTTCAGAAACAAATGACTGGCACTATTTTAGGTAGACATCATGAAGTAAGGAAATATGGAAATTAGTTTTCTGAACAAGCTTTTCCCTTTCACTTTTAAAAGGCAATATAAATATTTCATTTCGACAGATTCTGCACACTCTTATTTTTGTTTAAATGTTCTAAGGATAAAGAAGACTTAAAGGGATAAAAGCTAGCAATGCTCATACGCAACACGGATTTTGAAAATGTTTCTTCGTCAATTTTTTGTAAAATACATGTCCTTAAGGAAACGCATTGCGTAAGATAAACAACCGGCGGCGGATTTAAAATTTAGTTTAGTTTCATGAATAATTCTTTGTATCCTCAAAATGAAAACAAAGTACATTTTACAAAAGTTAATCAAGTTATATAATGGTATACTTTATTAATAAATGGTAAATGGTAAATTCTATTAAATACCGGTAAATCTTTATTAACTAATGATAAATTTTATATAAAAAGGGTAAATTTTATTAAACAATGGTAAATTTTATTAAATTTGTTTTAAACAAGCACGACTCTTTTAGGAGTGTTAAGAACGATGTTGAAGAATCACTAAAAAATACACTAAATTAAATAGAGATGTTTTCCCAATATAAGGAAAGATTTCCCGAATTTATCAAAAATTACTTTTGGTAATCCAGTTAGATTCAGCTAATTATTATGATTATCAATTTTAATTTTAAATCCAACAGACTAGAAATCAGATAAATTCACAAAAAATAATAAGCCTAATTTCCATTTTAAACTATCTAGATACATTATAAATACTCTTGTTCGAGGAGACCAAACTGAAATCGATGGCCTCTAAAAAAATTAGTTTAAGGCCATATTTGTGAAAAAGTACTCGCTGATTTATGTCACTTGCAGTGTGCCGAGAAATTCTGCTTACGCTTCATATGTACTATTACGTACTGAAAAATTCTACTATTAGCTCAATTATCAGTACAAACATGATCCAACCGAATATGCCTGCATCAACGGTATATATGTAACTAGCAAATTTGGATGAAAGACGTGTGACAGAAATTTAAGACCATCCAGAGACATTTGTTAGTCATATCTGAAGGAGATTTAGAATGAACGAAAAAAACCCAACATAGGACTATTAAAATAGCAATTAAAGCTTTTGTGCAGGAATATTAAAAAGCAGCAAACCAACGTTTAAAATGCACAAATAATGCGTGAAAAGCAGCAAACAGATGTTTTGAATCTATAGCGAGATTCTTCAGTGCAAGATAGGGAAAAAGGAACAGCGTGCTAGAGAAAGGAAGGCTGAGCCAAGGCTCTGCTTTTTAATAGGACTATTAATTCTTCAGTGAAATCAATCGGCAGCTGGCGATTTACAGATATACAGTAACAGATAATTATTCAATTTTATACAACCTATTATATTTATGTAAAATATTGCATATCTAATGGCAGGCCACATACGTTACAGTCAAGACTTCCGTATTACCGATGCTTAAAAAAAAAAACTGTGCTTTGGAGATATTAGGTAACAGGATGCAACACTGGCAACCGAAAGCCTTCTATAAAAATGTATTACATAATTTTAAAGTAGAAGGAAAAAGACAAAACGAAGGATGAGGAAGATGAAACTCGGCAGAAAATATAACAATAGTTTCACAATAATTGCAACCATCTGGAAACATTGCCGAAGATCTAAGGACTTTTGAATTGAGTGTGCCGAAAAAATTCAGTTTTTCTTTTGATTGCTATACCCCAGATAGTTTGCGAATTGGAGAGCGAAGAAGAAAGGCTAAAAAACAGGAATTCTGCTTTTTCAGAATTTAGTGTCGCCCCCGATGAAAACAAATATATGTATATAAATATAGATAGTACAAAACATATTTCAGCGTTAAGATTTAAAACACACGCTTTTATTTTATATAAAATTACGTCATTTGCATCCTCTGAAGAATTCCTCATTTACGATCAAATCTTAAACATCTGCAGTAAAGTATTCATATGACGACACCATCGCCGAATAATACACAAATCCAAAAAGAAAAAAACAGATGTCACTCAAGAAACTCGACAAAAAACTCAGCTATCTAATGATTCATATGACTGTATTTGCTTGTAATATATATAATATATTATATATATTACATTATTAATTTATATAAATATTAAATATAGTTTATAATAGCTCCGTGCTTTATTAGCAACAATTCATTTATATATTTTCGAAATAGCACGTACTTTAATTGCTTTTTTTTTCCAGTAGTTTTTGGGAAATGGCAAACAAAAAGATGTAATTACTATTTTCCAACTACTTTTTTATTTACTTTCTACAGAAATGGAGTACGTGGATTGCCAAAATTAAACAAATGGCGCTAAAAACTACAAAAAAATAATTTCTAAAAAAAAAGAAGAGAAATGCAATTTCCAAACATATTGCATTAAAAAGTACTTTTTTTTTTCAATGCGACGTTATAAGAATTGAAAATGAGCAATGCTTAGAAGTTTAAAAATTACCGTAGCGTATTTAACAATACAATTATACATCTGCTTTGTTTTACGGCTGGCTTATACAACGGGACGTTATTTTTTGGAGACGACACTTTAATAGCTGCGAGAAAGAAATAGCATATCGGGGCTAAAAAGAGAACAATCACTTTTATTGGTGCCTTTAGAACGCGTATGTATCTTAAAGTTTATGAAAATCTCCAAAAATCAACATTTTATGTGGCATTTTACATAATTAAAAAATGAAGAAAGATTAACGCTTTAGCTCTGGTTTCTAAGTATCTAAATCATTAGTAATAACGAGGTGGAACCCGTCGAATTTCGACGAAAGAAAATGTTTACAAAGGAAGTGTTGCATCAAATTTATAATACATCGACAACAATAATTAGAATAAAAATTCCATCTTACACTTGTTAATTTAACTCTCCAAAAACATATTTTAACCTAAGATTAACAAAATACTTTTTTCATAAACTTCAACTGTTAAAATTATTGAAAAATTAAACTTTATTCATATACGTAATCAGTAACATATAATCAAGATAAGTATTTTTGATTAAGTTATTAATTGATGCTTGGTTACGGAATGAAAAATCCGCATAAATGATTTCACCTTGACATAATCATAGAATTTTCTACCTTTACATCTAAACCGAATAAAGTCATTTTCCACGTTTCACATCCATATTAACCATTTAAAAACATTTTAGCGCGCAATAGGTTATTAATAAATATTTTTTCAAGCTTGAAGTCACGTTTGTCAACTATTACAACTTTCCCTGTTGAAATTCCCACTCGTGATAGTATCGTCTTAGTAACCATTACTAAGACGATAATCTGTACCTGCGCGTAAAAATCCAGAAATTTATAACTTTTAGGCGTATTCAAGGAAAAATATCTTGTTTTATCAAATAAAATTATCGTTTACTTTTAAATATGACGTCATTTTCATTCGCTGAAATATTTTGCTTATTGTCTCAAACTCAATATCAGCAAAATGAAAAAATAGTGAAATATAAGAGCATCATCAGGGAAATTGTGTCTTTTTTAAAGCGTAACGTCATTTTCTGTTCAAATTTTTAAAAAAAGATATTTTTAATTGTAATGAGAAAATGGCATCAGTAAGAATATAATCAATAAAAATAACCAATCCACTTTTAATAGAAATGAAGTACTTCAGTTGCCACGATTAGAAAATTGGTATTAAAAACTATAAAAAGATTAATATCACAGAAATAAATTGAGATACAGCTTTCAAACAAATTGCATTTAAAAGTGCATTTTTTTCTGCAAATATTTAAAATGTGGGATGTTTAGAAGTTTTGAAATTTGCAGTAGCGAAAATTGCAAAAGCGAAATTTCATTTCAAATTTCAAAGTGTTGCCATTCGCAGAATGACGTATGCGTTACGCACAGATATGTTTGTCCTTTATAATATAGATAAGAAAACAAAGCTTTCGAATCGTGCATCAGCAACGAGTTTATGCTAAATAGCGAGCATTGAAGTGCTTTAGCCGTGTGTTTTTATTCCCATCCTTCCCGTACTCATCACCTCGTTTTATTATAATAAGTCTATATAGTAAAATTAATTGAAATTATAATAAGTATTTCTTTTTAAGAAAATTTTACAGATAAAGACAGGAAAGAATACACTTGTAAGGAAGAGCACTAAGTGCACTTCTATGTCGTCATCATTAATCTAACTCAAACTTGTAAAAACTTTGTCGAATCTTTGATCTCATGTACTGATAATAATTTGGATTTTAAAAGAACCTTATTATATTTGTGCTGAGTTTTAGAAAAAAAAGCGGAGTGTTTTCCTTAAGTAAGTCTCGTATTATGTTTAATAATGTAAATAAAAATATTTTGTAAAAGTGTAGGTATCGTTCGCGAATACAATATTTTTATGGATTTTTTTTGTGTGTGTGTGATTTGTTATCTTTTCTATGAATGAAATTAAACAATATTTTTCATAACTAAGGCACAGCAATTTTACGCCTAGTAAACAAAAAAGTTCTCAGATGACAATTCGTTTCAAAACACTTTTAATGCTATATTTTGAGAATCCACAAGTAGAATCGAATGTCATGTTATAAATTGAAATTTTAAATAGTATGCAAAATATAAACTGAAAAAAATGATATGTATAGAATATAATTAATAATGGGATTCTATAATTTTATAAACATTTACCTTTTCACAATTAAAAAATTGGTAATTATGAAAAGACATTTGTATAAAAAATAAAGTATAAAGACGCTTTTATTGAATTTATTTCTATTTACTTGTAACACTCTAAATTTGCATTGTATATTTTCTTCAATCTGGGCTCTTCTGACTCAGCCATTTAAAAGTTTTATGATCGAAATTTTAAATTGAGTAGGGGGGGGGGAGCAGGGAAAGATGACGAAGTTAAACTTCTACAGTTTTTCCTAGTCCCTTTGAATTGATTTATGAACTGATATTTGCATAAGGACTTTATTCATATCTTGAATGATGCCATGAATATTTTCAATTTTCTCTTTTGACTTTAACGGGGCAAATCACGGGATTATCCAAAAAGGGGGATTTTCGTTATCAGTTCCTGTCGAATGTTACCTTTTTAAAACGTAACAAAGACTATTGCAAAATAAATTAATTTCCTACTAATTTATTGGTCTTGAGTTCTACTGAAAAAACATTTTAGTGAAGACGTTGAAAAAAGTAACGTAGAATGGCAGTTCCTGACGTTCTGATGGCCAAACATTTTGGGGAAACACACTGACAGCGAACTACTGCTCATAATTTTCATCGAAGTTCGAATGCGCATGTTTCTCTTAGTGATGCCCATGTCTCGCTTTAATGGGATTATTTTTGTGGCTACGCAACGTGCTAGCGTGAGAAATACTGAATTAATCATCTTTCCCAATTTATCATCTTACCTCACCATCCCCTATATAAATTAAGATTTATAATATAAAGTGTTATGTTTTAGTTTATCTGTAACCATACTTAGACTCTGCTTAAAAATATTTAGACAAGCACAAAATAATAAAATTGCATTTTAACGACTTCAGTTCTCAAACTTTCGCGCACAAGTAGAATCGTGTATTTAATCCCAAAAAGTAAAAAAAAAAAAAAAAAAAAAAAAAAAAAAAAAAAAAAAAAAAAATTAAACTAAATTTTGTTTTATTTGTAATCCAGAACATTTTTAATATATAAGGTACTATATTACACTTTTCAATTCGTACATGCAAATTACTAATTTCATGAAAATGGAAATATATATGAGCATATTTAAAAAAAAAATCCTTTAAATAACACGTGTAACAATACGTATCTACTTTTTAAAATATCAGTGCTTTCTAAAACAGTTTTAAATTCAATCTATAATAAAGTCGGTTTTGTAAAATTGCTATAAATAGAAACTCTTAAAGTTTGCAGTTGAATAAAAAAGTTAAAAGCGTACTTTTATCTCATCCCCATTAATCCAAATAAAACTTATTAATTGAGAATGAAATTTCACTGAATCTTTTGATTTTGTTTGGCATTTTTTAGTGACTTTGATTATGTTTGTAGAACTTAAAAAGGAATAGTCTAAACAATTAAAATTAGTTTGAAAGAAAAGATAAATTTATAATATAAAGGAAAAACATGTCCGGAATAATGCTACCGTCCTATTTTATAATCGGCAGCCTGAGAGGGACCGCGACGAGAAGACCAAGTATGCAGAGCATAGATCTCCCTCAAGGTACTTATTAGCCCCCGGTATGCTATTTCTTTCTCCCAGCTTATTTTGTCTCCAATAAATAACGTTACCTTGTATACGCCAGCCGTAAAACAAAAGCCGATGTTTCATTGTGCGATTAAATACTCTACAGCATTTTTTAAAACTTCTAAGCATCGCATATTTTCAATGTTTATACCGTCGTATTGGGAAAAAAAAGTACTTTTTAATGCAATCTGTTTGAAAACTGCATCTCCATTTGTTTTTGAAATATTAATTTTTTTATAGTTTTTAGCGACATTTGTTACGTTTTGGCAACCCAAGTACACAATTTCTGCTGAAAGTAAAGAAAAAGTTGTTGAAAAATAGCAATTATATCTTTTTGTTGCCAATTTCTCATAAAAACTGAAAAAAAAAATCAATTAAAATATGCACTATTTTGAGAAAAATATAAATGAAGGATATATGATAAAACATAGAGCTATTATAAAATATATTTAATTTTAAATATCTGTATTAATGGAAATGACGTCATTTTACATAAAATAAAAGTGTGTGCCTTAAGTCTTAAAACTGAAATATGTTTTGCAGTATAGTTCCGATCATCCGGGTCCCGCTTAACCGAGTTATTTTCTTCTTATGGACTGGTGGTTTCTATTATTATGAAACAGTCATTTATAAATGAAGCGTTACGTGAATATGAAAGAGCAGCCGTAAAAAGTTAGAACCCTGATTTTCTGGTCAGAACGGAAAAAATGGCCATTATAGCCATTTTTTTCCCCATTCTGACCGAAAAATCAGAGTTCTGACTTTTTACGACTGCTCTTTCATCTTCACCTAACGTTTCATTTATAATGGCTGTTTCATAATAATAGAAACCACCTGTCCACCAGAAGAAAATGAAGTAATGGAAATACGGGGGGCGACACTAAATTCTGAAAAAGCAGAATTCCTGTTCTCTAGTTATTGAGTTTTTAAAAGAAATTGCAGTTTTCAGCCAAAGCTGAACACACCGGTAAACTTGATTGAGTCCAATTGATGATGAAACACCTGACCAACAACTTTACTGCAATTGTTTTTTTTAAATTTTAGATATTGCACAATTTTAATTTTTATACTGCAAAAAAGAAAAGGAAATCTATTTTAAATTCTGTATGTTTCAAAACTGTATTTCAATTTACACATCAAAAAAGAACTTGTTTAAACAACAACAACAACAAAAAAAAAATCTTAGTTTGAAAGAAAAGATAAATTTATATTATAAAGGAAAAAGAGGTCCTGAGTCATGCTGATGTGCTATTTTATAATCGGCAGCGTGAGACGGACTGCGGCGAGAAGACGAAGTCTGTAGATCATAGATGTTCATCAGCGTACTTTTTATAAAGGTTTAAAAAATAGCAATCGTAGAACTCGCCGGTAAACTTGACGTTCTACTGATGGTGGTAACAACTGACGAGTAATTTTTGCTTTCCTCTAATATTGTTTATTCTAAACATTGCACAATTTCAATTTTTATACCTAAATTCTGTTTCTTTGAAAACGGTATCTCAAATTATTGTTTTTAAATCTCAATCTATTGTTTTTAAAAATAAATTTTGATAAAATAATGACATCTATCGCAGCAAGGTAGAGAAAGATTAATCGGCTAATATTACATAACGAAATTAAAACTCAACCAATAACCAATAAATAACCAAAATTATACAAGCAAAAAAAAAAAAAAAAAAAAAAAAAAAAAAAAAAAAAAAAAAAAAAAATAGGAATGTAGTCGAACTACGGTTTTAAACCACTAAAACTAGCAGAATAAAAAAGGCTAGATTAAGTAGCCTTTGGCGATTGCTTCGGCGATTAAGGCCTGACATACAACAAATACGCAAGTATTTCTTTTAAAATCTTTCAAAACTTTATTTTAATACGCAATTGATACTTTTCATATAAAAAAAAACTTTTTTCGTGTTATTAGTGGTGTTATTTGGTATTATCTAAATGAAATGAATAATATGCAAAAAATCTATTACAGTTTTAAATAATAAAAAGATAATTTTAATCCATAGTATGTTAGCTGTAAAGAGCGGTTAAATCCGTTAGTACTTTGAAAAAAAAAATTTCTCTCAAAATGTTAAATTTAGGAAACCTAACTTTTGCACCTTTCTTTTCTTATCTTTATCATAAATTTCGATTCAATATTTTTTAAATATATAAATTTATATAACTTCTTTTCTTTTTGTTTCGATATTTTAAATTTTTTATTGTTTTGATCTACACAATCACGTATTCTAAATTATAATTACTATTTAAGAATTATTATCCATCTGAAGTTGGAAGATTTTTTTTTTTAGGATTAATTTAAAGGCGTGCATTTGAATAAACATTCTCTTTTATCAATGCAACTTTATCCTGATATTCCGCTTTGCTCACGCACTTAACATCTGCCTTTCTTATAAAATATGCATAGCTGTACACAGTAAAAAATAACACCCTCCTTTTATACATTTTTTTCTCAAAACAAATAAAGTTGTAGAACAACTTTGTAAAGTTAAAAACAAGTGAACAAAACTTAGAATTCTCAGACGGGAAAAAGCTATTTAGAGATTTGCATAATGCGATACACTAGAGAGCAAATAAACTTCAAATAATATCTTCTTTTGAATAATATCAGGAAAATTGATATTCAGTTCAAACACCTTATGCTTTCTAGAGGAAAGTAGGGAATGTGTATAAGTACTTCAAATCTTAATTGAAAAATAAATAAATGAATGAATTTAATCAGTAGAAGATATATACTGTTTTCCGCATGTCAATTTTTATTTAATATTGAAATTTAAGAAATATATATTTATATTGTAATGAAATTTGAAGAAAATTGTAGTTCTGAAAAACATTATAAACTGTGGGTGCGAACAATAAATACTGCGTATTGTATTTTACACTGTAAAAAATGACAAATATATTTCTTAATCTTATAATATTTAATATTAACCACGAACGAAAATTCATTTTCTGCGAACATGCGGCTCAAAATTCGGCCGGGTCGAAACTCGACAGAAACTACAGTATCCCAAAAATCTCGTTTCTTCCTAAGGAAAATTTCAACATTACTCAGCTTTATCAACTCAACTGAGTGTATTTATTGCTACGAACTTCGCTGTTAATCAGTCATGAATGACTCAAGACGTGAATGGAAATTATAAAGCAAGCAATGCATATATAACTAAACTTTTTCACCTGCACATTAAAAGCTGCAGACATAACATTAATAGAAAATTTTCAGTTTGAAACCACAGAAGAGTTTCAAATGCTCTTTGAGAAAGTTCCAGAATAACAGATGATCATTTACAGAAATTATTATAAAAGATAAATCGAGGTGTGTATACACAAAGCTAATTTTTTTTTAATTAAATGAAATTCGTATTAGGGTAATTCCGGGATTTATGCCGCACATTTTTTTGAATTTGTGTATAAAGTCCCATGGTGGACATAAAATAAAAAAAATCATGCTGTGCTATTTAATGTTAAATATACAACGCGTGTACTGCGACAAAAAAAAAATTCAAAACAAATTATTAATGTTTTTTAACAATTTTTTTCTAAAACATTACACTGCGGCGCGTCACCTGTACATTAAGGCTGAGATGCCGCACTTGTGCGGTAGTTATGCCGCGCTTGTAATAAGAACAGAATGAAGTTATAAATAAAAATATTTAAAAAAAAATTGATATCTGGACTATAATTATGCATGTAATAACAAAATGAAACTAAATGAGTACAATGAAACGTATTAGTTCATTCAAATTAATAATTGTTTCCTACTTTCACTATTAAAATTGTCGACTTATATTTTTACAGTAAATTTTAATTGTTATTTCAGCAACAACGTAACATTAATGTATTAGAAAAAGAAAAGAAAAAAAGTAAAATTGTGTTTACATAATTTATTTGTTAACCCTTTTGGGACCAGGGGCTTTTACACAAATTTTATTCGGTTGGTACCACTTTTTTAAAAGAAGTTACCTTTATTTAAATAATCATGAAAATGCTCTAATTAAACAAAGCAAATATTAGTTTTCTTTTTTTACTAGTACCAGAAACAAATTTTGTAATTCCTTTATGAAGGTGCTTATATGCACCCATGGTCCCGAATGGGTTAAGAGATCGACTTCAATGAACAGAAAAAGTGTCGAAAAAATACAGTCTTTAAAAAATTACTATTAAACACCTTATGCAACGAAGCCAATTCCACTTCCTCTTTTTTGGAGTAGTTTCCAAAGAACGTCTGCATTACGCATAATCCAATTTTTCATTGCTAACATTTTGACTTACATCTTTCTTGCCCTTCTTACTTTTTATTTTCTCCCTTTTTCTCCTTTGGTTTTAGTAAACTTGATAACATGCCTAATATGATTACTCTGCGCAAAAAGAAAAGGAAAAGTTATTAATACTTAATCATCCCGTACAAAAGAAACTGCGGCATGTATACCGGAATAGCAGTGTGGCATGTATCCCATTTTGCATGATGCAGACGTCGGCCATCATAGTTACCTCTCATCGCTAAGGGGAATGGCGTAATCATACACACAGTACTCTATGCAAACACTACACTTAGTTTTGACTTCGAAATCATGCATGCATTTAGTAATTAGTATATGAAAAGTATTTAAACATAACGTGTTTAAAAGTTTGGACAGTGAAATCATGCCCTTACGTCAAATTAAGGATTATACTTCTGCAAATAAACATCGAAATAGGATTCACGTTATACACTGGTTAAAATAATCTCATTGCGCACTTATATTGTGCGTTTGACGACCATCTGTCGATAATTACAAGAAATAGGAGGGGTCCCGTATGCGGCGACTCTACCGGAGTTACCCTATTAGAAAATATTTCTGTATCGTTGATGAATTAATTACGTTTTATTTTATATGAAAAAAAATGTTTCGTGTGTAAGGCACAGATAGCCAATTTGGGCCACATGTATAATTAATTAAAATTATGTATATTTAATAAATATGCATAATTATTTAATAATTATGCATATTTAATAAATTAATAAAAAAAATAAATAAATACGTTTAATTAATTAATAATTATGTATATTTATGCATGTATTAATTACTTTAATACATACAATTTAATTACTTAAAAATAAATTGGACATTTTCGTTTTCGGCCGAAAATGGGAAGATCATCGAAATTCTGTTTCGGTTTCACCCTTAGAAACCTGTTTCGGTCGATCCTTAAAAATAATTTTGTATAACATTTCTATAAGAAAAAATACTGGTAACCTTAAAGTTTTTACACAATCAAAAATAGCGTTTTTTTTTTTTTTTTTTTTTTTTTTTTGCATAATTATTATTTCTTTGCAAAAAAAAAAAAAAAAAAAAAAAAGGGACACAGATACATTTTGTTCACTTTTATATTATAGTAGTTCCACTTTATGATCACCATTAAATTACCATTTCACTTGCCGCATTTTAAATTTATCAAAATTTTTACAATTTTCTGCTGTCCTTAAAGTTTTTACACGGACTGTACATTTAAAATATGTATATTAGATACATTTAAAATACATGACTTTGTATCATTTAGTTAAAATAGTAAAAAATAAAAAATAAAACATAATATTATTACCAGAGAGAAAAAAAACTGTTATTGGCGAAATTTGCGCCTGTCTAATATAAAAGTACCTATATATTCATACAATGCTTTACTATTGTTAAAACAATGAACTGTACAATTAAAAAATGTAATGTATTAAGATAAAATTCATAATTATTAATCAATACTCAATATTATTAAACTTATATATTTAAATAAAAGCTGTATTTCAGTGGACGCTGCCTTTCTCTTAAGCAATTTACATGGTTTGCCAGTCAAATAGTTGAAATTACTATTATTTTTGAACAATGAACTGTCTTACTATTAAAATATCATTCCTATAACTTTTTGTCGCATCATTTTTGCTGCAAACCTTTTCTGAAATATTAACACAAAATTTAGTTTTAAAAAATGGTATATTTTCTGAAATATAAAAAAGAAGCAGGCGTCATTCCAAGCACAATGAGCAAATCAGCTGTGGCAGACATGTCAGAGATTTTAACGAAATAAATTATATAAGTAGATCATATCTGTTTATGAGTAAATGTAAAAAGAATAGATTTCAGGATTCTTTATTTAAGTATTAAAATTTACATTAAAAGTGGATGCAAAATCGAGGTTTTGTCTACATGCTTAAAATTTCAATTTTGATTATTAGCTTTAGAAATGGAAAAACTATATTAAATATTATTTATAATTGGGAATGAATAATAAGTAACAGATTGCCGTAAGTTAGTATTTGTATTTTTATTCCGTAATGAGAAAAAAATAGCTTTGAAAAAATTTGAGGGAAAAATGCAATATTTCTATTGCTTATTTAAAAATGAAGGACAGCTATGACAAGTTTAGAACTACTTGACGTTATAGATAACAGTATATACTTTAAATATCGAAACTTTCATTCTTAGCTTTTTTTTTCCTTAATGAGGAAAAAAAAATATTTAAAAATCTTGAGAGTAAAATGCAATATTTCTATCACTTCTTCGAAAGTGAAGTGAAGCTTTTTAAAACTTTTAAAATATTTGATATTATAGATAAAAGTGTATATTTTAAATATAGAAACTTGTATTCTTGTTTCCAGTTTACTTTTATCCGAAGAATACTTTTGATTAAAGTAGAATTTTTTTTCCAGTTAGACAAAAAATTACATATTAATCCTAAATCCAGATATAAAAAATAGATGCCAGCACTTCTTTTTTTCACTTTGAAATCGTGCAATATTTTAAGAAACCAGTGCGAATTCGAAGAGGAAAAGCTCATGGAACGTAACAGATATTACCTTTTTAAACTCATTTTTTATTTTAGGAATCAAAAGGCAATCTTGATTTTTTAAGCATATAATGGACTTATTGATCTTTATGTCTGTGAAATATTGTTAATGTCGGACCTTTCCTTTATTTATATTTTTGCTCATACATAAGAGGAAAAATTGTGATTTTGTAACTTTTTTTAAATTTTCTAAGTTTTTTTGAAGATGAAGGAAATAAATGGCAACTTTCAAACTTGGGAAATTTAATCTTCATATGTAATGCTACACCAGGCATCCATTTTACAGATGTTTTCGAATTCCCTTGATTTTTATAACGTTTCTAATTTTCTCAAATTTCACAAATTTTTAATTTTTACAACCAATTACATATTAATCATGTCGTTACCAGATTATTATTACTCAATAAATAGGAATTTTTCAGAGGTTACAATATTATAAAAAAAATCATTTTTGTTAAATAGTTTTCAAGATACAGAACTTCAAACTTGCAACTTTAGACAATGGCACACTTTATCGCAAGTTTTTTAAATGTCCAAAACTGCTAAAATAATTTATTTTTTGTGAAGATATTCTGCATTGCTCTATTTTAATATGAATTGAGCTTGCATATCAAATTTTATAAAAATCGGTTACTATGTGGCCAATACTTTTTTTTTAATTTTTACTCATTTTACGTGGAATGGCCCAACATTTATCCCAGTATTTCATAAAAAGAAAATTTATAGCACGTTTTATGAAATGTTAGTCAAAACACTCACCATTTAACATCATAAATAATAAGTAAATGGTCATTTACTTGGCACTTATTATTTACTTCTCTGAAATAAATTAGAACGCAACATTCCATTTTATTCTATTTTTTCGTAGCCACATTATTTATTTCCGAATTTTTGCTTTTATTTTAGAAATAACGTTACTTGTATAAAATTAAATGTAGAACTCAAGTTAAAATTCTGAAACTATTGCTCATTAGTGTCATAATAATTTTTCGAGATGTACTTAAATGTTCAACTGTGTAACGCAAATATTACTATGATACTTTTTATTATTATTATTGCCGCCTCTTGCTTATCTTTCTTGTTGTTTTATATTTTCATTCAAGCTGTAAGAATTGTTATTATGACTGGATTTTTTTTTATCTAAAACTTTAAGCTGAATGAAAATAGGAACAAACTGTTCTCTAATTATTTAAGGATTTGTGCTTTTCTCTCAAAAATAATTTTGCTTTTTTAAAGTGAAATATGTAGCTGAGGTAAACATTATATATTTGTTGATTTATTTTCCATTTGTGTGCCATTAAATTTTTAAATGTGATCCGACGTTTAGCTGCATGAAAAGAGTATAACGATTAAACGTGTCGTTAATTTCCACATCATGCGTATCTTTCACTATGTTTTATACCATTCAAGCCACATAAATTTTTTATAACAGCTTATTATTTTCTTTAAAAAGAATTTTGAACTAAACGTAACTGAGACTTACAGTATTTTCTTATTGTGAAATTTTCATTTCTCCAAAAACATGCGTTTAAAATTTAAAAATATAGCTGCAAATTTGTTGAAATATCTTCATTTTTAGCTGGTATACCTTTTAAAATACGCCCCCATGTTTAGCTGTATAGGGCAATTCTACAGAAAATCATCATTTTTTTTGAGGGGGGGGGGGATCAAATTTATAATATGTTTAATTTAAAGGTTTGATTGGAAACTTGATATTTTTATATTCTATAGAAAAATCCTAGTAGCATTGTAAATTACTGTTTACAAACTAAGTTAACCCCTTCAAGGGCGGTGGTTCATTTTTGGACCACCTAATTTTAAATCTTAAATGTCACATGGGCACCAGAATATTGGAAGGAAAATTTTCCTTTTATTAAGTGCGTGAAAAAAAATTTTTTTGCTTACTTTTGAATAAATTTGTTTATAAATTCCAGTGTCGATCACTCATTTCATCATTTTACGAATAAAAGTACCCTGATCCTTAAAGGGTTAAGTATCATTATTGTCTTTGTAAAGTCATAATGTTACGTCAGTTACAGAATAAAAGTTACGTCAGTTACACGTGTAAATGACATTTTTTTCCCTTTTATTATTCAGAAATTAATTAAACAAGTTGTTGTTATAATTTGGCATTACTTAGTGTTGTTGAGAACATTAAATCACTTTTTTTAACTGGATAGTATTGATAATTTTTACACTTCAGTGAAGGCAGAAAAAATGTTTGTATATTTTATGTTACGTCAGTTACAGAATTTTGAATTGCAATTTTTGGGACTCAAAGAGAGATTGAAATAATCCTCAGGTATTTGGTATTAAGACCTTACTAAGAAATATTTTAAATTGTAAAAATTTGTTCTAGCTTTATTAGTAAATTTTCTACATAGATTTGAAAACAAAATTCGATGATAAAATGTTAAATCAGTTACGATGGAATTTCCCTATAACAGAAAAATAACAATATAACGCTTCGCTTATTTTCGTGTTATTTCTCCGTTTATCTTTGTCTAACAAGGAGAGGGCCAACCTTGTTAATAACAGATTTTGATTATTTTAATATATGTTGCAGGGTAGAGACCCCTTAATGTCAGGTTCAACGGATTTTATCCAACGCTCCTTAGTTCTTGAGAAACCGGGGTGTCTAATAATAGTACACAACTTAAATATTTACTTTTCAACCGCAATGATAGGTTGGTCGTAGCTCAGTTGGTATGGCGTTTGCCGGCTGATACGCGGGCACGGGTTCGGTACCTGAATTCGCTACATTTGTTTTTTCTCATTTTTTGTTTTATAAATATACTTGTAAGTATAATTAATAATCTCATTGCCAATTAAAATTTATAATATTGTGTATCAATTATAATTTTAACCTATTTAATTTTTTATTTTAAACTAAATAGTTGTATAACACATCATAAAACTGTTAATTTTTTAAAAATCACTTTTAAAATGTGTTTCATATATTCTTTATCGATGCAATGATATTGAGCAATTGTGTCAATTCGTAATTTTATAGAAACATCATTTACGCATTGCTTTAACAAAAGAAGCCAATGCAATAATACTATTGTTCTGTTTTTAAAGTAACAAGTATAATTATATTAAAAATTAGCATCAGGATTAAATTACAATCGATTTCTTGCATATTAAAGATTTTTAAATTTGTAATACGTATGATTGCGCTTTCAATTATTTTGCTTTCACCTTTATCTTCTTTCTGCTTTTATTTTTATTTTATTTGAATATTCTTTTATTTTGTCATAACTAGATGGCACCACAACAGATTTTGTCACGATTTTGGAATTTTTATCATTCAATAATAGATCCAATTTCTTTTTAAACTTCTTTAAAGAAATAATAGTTTAAAAATAAAAAATGATAAATTTAAGTTTGTTAACATTATAATTAATGTATAATGTTAAAATTTGTAATTGAAATTATTAAATTATAATTACAAGTATATTTATAAAATCAAAAAAGAGAAAAACAAATGTAGACCGTTCGGGTACCAAACACGGGCCCGCAGATCAGCCCTCGAACGCCGTACCAACTGAGCTACGACCAACCCATCATTGCGGTTGAAATGTAAGTATTTAAGTTGTGAACTATTATTAGACCCCCATCCCCCTGATTTCTCAAGAACTAAGGAGCGTTGGGAAAAATCCGTTGAATCTGACACTAAGGAGTCTCTACCCTACAACATACATTAAAGTAATCAAAATCTGTGATTAACAAGGTCGGCCCTCTCCTTGTAAGTTTTATTGTTTCATTCAAACTTCATGAAACATAATTATTAGAGCTTATTTTATTCTAATGAGATTTTTTGATAAAACAAAAATGAAACTTACAGTGTTTTGTATTTATTTTCCTCCAATTTTATCTGAAAAACAAATGATAAAGCGGGTGAGACAAAAGTTCGTAAAAACATTAAAAACTCATAAAAAAGGAAGAAACTATAATAAAGGGGTGCGGTTTGCAAGAAATGGCTCACAAGGTTGTCGGATGTTTTTTAGCAGCAAAAAAATATTAATTACAAAATCTTATGTAGCGGTCGCTGACGACTCGAAACACAATGAAGAGGACAACAAAACGCTCCATTTATTTGTTCTTCCAATAACAAATATTCAACATGACCTCCAGAACATTCTACCACACAACCAGATTGTGTGGTAGTAACCTTTTCATTGTGTTTCGGGTCGTCAGTGCCCTATCCATGGATTTTTTTACTTTTTTTTTGGGGGGGGGGGGTGCTAAAGCAAAATCCGACACCATTTGAGCCCTTTCTTGCAAACTGAACCCCTTTATCATAATTTCTTCCCTTTTTATGACTTTTTAAAGTTTTAACGAACTTTTGACTCACCCGGTATTTTTTAATTAAAAGTAGACAGGAGTAAACATTCTGAATTTGATGATTTGCTACATTGTTGCATTAAAAAGGGGTTCTTTGCTTTTTTTACATCCCTTAAATATGTAAATTGTTGCCCCAAACCGGTTTCCTTGCATTCCAATATCTTATAATATT